>CM076580.1:38883489-39483489 GCA_034641835.2 Pinus albicaulis | reverse complement strand
AGACACGCAAGCCAATATTGACACATGTAAAAATTAGGGTAATTGATAGTTGATGGACATGAGCATTATCAAGACATTCCATAGCAACAAGGTTTGATCAAAATTGAAATTTTTTGGTCTAGTAAGAAGGAAAATATTTTTTTTAATCTCTCCTTGGGGATAGGCATTGGCTGTCTCTTATGTTGTACTTCTCCCTCTTGAATTTGGTCACAACTTTTATATTATAATAAAATTTCCCAATTTTTGTATAAAAATGAAGAGAAATAGACATGTAGAGCACAAACCTAGCTATTGTTGAATACTAATATTTAAATCACAAATAAAATAAAAATGGTAAATGCACTCACCTCAAATTAACAAACTCCATCTCCAAGTAAGTTATGAGATATGAATATCTTGGTTTTTATTTATTCAAGCAGAACATAGTAGTGCTCAATTTAAGTCAGATAAATTTGGTCCTCAAGAGTTGGAAATAATAATGAGAAACAAAAGTGCAAAGCACAAACCCAACTATTGTTCAACAGTAATGTGTAGAATACAAATAGAAAATAAAGTAAAATGTGCCCAGATTCCAACCACTCTACAAAATTTTGGGATTCACCTCAAAATTAATGAACTCCGTTAACAAGTTAAGGGATTTGGAATATCTTCAACAATATATCTTCTATAAACAACATAGTTGTTTCATAGTTCACTCATATGAAGGAAAAATGAGAAAAAATGAAGTAAAACATTATATCCAATATAATGTGATGCATCAAAATTTGTGCACCTACTAAGAGGTACTCTTCTAAACTATAGGTCTGTAGTGTATGAATGTAGAACCTATTGGGAGAAAAACCTAGACATCCTTTCCTTCCATTTTATCCTACTTTCTTTAACCATTTGTGTCATTAACATTCAATTCATGTTCTAAAGTGCATTGGTAAATCCCTCATCATGTCTTCTTGGAGTATTTAGTCAATGAATTATAGTCATGGGGATTATTACCCAAGTGATTTACTAATTTAGGTATTTTTTTCATATTCGGTTGTTGGATGACCATTTTTTCAATTCCAGGAACAACTATCAATTTGGCAGCGCTATCTTTGGAAACACTGCAATGGCACAATGACTCCAAAACCTTTCCTTTGCTATATTTTGCATCTAGTATTTCTATTATAGCAATTGTGTAATTGTAGGCACCAGTTGCTGGGGTTTCAGGAACTGTCATTGTAATAATTTGTATAAGAAGGGCTCTAAAGCTGCGAATCAAGGGTTGTATATACAAGGAATTCAGAATTGTAACATAAAATTTCATTAAGTTAATGCAAGTTATGTTTCTGTCCTTCTTGCAATTTTGTGAGTATATCTCAACCCTGATCAGGGAGTTGGACCCACTCTCTAGAATAGATGATGCATGCTCTATGTGTGTGTGTTAATTCCATTCATGTTTTGTGTATTTCTTAATTGCTGTGATAGTTGTTGTAATTACTGAAATCCTTGTTTGTTGTGAATGTGTTGCAAGTTTTACAATTAATTGTTGTCATTCTTTCATTGTTGTTACAGTGGCTTATTTCTTTTCTTATTCTTTTGAATCCATGATTAATACAAAACTATGTTATTGTCATATGCATATATTTTTCACGTTAACCTTGCAATAACCAATGTACCTTGATTCATAATTAATGTGGGAAAGGGTTTGAATAGTCCTTCATACTTTGACACCAACATTTTGCCGTCGTTGTCGGGGAGGCTATTAAAGGTGCTAGAACAAAACTTATATTGATCTAAGGATCAATGTCTCATTCCATGGAGGGAAATGTTACCCTAATTCGGGTCCTGAGCATAATTGTTCAGTTTCTCTTCATTTTGATTGATTTCCTGTGAACCAATATCTCGTCCTACAGAGGAAAATTATACCCTGCTCTAGGTCCTAAGTGTTAGTCATTTTATTTTTTCCTGCTTTTCTTTTTGCTGATTTCTTAGAGCCCAATCTCTCATCCTTGATGTGGAAATGCTACCCTTCTCTAGGTCCTGACCTTAAGATTTCTTGATTTTCCTTCTTTCTTTCTTTCTTTGTGTTAAAACACCCAATCTCTCTTCCCAAGGAGGGAATTTCTCTTGCCCTTCTCTAGATCTCAAGTATAGCAATTTTTTTAAATGTTTTTCTTCTCATCAATTTTGTGAATGAATATTTGAATAAAAGGGGTAGAGGAGGACCCCCAAAGAGAGGAAGAAAGGATTTATGAAGGATTACCTATATCCAAGAACTCATAGAAAAGTTTGAATCAGAAGCATCTTCATGAGCCACTGTTAGGGTAAGGACTCAAAGGAAATCCAAAGAATTGTCTGTCGTGCATCTAGTACTACCCGCAGCATTAGAAGAACCCCTTTCAATGACATGAGAAGAAGTAGTAAGTAGGGTACCAAAGGTAGGAACGCCCTTGTTGATGGCACAAGGAGAGGAAGTCACAAGCATGGGATCTGAGGAATCAAGGAATTCCAGTCAGGAAGAAGAAGATTTACGGGAATTCGCATCACCACGAGATCGAGGAAGCGCTGTTAAATAGACCTGACCTTCTATTTTTGAAATACCCCAATCATCTGCTACAAAACTTGTTGATATCCCTAGTGAATATTGGAAAATATTCATGGCACCTACAACTTACTCAATCGATTTCCCAATTGGGGATATCGAAGGTGATGCACCGATGAAGCCCATTCCTTTGACAACTTTGCATGATTTTCATGGGCTTTCCTCTGAAGATCTCGATACATTCATTTTCAAATTCAACATTGTCTATCGAGGGTACAATTGTATAGCTGATGCTCATAAATTGAAGATATTCCCTACCACTTTAAGGGAACAACCCTGAGATGGTTCATGGGTTTATGGGGGGAAACTATCTCCTCATGGGATTACATGAAATTTTTTTCTTCTGAAGAAGTATGAGGATCACTATAAATCTCATGATATCAAGGAAGAAATATTTAATTTCAAGCATAAGGAAGATGAGAATATGGAATTTTTTGTGGAGCGCTTCAAAAATACTATGCAAACGCTGGGCTATAGTATCTTGGACAAGAACATGTTGAAAATAATCCTTCTCTGGGAATTAAGGGAAGGCTCTCTAGAGCTTTTCAACATAGTAGGAAAGGGGGATATATCAAATGAATATTTCAATAATATCTGTGAGTTGTGCATCCAGTGTTCGCGAGGAGTCGTGAGAAATAAACAAGGGATTTGATCGGTAAAGACATCGTGTGGGGAGGTCACGAAGGTAGAAATTAGAAATCTACTTGATAATTTGAGGACTGATATATTGAACACATTATATACTCAGATGGACATGTTGCAAGAAAATCAGAAGTAGATGGAATTGGAAAAAAACATGGCCATATTCTCCTCGCAATGTAGGAAGAAACACCTGGGCAAGTAATGTCCATTAAATACTGTAGAATCGTGTGCAATTGGAGAACATAGTCATTCAACCAACACATGCCCTTCTCTTCGAAGATTTAAGGCAATATTTCAAGGAGTGAATGAAGAGGTGGATCAACTATATTTCATGGGATCGAAGAAGACATGGCAGTCCCGACCACCAAATATGAATTAAGGTATGTCAAAGGACCCTTCTCAGTATTTCAATAATTTTAGTATTGGTCCTCAGTCAGTACCTTTCTCACCTGCATGGCCACATTATTGTTAATACCCACTGTGGAAACCGTGGTTCCTCCAGACCATTTCAAACCCTTCATGGTACTAGAATTGGTGTGGACCTTCTCCTCCTAGAAAATTTCCCCAACCTATGCCAAAACAACAGTTGCAGCTTCCTTCCAATAATCCTTGTAGTAATCCACCCCTTCATCCTCATCTTCCAATCCAACCTAATCAAAATCCTAATAATAAGGGATTTCAACAAGCTAACACTCTCAACCTTCCATTGTATTTCATCTCTACACATCTCTACCACATAATTTAATCAAATAAATTTTCTATATGGGAGGGTAGTGAATGCTCCAACTTCACCTATAATTATTGAATAGGTTGACAGTGAAGTTACATAACTAGAACCAATGGTAGTTGGGGATAAAAAGGATAAAAACAATGAGAATAAACCACCTCCTCAACTGACTATTACCCAGGGATGTCAAGTTAATCCACCTTATCTCGAAAGGCTTGCTTTGAGTAAAAAAATCCCTCAAGAAGAATTTGAATTTTTAGGGGAAATACAAATTTTGTTTGTTAAGATTCCCCTAATTCAAGCTATGAGGGATGTACCAATCTATGCAAAAAAAATTAAGGAATATTGTTCGAAAATGCCTGGAAAGAAATTAAGGGACCCACTTACCATCCATGTTATGGGAAAGTTGTCTGACGTCATGTTGGGAAAGTCTATGCCTCTAAAATACTGGGATCTAGGAAATCCAATCCTAACTGTACAAATCAATGGGATTGAAATCCCAAATGTACTAGTAGATTTTGGTTCTATAATAAATGTCATTACTTTTGAAACTATGCACACATTGGGTCTCTGAAACCTTAATCCAAGCCCTACTGTTTTAGAATTGGTAGGTAGATCCACATTGAAGCCAATAGGGAAGTTGGAAGGTATCACCATTTTAGTCAACCCATGGCACTATCACGTTGATCTCTTAGTATTACTAACATAGTCCTCAGCTAGTGTTCATCCCTTAATTTTGGGAAGACCTTTGCTTGCAATTGTAGATGTCGATATTGAGTTTCGGTTCAAAAATATGATTATATATAATGGGAAGGTTACAAAGAATCATTTTCTTTACCGTCTTGTAGAACCAAACCCATAAGGGAAACCATCATTCAGATGAAACCTTTACCAATGGAAGCATCAAAACCTGAAAATGAAGAACTTATACTAGTCCTTACCATTGGGAAAGCTCTTCAATCTAAAATAGAAATAGAGGATGAAACCATTAACACTTTTATCAGCGATCCCTGTTCTGTCTCTGATTCAACTCGCCAGATTCTAGAATCTTCCATGAGCTTTGAAATGTAGGGAAATGTTAAACCAAAATATTAAATTGAGAATATACCTACTACTTCATCCCATGATAGTATCCCCATTGAAATTGAACCAGGAAAGACATTGAACATGAACCTGAATATTTTAGAATCCCAGAGAAAGTAGCTTCTAAAACTTCTTCGGGACCATAAGGAAGCATTTTCCTGTGATTATAAATAAATTAAGGGGATATATGTCAATTTATGCACTCATCATATATACATTAAAGAATATTTCTGGACTGTAAGATAACCCCAGAAAAGAATGAACCCCGCCTTAAAGAACATTTTCAAAGATGAGCTTTAGAAGTTACTAGATGTAGGATTTATTTACCCCATCTTGGATAGCTAATGAGTGTCTTTGCTGGTTATCGTTCCTAAAAATAATGGTAAATGTGGGATCTATGTAGATTATATGTAATTGAATAAAGCAATTCAAAAAAACCATTTCCCTTTTTGCATTCATCGACCAAGTCCTAGATACCTTGGTGGGGAAGAGGTTGTTCTCCTTGTTGGATGGATTTAGTGGGTATTATCAAATCCAGATATCCCCTGAGGATCAAGATAAAACAACCTTTACATGCCCCTTTGGAAATTTTGCGTACCAAGTTCTTCCATTCGGTCTTTGTAATGCACCTGGAACATTTCAGAGGGCAATATTTGGGATTTTTTTTGATCTAGTCAATGACAAGGTTGAGATTTATATGGATTAATTTACTCCATATGGGCACTCATTTGAAGAAGGTTTGGAAAATTTAAAAAAAGTACTCAAGAGATGCAAACATACCCATGTCTCTTTGAATACACTCAAATTTCACATGATGAGGGAAGAGGGAATTGTTCTGGGACACTTTCTCTCAGCTGCTGGAATTCAAGTTGATCCTGCCAAGGTAGAGGTAATATTACATTTTCCTGTACCTAAGACACCCACACATGTATGTAGTTTTAATGGTTGTGTTGGCTATTATAGACATTTTATAGAAAATGTTTCTAAGGTAGCATCTCCAATTTTTCAGTCGTTAACTAAGGATGCAGAATTTCTATGGACAAATGATTGTGAAGCGGCTTTTATAAAGATAAAAGAACTTGTTTGTGGAGCTCCGATCTTGTGAGGACTGGATTGGACACTACCATTTCACATCCATAATGATTCCTCTCAGACAACAGTTGGGGAAGTCCTAGAACAACAGGAATATACGAAGACATATGTAGTTATTATGTCAGAAACACCTACAGAATTGAATTACACAGTAACTGAAAAGTAATTCCTAGCTATTATTTATGCCATTAATAAATTTTGAAACTACATTACTGGATATCCTACTTTTTTTCATACTGATCATGTAGCAATCAGGTATTCGAGAAATAAACCTATCACCCCTGGTCACATTACAAGATGGTTGTTGTTGATTCAAGAATTTGATATTAAAATAGTAGACAAGATAGGGAAGGATAATGTAGTTGCTAATTTTTTGTCTAGATCGGATACTAATGACGAAGGCACACCTATAGAGGATATTTTTCTGGATGAAAATATTTTTTTCAATTTCTATTAATAATCCATGGTATGCATATCTTGCTAACTATCTTGCTACAAGAAAGGTGCCTTGACACTTCTCATACTGGGAAAAATGAAAGATCATTCATCATAGTGCCTGATATTCTTGGATATCAGGATATCTCCTCCATACAGGGGTCGATCAATAAATCTTACCCTGTGCATTAGAGGATGATATATATGAGGTCCTAAAGGCTTCTCATGAAGGTCCTTGTGGAGGGAAATTTGCAGATAAGATGATAGGGCATAAAGTGTTACAGATGGGATATTTTTAGGCCCATATCATCCAAGATGCACAAGAATACATCCGAGGATGTGATATTTTCCAATGGATGGTTCAACCTCCTCAATAAGATTAAATTCCATAACAACCCCAAGTAGTCCTTGAACCTTTTGAAAAATGGGTTATCGATTTTGTTTGTCCTTTTAACCCACCTTCACATCAGAAAATTCACATTTTGGTTTGAACGTATTATGTAACTTAGTGGGTGGAAGGTAAGGATGATGTGAAAGAAACAGAGCAGGTTGTTTCATATTTCTATTTTAAGATATTTTTTTCTCGATATTGTGCTCTGAGAGAGATTGTTTCAGATGGAAGTGTGAAATTCACATCACATATGATAGAAAGTCTTATGAAAAAATATGGAATCAAACACAGGGTGACATCTCCATATCATCCCTAGGAGAATGATCAAGTGGAAAGCAAGAAAAAGGTATTGGAAAATATCGTTACAAAAACTGTGGCAAGACATCATCAAGATTGGGCTAAAAACCTTCTTGAAGCTCTTAGGGTATACAGAAAAACATGGTGGAATACAACATGGTTCTCACCATTTGAGTTTGTTTATGGGAAATCCCCCTTTTTTCCAATAGAATTTGATATTAGTACACTGTGAAAAAATCTTGAGGTAGGACTTGATTTGTCAGATGCCCTCAAACACTGAGTGGAACAACTAAATGAATTAAAGAAAATTTGTTCAAGGGTTGTTTAGAAGACTATTGTGATTCAGCAAAAAAGAACAAAATTGCATGATAAATTTATTAAAAACAAGGTGTTTCAGAGAGGATATTGGGAATTACTTTATGATTACGATTTTAAGGATTTCAAAGGAAATATTTCCTCTCGTTGGATGGGACCTTATGAAGTTGAAATAGTATTTGATAATGTAACAGTCAGACTTGTCACAATTGATTATGCGCATGCTTCTTTTATAGTAAAAGAACATCTTTTGAGATTGTATCACCGCCCAACTTCTAAGGATGAATTCACTAAACATCTCTCTGATAAATCTGGTTTGAAGGTTGTTAGTGTAGAGAATTTTTCCTATGCATTCTTGCAATTAAAAAATAAAAATAAAAATAAATAAATAAATAAATAAATATATATATATATATATATATATATATATATAGATATAGATATATATATATATAATATTGTTACTACTCAATTGTTCTTTTGCAAGAACTACTACTGGTGTGCAATTATTTGGAGATTGGAAATTATTCTACGTACCCAGTTTTGTTACTCCTTCGATGTTGTTACTTCGAAATTTTTTCTAAGTGTTTGATGTTGTTACTCCTTCAGTGTTGTTACTCCTCCAGTGTTGTTACTCCATAATTTTTTCTTAGTACCCCATGATGTTACTCCTTCTGTGTTGTTACTCTGAAATTTTTTCTAAGTGTCTGATGTTGTTACTCCTTCAGCATTGTTACTCCTCTGATGTTGTTACTCCTTCGATGTTGTTACTTTGTAAATTTTTCTAAGTACCCGGTGTTGTTACTTCGGAAAATTTTCTAAGTGTCTGGTGTTGTTAATCCGTTAGTGTTGTTACTCCTCCGGTGATGTTACTCCGTAAAATTTTCTAAGGGTCTGGTGTTGTTACTCCTCCCTTGTTGTTATTCTGCCATCCTACTACTCTACTGAGGTAGGTCGTCAAGTACGTCCCCTTCAATTTTTTTGGATTTGATTAAATATTCCATTAAAAAGAGATTGACCTGCTCGTGGAAGATCATTTATTAGTTGGGGGGGTGTTTTCATAACTGAAACAACTACATAATCAAATCACAATAATGGTTTCTCGACATCATTATCAGATCCTATGTTGATAGTACATTCCACGATTTTCATCTCATTTATCGCAATTCTTAAGATGATTTAGGGCTAGAAGTAAAGACATTTTTTTAAGCTAAACAATCCTTTATAATCCTGTGAAATGATTACCATCATCATCTACCATTATTACCATAATGCACTATGATTTTTCACTTTTTAAGAAAATCCACCTATTGTATTTTACGATTACCCCATTTCGTTTTCTACCATGCTATCACCCTCAAGCGTTACCTACCGATACTCCCTCCCAAGGTTCCTCTACTGTTCTGAAGTGTTATTAGAGAGCGTCCATGGAATGGGTGCATTAGCCGTAAGACACAAAGCGAAAAACACAACTCTAGTTCGCAACAATGTTGTTGTATGGTAGGTCATTGTAGAGACAAACTATGATGTATATTTCGACAGATTGAAAGGATATGACGAAATAATTAAAACTAAGTTCTCATTGAACCTGGAAGTGAATTACTTGAGAGTGTGGGGTTTGGAAATTACTGTCACAGAGGAGGTCTTCTCAGTGTTTAGTGGACTACCACAACATGGGAAAATATGGTTTTCCTGAAAGACACCCTTGCAAGAATTCCCAGAATGGTTTTTACAAGCTAGGGAGAGGGTGGTTCAGAAAGGGAGATGATACAATCATAAATCCCTGTCACATCCATGGGGAAAGGTGGCATAGTTTGTGATGAGATATATAACCTGTGAAGGGTGATTCGCCACTATGTTCAAGTACCATTTCAAGCTCTTGCCTCATCTCCAGTTTCAGCAGGCACAAATTCACTCCATGGATATGCCTTTCTTTCCGTGGAAAAATCTTCAATTTATGGCACAATCTATCCACCGATCCCGATAAGTATTAGAGGTCCTTAAAAATCATGCGCTAGTCCGTTTACTGGTGATGCATGCACTGGATCAGATCCCTGTGCCCTGGTCTCAATTTCCTAAATTATCAGAGGAAGAATTGGAGGTTGTGATAGCTCCAAGGGAGGAAGATGAATGAAAAGGAATGGAGGTAGAAGAGGCCATAGTTGATGTTGTTACACAAGAAACAACATCACCTATTGGTTTGGTAGGGGAAGAAATAATTGATAGAAGATAATATAGGTGAGGTTTTTACACAATAACTAGGGTCGCCTATGGGTTCAATTGGTATCAGAGCAATGGAGATAGAGGATGGAGTCGATGTTGTTCCTCAGGAATCAACATCCACTGAAAGTGCACAAACCAAATCAACACGAATTAGAGGATTGGTAAGTGATGTTGTTACACAAGAACCAACACCACTTTCCAAGGAAAATTTGGATCATGAAGCAAGCAGTGGTGTTGCACAAGAACGACCATTAGTTCAGATGAGACTTGGAATTATGGAAGAGACGGGTCCTGTAGTTGACATTGTTCCATAAGAACCAGTGTCAACTGCGATACAAGTAGGCGATAAAGAATAAGGCTTGGTCCAAACAGGAAATAAAGAAGGTGAAGAAAAAGAACTTGAGGTAGCAGATATGGTCAGGGTAGAAATGGAAGAGAATGTCCCTCATTCCCCATTTCCTGCCAGCTTAACAAGAGGGGAAAAGAGGTTTCATTCTCCTCAACGCTTGATGGAAGAAATAATTTTTCCTCAATTTTTAGAGTTTCTGAGAATGAATTTGGATATAATAGTTGGTACACCCATTCAGGAGCCAATGTTCACTCATTCAAAGACAGAACAAACTAGAGATTTCAATCTAGAAACAAGAGAACCTATTTTGATAGGAGGACAAGATAAAGACATGATGGATGATGCCAGCCTGTGAGAAAAAAATGGTTAGACTAAAGCTAACCCACAGGGATCGAAAATGATTCCCGAGCCTTTAGAAGAAGACCTTGCAGTAGGAAAAGTACAGAGCGAAGATATCAAAGGCGACACCCAAGTGTCTGCTGAAATTCCTAGGCTAGAAATAGAAAATGATGAGACTTCTCCCAAAGAGAGGGAAAAATTTAGGGAGGTCATGGTAAAGAAGGAGCTAGTTGACATGTTTGTTGACTACAACCCACCAAATCTTGAACTAGCTACAGTGGAAGCAAAAGAAGTTGTTTTTAAGAAATTATTTGTAGAGTAGTGTGCAAGAAGAAGAGCCCCTCTCAGTGAAAGATACTAGCTTCAATTTAAGGAAACTATGCAATTAAATATGGAAATTCATAAGCTGAGGAAGCGGGTATCGAAACTACATAAGAAAGTGAGGAAGCATGAATAGAAGGCTACAAATCCCAGGGTAAAGGCTGTCTCATCAGCAGTATAGACATGAGACATTCCCATGACCTCTACTTCCACACAAACCGGCCCTATATAATATCTGTTCGAATCTCGAGATATGTTTGTATCTGTTGAAATCCAAAAACAACAGGCCACCGTGTCCTATCTCTAGCAAGGAAAAATTTCTTTGAAAGCCCATAGGGAATAGATGAGGAGAGGTCATGAGAAGGAAACCCAGACCATTAGTAGGTATATAGATTTGTTGCATAAAGAAAACCAGAAGCAAGAGAAGCAACATAAAAAGATTAAGAGCTTAGAGGAGCAGGTGTTGGTGTTGAAAGCTCACAAGGAGGAAATGTTTACCTTGACATGGCAGGTAATGGCTTGCCAACCTCCTCCTCATAGTTATGCTCTATTTCTGCATGATAAATTTCCCTTCTTTTATCTGGAGAGAATTCATAATGAGATAATCATGAAATTGAAGATCCGATACAGTTTCTTTGTATCCTAAGGATTGAGGATGTCGTGAACCAACATTTGACGTGTGAATTATATATGCACGATTATTTCTTGAGTGACGACCAGACCTTAGATCTAGTTCCATTTTTGGCAGATGTCCAGTTGAGAGCTTTTACCTCCTACACCATTAATTAGGTTAAGTGGAAAAATGATTTTGATACATTTGAAGAAAGCTAAGCCACAAAACCACTTTTCCTAAGAAGAAAGAATGGTCAGTCTGTGAACATTTATAAAAATCATTCCACCTTTTTACAGATTAAGGGGTGTAGAGAAAAAATGTTGGAAACAAAAAAATGGTCTACTCGTCTCTGTAGCAAACTGGTGGTCACTTTTGAAGATGATGCTCGTGAGAGCTTCCAGAAGAGATGGACGTTGTCATCGACAGCCACCAGAATTTGAGAAAATTTTGCAACATGTAACTTTTCATGAGAATTAGAGATGTTGGCACAATATATTTCATGCATCCATACTTGTGGGGTCTGGTGGATGGGGTTGAGGTTTCAATTCCTCATCATTTCGCTGCTAGCAAACCAATAAACTCCAGCATACAACATGGGCAATGATTGGTGGAAGGAAATTTTTCTTACAGACAGATATAAACCCCTAGGGACATAGATGAATAATAGGTATGACCTTTCTCAGCTTCATGCTGACCACAACTGCTCCAACCCATAGCTACAGAGGCGATGAGCTACATGAAGATATGTAGAAATACCAGTTGGTGGGAGATGTTGGGAGCCAAAGCTGCACATATTTTCCTTCCATTTTATCCTACTTTCATTATCCATTTGTGTCGTTAACATTCCATTCATTCTCTAAAGTGCACAGGTAAACCCCTCATCATGTATTATTGGAGTATTTAGTTAATTAAATATAGTCACGGGGATTATTACCCAAGTCATTTACTAATTTAGCTATTTTTGTAGATTCGGTGGTTGAATGAGCATATGTTTAATTCTAGGAATAGCTACAGAGTTAGAAATGCTATATTGGGCAACGCTGCAATGAGACAATGACTCTAGAACCTTTCCTCTACTATCTTTTGTATCTATTCTATCTATTATAACAATTGTGTAATTGTAGGAACTATTTGTCAAGGTTTCAGGAACTGCCACTGTAATCATTTGTATAAGAAGGGCTCTGAAGCTATCAATGGGGACTTTGCTATGCAGGGAATTGAGATATGTAAAAGAAAATTTCATTGAGTCAATGAAATTTATCTTTATTTCCTTCTCATGAGTTTGTGATTATATCGCAGCCTAGATCGAGGAGTTGGGCCCACTCTCCTGACCAGGTGCGGCATGCTTTCTATATTTGTGTTAATTTCATTCTTGTTTCGTGTATTTCTTAACTACTGTGACAGTTGATGAAATTAATGAAATCCATATTTCCTATGAATGTGTTGCAATTTTTACAATTCATTGCTGACATTCTTTCATTGTTGTTATAGTGGTTTATTTCTTTGCTTAGTTTATCGAATCCATGATTAATACATAACTGTGTTATTGCCTATGCATATATTTTTCATGTTAGCCTTGCAATAACAAACGTACTTGGATTGATAATTAATTTTGGAAAGGTTTTTAATATTCATTCACACTTGGACACCAATAGAACCCTTGATACAAAATTTCTCCTTACCTAACTTATCTAGATGCAACACAATAATTAAAAAATTTTCTTTGCTTGATATTAAAAAAAAATTGGTGGTAAAATATAATTCTGTTGCATGTTAAAATATCATTATGTACCAAGATGAAATATATTTATGCTACTGTAGAAATAATTAGAAATGACATTCATACTTTCAAAATACAGAAAAAAATGGACAAAACACTTAGAATATGTACACATAATGAGTAATGTAATGGAAGGAAAATTTCTATTGGAAATTGATAGCTTGCAAAAGAATCAGCTTTCCAATCATGGTAGTGGAGATGCCTATTTATAGACTTCAAAAAATAATATTTTAATGTTACATCGAAGCATCAAGTAAATTCAGATAAGGTTTGATGGTATGGCCTCAGGATTTGGGAAATATAACACATACTAGATACTAACATTGCTTACAATTCATATAGGACTAGTTTATATAATTTCTTATTTTACTATTTTCAACTAAACTGACAACATTGTATCTAAGAGTGTGACGATAAGGGATACTCAAAATCTGGGGTAGACCAATATGGAAAGAAAGAGTCAAATGTACATCAAGGGATTCCGGAGATGCAGATAGATATATATACTCCCATTTTTGAATGATTTTTGATGTATGGTGTGAATAAGAACTTATAGCTTTGTGGCTTAAACTTGGTATATCTCTTAAGTAGCTATACCCTTGCTTTGATTTTGTAATTTCACAACATATTTTCAAAACTTTCTATGTTTTTCCAATTTTTGTTGGAAAATATTATTGGATTGATGAACTCGTTGTCTTTTTAGTTTTTTGTTCTTTGTATTGTCAAACATGACGCTAGTTGGTGAGCTTGTTTTAATATAAATAGTATAGCACGTGATATTTTATTTCTGTTTTAAATCATGTGATTCTTATATTCAAGGTGTATGGTTCTAGATATAAGAATGCCTCAAGATAGAGAAATTTTTCATTCCTTTCTTGACAAATTCCCTTTTTTGACAAACTGAATAATATGATTTATAACCTTGAAACTTCCTTTGTACTAGTTGGCTTAGTTGTATTAGTTCATTATTAGTCCCTCAAAATTTTTTTGATTCCATTAGCTCTTGGAATCTAAGAAGTACTTGAATAGGATTATTGTAGATGAAATTTATAGATAGAGTACATTAGTTCTCCTCAAGTGGGCTTTAGAACTATGATGGATTTATACAAGGAGCACTTCATGCATGCATATGGTTTGGATGCATGCTATTGGGTTTTTTTGTGGCCATTTTAAGGTCTTCCATGAGAGAAACAACAAAAAAATCTTCCTGAGCCTTGCTAGTATGACATGTTCACCTTATGTGAAATTTCGGTTATCTGAAATTGCACTTATAATGAAATTGTGGTTATAAGGAAAGAGAGTCTAGAATTGTGAGTTTTGGGAATTCTTCAAATCTATTAAATTTTCCTCTGATATTTAGTAGAGGAGAACCCTGCAATATTTAATTTATATCTCCATCTATGATAATGTTTTCTAGTCTAACTAAATTGGGTATATCTTCTCATATAAGAAGAATACCCATTTTTTGTATCTATTGGAAGAGGTAACAACAGTATTGCATTTTTTTTTTACGCTTCTTTTGTGCTGCTTCTTTGGGTTTTATTGATTTTGTGAGTTTCTATTTCCATTTTTTTTTTACTTTATGATGTCATCAAAATATGATCTATATTGTCTTTGAATATTCCCCTTTTAAGCTATGATCTTAATCTTATTTGGAAGCTTTATTGAATTCATCTAGTGGAGTCTAACGGATCTTCAAAACTAAGTTGATTGTGGTTGTAGCCAAAATTAAATGTTGAGAACAACCATTATTTCTTCATATGGATGGCACTACCATTGAATCAAGTCATTGCTAGTGCATATGGATATGGTTCCTCAGCCTGTGCATAAGTATATTATTTTGAATTGAATTTGAACCGACTGGATACTGGTCCTTCCTCCCTTCCATGAGAATGGTGGTTTCCTGACAATCGTAATGTGTTGGGTGTTTTATTTTATTGTCATGTTTAAAATTGTAATATTAAGGGTTTGGTTTCATTGGCATGTTTAAAATATACCATTGGTTGTGAATTTTTAATTGGATCTGCATTATTATGTAGGGTGGTCATCTGAGTATGTTTTTGTGTTCATAAGGGAAATAATTTATTGGGTGCTAAAAAAATGAGTACTACAATATGCTGCATTTCTGGAATGATATTGTTGTTTTTATCTTTGTTCTTATAGGCTTCTCTCAAGTTGTTCTAGAGAAATATAATTTGTAGAAACTCCACATTGTACAACAAACATATGAATAAATTTTGTTCTCTCAAAAGAAAAACAATTTATTGGGTGCTAGCATATTCAATTCTGTAATATGCTCCATATAGGTTTCGTTACTATCGATGTTGGTGTTCTTTATATTCTAGGCTCCTGTCACATCATTTCAAAAAATACATGTTTTCATCTACTCGACAAAATTGTAAATGCATTTTTTCCATGCATTGATGAACTAGTTTGAATGATTATTTGTTGCTTGATTGCTATGATATTTTTCAAAACCATACTCATGTAGATCACAATATTATTGAATTATCATTTTTTGTTTGTCCAGCTATGAGATTTATCTAATAGCATTTATGTCTATCATCATCATGTGTTGTTGTTAAAGGTTTTCATGGGATGATTTGTGTAGGAGGAGTCTAGTAATTTGGCATTAAACTGGAAAGAAATTTGGTCTCTGGGACTTTTACCCTTGATAACTAGATGGCATAAAAATATGATTTGGAGACAGGAAATAGGGCTAATAGTAGAGATGTGAAGAAGCCTCATTTAGAAAAAAGAAGTATTCAGCATAGAAAATCAAAATCTAGTTGTCATAGTGGTAAATGGGGAAAAAGTGCAGATGTTCAGTCCTTCCAAGGGAGTTCTCTTGTTGCAATGCTTTGTACATCTATTGTTTCCTTGGGGCTTATATATTTTGGATTCTGTGTAAGTTATTTTTATTATTTCTTAGTTTTCTTCTCAACCTTTGTATTGAATACTTTTTACTATTCAAAACAGGGAAGGGTTGATTAAATTTCTCATGATTCTGACAAAGTAATGTTGTAATAGGTTGGATATTCATCACCTACTCATGATGGGATCATTGATGATCTTGGTTAACCTTTTCTCAGGTATGTTTTCATTGTTAGAAGCTTTATAAGGGCATGTCTTTTAGTCATACTTTTAGGATAAATACACAGACGATCATACGTCTCTTAACAAATTCATGGACCTATTTAATATCTATTTTGGTGCATTTAATATTTTCCAACAAAACCAAGTCCATAAGTTCTGAATGCTACCACAAAAAATTTCAATTGTTTCCTACTCGGTTAAAGTGATTAATCTTTTGCATCAAGACTACAAAAAGGCCCATTGTGACATAAACAATGTTGAATTTTGTGTTAGTTCTATTTATTTGGATACTTATCAAATGTGGGAGCCATGGTGCGTGCAATAGTCAGTGCACAGGTTGCTAATTACATTAGATGGAAAGGCGTAAGTGCCCTTAATACTATATATATCTATATATTAGAAGGAGAGGCGTAAGTGCCCTTAATACTAAATATATCAAGTTCCAACCCTATCAATGCTCAAGAAAAATGAATTTAACTTAATTATTTTTTTTTTGTTATTATAAATCTTTATTTCAAATAGATATCATCTTGTTCTGGGGACAATCCATGTAGTCCCCTCATTTATGTCCTCTTAATAATATTTATTTATTTTTTTCCTACGGATTTCATCCTTTTGATTCAATTTGGCAGGATTAATACCTTCTATGTTTGTATGTAGGCATTATTAGTGGCTTCCATTCCAAATTTTATTGGGTGGCTTGTCATTTGTTTTGCAAAGGCAAGTTAAACTGCCTTAAAGAATGGGTTTGTCAAGAAATTAAATAGTTTCTGGTTCATTTGGATTCTCAATTGGAAGAAATTTGTTTATTTGACTTTTTATTGTTGCGGGATTCTTTATTTTTATACTGGGGAAGATTGTTCATAGGTTTTGGAGTTGGGGTCATATCATTTTCTGTAAGTAATACCTTTCTCACAAAGTCGGTAAAGGGCTATTTATGTTTGTTTTACAACTAAGGAAATTGAAGCAAGTCATTGGGGCCATTAGAGAAAAATATAAAAAACTGTGAGAAAATATTTCGGGTTTCTTGTACTTGAGGAAAGAATGGATAAAGGGTGTTTTTTCATGTGCCTTCCACTTTGCAAAAAAATTCTTTTGCCCTGCAACTACAAAAAACCCCTCTTTTCACTATTGTCATGTCCCTTTAAGTTAATAGTGAGAAAACAAAAGCTTTCTTATATAGTTTACAATAAAGTTGAGTCAATCCACTTTATGAATGTGAGATAGACTGAAATACACACTAAGGTGAAATAAGACATCAAACACATAAAACAAACTAAATTCCATATGAATTTATCAGTGCCTAAATCTAGTACATAATTTACCATTATTGAATAATGAAATAATATTTACTTTAATACCCTCCCTTAATGGTCAATCTACTAACTACACCAAGCTTATCCCATAATTTTACATATTTTTTAGGACCTAAACCCTTGGTGAAAATGTCTGTAGTTTGATACTTTATAGGAAAATACTATAATTCAATAGACCCATGTTCTATAAGCTATGTGACGAAGTGGTAATATACCTCAACATTTTTGGTATGCTCGTGAAAGTCTAGATGCTTCAAAAGTTTCATCAAGCCTTGGTTCTCACATCACAGGGGTGTTGGCTATGTTTGTTACAGTTCAATACATCCTCTTGAGCCAAACTTCCTAGAATGCTTCTTTCACTACTCCTTGATATTCTTCTTCTATTGAAAAAAGTACTGGTCATGTTGCTTCTTGTTGGTCCATGTGACTGCACCTATGCCAAGGCTAAAAAAATATCTAGAAGTGGATTTTATATTATCAAGATAACCTTCCCAATCTAAATCTGTATACCCACACAACCTAGGGTCTTTGATTTTGTTATAGAAAATTCCAATGTCAATTTCCCCTTTCACATATCTCCACACTCACTTTGTTTTTTTCTAGTGCTCTACCTTTGGCATTATCATGAATCTAGAAATGAATCTCACAACAAAGCTCAAATCAGGTCTAGGGACTCTAAGATATATAAAGTGACCAACTAGTTGCCTATAAATTGAGTCATTGATTTCCTTAGAGATTTTTTTGGTTGAAAGTTTCAAATCCTTTGTCCATAGGTGTAGACAAAAATTTGCAATTTTTCATTCTAAACTTTTCTAACAAACTCTTGACATAATTTTTTTGTGAGACAAAAATTTTGTTACCTTTTTCGTAACCTCTACAACCAGACAGTAGTGTGGGGGGGCTAGATCTATCATGTCAAAAAAATTCTCATATTGGATTTTATGTGCTATTCAACCTGCCTCACTACGTATGATTATGAAATCATCTACTTGTATGAAAAAAAAAGATTTAATTACCAACTCTTTTCACATACATTTTGGAATCTAAAGCACTCCACTAGAACCCCAGTTCATCCAAATACCTATCAATATTGATATAACATGCCCTATGTGCCTATTTCAAACCATAAAAAACCTTCTTCAATCTACAGACCATGTGCTCCTTCCCTGAAACCTAAAAATAGAATGGTTGATACATGTAGATTTCCTCCCACAAATCTCCATTAAGGATGACACATTACACATCCATACAATGGGCCTTCTATCCAAATTGTGCTAGTGTGGCTAGAACAAGTCGGATGGTGCTCATATTTGTTGTAGGAGTGAAGGTATCCTCATATTCAATGCCCTATTGCAAAGAAAACCCTTATGCCACCAACCATACTTTGTACTTGTCAAATGTACCATTTTCCTTATACTAGATATTGTACATCCCTTTGTAGCCAATCGATTTCCACCCTAGTTGAAGTTGTGTGAGATCACAAGTCAGATTTTTCATCAAACTCTCATATTTGACTACCATGGCTCTTTCTAAATTTGGTCTCCCTTGTGCTCCTTTAAACATCTTGACTAATACAATTCCTTAATATTGACCATGAGAGAAAAGTTGGCTATGTTCTTTGTTTTCTCTTTCCACTCAATAATCATCCCTTGATCATTTCTCTTATTAAAACATATCTAATGGTGTTGTACCATTACTTTGGTCTCTTCTTGTGATCTTCCCGATCCAATTTATTGCCACCATGACTTGGACCACTTATATATAGATCATAAATTACTAGTATAGGAGAGTAATCATACTCAAAATATTCCACCCCCCTTCAAGTTTAGCTACATGAAGCTTGACACCTGAATCCTCAACTCCCTCCAAATTTTAGGTAATTCAAAACTTAGGAGAAGTTTGGAAAGGTCTAACCTCATCATCAACAATAACATCAATATTGAACCTTACCCTATAAATGTTAATATCAATCAACATATAAACCTTATATTTTTGTTGTACCCTATAATCATTAGCTTTTATCTTTTTATTTTTCTTATCTTCTTAGCTCGAATCCAATTGTAGGAAATAGATCCAAAAACTATAATATTACTTACTTTGGACTTTATTACAAACCATGGTTCTTTGGTACCTTCTAGTTCATCACCATCATGGGAGATCAATTTAATAGGTATACTATTGTGAACATTTCCTCAGCCCAAAACCTATTTTGAATAGAATTCCTTTGAAACATACACCTAGTCACCTTTGTGATAGTCCAATTTTTCCTCTCAACCACTACATTTGTTGTGGAGTGTAAGGTGTAGTATATTGTGTTTTGATCCCATGTTTAATAAAATTTTTATTAAAATACTTTAAGTAGAATTCCACACCAGTATCATATCTAAGAGATGTAATATGAAAACCTAACTCCTTCTCTATTAATGCTTTGAAGTTTTGAAATTAATTAAACACATCATATTTTAATTATAGAAAATATACCCACATTTTTCTACTGAAATAAACAACAAACAGAAGGAAGTACCTAGCACCAGTGGTTGATGTCGTGTTCATTGGTCCACATATGTCTGCAAGTACCAACTTCAGAAAACTCTATGATCTCCAAGCTCGTCCTTCATCAAATGGAATTCGATGTAGCTTCCCTACCTGACAAGGTCTACAAGCTTTGTTGATCTTCTACAGAATGTTAGGAATTCCATATACTATTTTCTCTCATGCCAAATGAGAGAGATAGGTCAAGTTGAGGTGCCCATACCTATGATTCCATAGGGGTGCTATATTTTTCAATAACAATTACCTTTAACTCACAATTTCTACTATGATCAATATTCAAAAATCTTAAGACAGTGAAATATAGGAGATTCATCTAAAATGGATGACTATAATATTCAACATAGAAAGAACTCATCGTTGAATAGTTTCCCAAAAGGTAAAAAAACCCCAATTATATTTTGAACCTACCACTTAATTTTAGGTTAAAATCCTAAGCCATCAAATTCTCAAGTGAAAAGGTGAAATAAGAAAATTATGAGTCACTATAGGAGATCGATGTTTCTCTTCAAATTTATTCTCCCTTCAACTAGAGGGAATGATGATATCCTAGGAGTTTAACCTTTAGTTGTTTCAAACCTTGGGAAAATATGACATGAATAATAGTGAAATTTTTGTTTCCATTAAGTATGAGAGTAAAATGTGATGGTAGGTCACCTTGCCTTTACCCACATTCTCTACCTCTATGCTATGCATATAAAAATCCATCTTAATAAATTCCAAATAAGACTCCAAGTCTGGCAAATTCAGAAGTTTTATTTTGCGGAATCTCTTCAAGCATATGGTTCAAAACCAATCAACACGTACACAAGGCTCTTCTATCATATTCAAGGTTGTTTCTCAAATGAAACACTTTTTCAAAAAGTCTTAGAAAAATACTTTAATTAAAACCCATTGGTTTTATTTAACTCCTCAACCTTTCAATTAAGCCCCAAGGGTTATCACACCTCAACTAAAAATTTTGAATTGGTTAATTAAAGCTCAAGGCATATGAACATAATTCAATTATATCAACCTTCATGCCTTACTCAAACCCAAAATTTATATAATCGATCCCAATGCTTATCATAATATTGATCCATGTGAACATTTCGAATTCAAAGTTCGACCTTGGCAAATTATTACCAACGCATATGAAATATTCATGCTTTAGTTAAAATGCCAACTCACACAAAATAATATTCGACCATAACTCACACTTTGAATAAATTCAAAGTCCAACATAAACATCAATTGGGCCCCATGCATTCAATAATAAACAACTATGAATGAACGCTTACCATACTTTGAGTTATCTCCCATGCAGCTTTGAAATCGAGTGCCTTGAATCTTCCACCCTTAAGATCGAACGCAAATCGTGTTCCTTTCATTTCAGAGTCTTAACACAAAAATATTGTGCGATATTTGTGGTTTTGTAAAACCACTCAGGGCCACGTGTCAGAAGGTAATTGTTATCGCGTTCCAATTGAAGGAAACCGCTTACTAGATTTTGGTCACGCGATACCACCAGTATGGGTTGAGAAACCCACCTTCAGGTTCACATGGAACTCGTGGTTCCACTTCCAATTGAATTCACCATTTCTTTGACTATTCCTTCAATTCATTTCAAGGCTCAAATAGTTCCATTTCACTATCATTTCGATTTGCTGTTTATTCACCGCTCCATTGCAATATTTCCACACATGGTTCCATATTTTCCTTTGGCTTATAATTTTTCTTAACTCATTGTTCTGATTCTTATTTGGGTTCAAATTATTTCTCCTTATGGTGTAATTAGATAACACTACTGCACCATCATTCCTCTTCACAATTTCCCTTCCGATTTTCTTATCAAAAACACTTCGACTTTTGATTGCTTGAAATCGGATTTCAACAGAATTTTAGTTTGATTCAACTAATAATTTCATCACTCCTCTTAGGACACCTCTCTCTCTGTGCTAAAGATTGAAATAAAATTCAATTTTAATTCAAATTAGAATCTCTTCACTTCCTTAAGTTAAGTAGCAGTGTTTACTTCAGCTGACATTGTTCTAAACAAATGCTGCATTCTACGAATGGATCAACATTGAAAACAACCCTACATATTTCATAAAAAGGTTAACTCATTCTATAATCAGATACTAATATCTGAGGCATCCTCCATAAAAATTTAAACCCCCATAATTTCTTATTCGATTATGTACTACTCCATGCCTTGATTCAGGCTAATATTGCATCATCTTACTGAGATTTTAGTCAACTATTCCTTTAATTCAATTTCAAACTGAATGTTATTCAAGCACCTTATATAAAGAGTATTCACAATCACATATAGAATCTCTTATCAATTCCCAATTACAGAGATTTAAATATACACTTGCTCAGTAAATCCATGCATATAATTCTGAAAAGGTACTCTCATATAAACAATAAAATTACTTACAGAAATCTCAGTCTCTGGCCTGATTTCAAATCATTGGCCCTTCTTACAATTGCTCGAAGGCTTGACAAACAAAAAATTTATTTGTCCTATTCAACTCCTTTCTCCTACCTTTCTCCCTATTCTGTTTTGTTTTTCCTTTAAGGCTTATTAACTTATACAATTTTGCATGAACCAATTTTGGTTCAAATCCCTTTAATAACTCAACAAAGTCCTCAAACATCTCAACACCCCTACAATCTAGATTTTATCCCTAAAATATTGAAACCAAATCTAACTTAGGCTTCATAATTAATTCTTAGATATTTCAAATCTAATTTCTCTCATGTTCTCCAAATCATTTTGGAACTTCAACAAATCCTCACAATAATTAATTAAAAATATCATTTAATCACTCAAAACCCCTTTAATAATTACATAAAATCAATATTTTCTCAAAAACATAAAACCCCCTATGTTTAATAAAATACAAATTATTTTTTAGAATCTAATGCCCCTGCATCAGACTCCCAAGGTTGAAAATGATCATGATCTCTTGATCATGCATTTTAAGTATTTGTCTGCCTAGATCCCACACTTTGTTCTGTAACTTATCATCAATTTCTGTTGTTTTTTGCTGCTTTTTCTCCAGGTCTCCATATCTTATGCTGCCTTGCTCCACTGGCTGCACTTTCAAAATCTATCTTTGTCTTCATTTTGCTGTTGCTGCTGCTGCTTCTCTTCCTTGATGATGTCTTTCTCTAAAAAAATTTCATCATTATTTCTCAGATTAATTCAATTTCCTTGTCCAATAATTCTTCAGATTGCCGATTTCTTGCTGCCTACTGAGCTCTGGCTTGATGAGCCCTTGCTTCTATGCTTGCTTCTGTTCTTGCTACCACCCAATCATCCATATCCTCTTTTTTTCTACAACATAAAAAATTTTCTTTGTCTTCTCCTATCAGCAATTTGCTGGACTGGTACATAGTGTACTCCTTTCCGCTATCTTCATCACTTTGCATCTGTAATTCCCAATTATGAAATTGAGATTTTTCTCCTTGCACTGAATTTTGATCACTTAGCATAATTTCCAGCAATTCAACTTCTTTATTCCATGGATTAAAGATATCCATAGAATTTTCTTCTTCTTCCTTCATTTGACTGGTCAACTGAGTCAAATGTTCTCCATCACCTGCAACAACACCTGCATTCACAAAACAATTGTTAAAACAAAAATTATAAGGCCTCAATACCTTACTTTCCTCTGCCAGTAATTTAGTATGCTGTCCTGAATTTTCCATCTCAATCAGCACATCAGTATGCTGATCCCAACTTTCCAAATAATTCTCCGAAGAATTCTCAAGACTGTCAACTAGTCCTTTCTTCACACCATCAGTCTCCATGATGTTTTCCTTCTCTTTTTCACTATACTGAATTCTTCCTCTAGAAATCTCTCTTTCATACTCTGAATTCTCCAACAAATATTCCAGCAATGCAATTTCTTTGTGGCATTGCTAAAGTATTTCATCATCATGTACCATCCCTGCATTCATACACAACTTGTCAGTTTGAAAACTACAAGTTTCAACAGTCTCCATTGTTGCTTCACTTATCAGTGCTTCAGACTGATCCACTTCTTTTGCATCCACAAGAATTTCTTCTTGTGTTGTAACATCTTCAAGTAAAATAGCATCATTGCTTTCTTCTTCAGAGTATTTATCTCCTGAAAGATTCTCTCTCATACTTGTGACAACTTCACAAGATTTCACATCCTTCTTTATAAAACCTGTAATCACATCACAATTATCAGTTACAAAAATACAAGGTCTTATGTCATCCATCTAATTTGGATTTGCCCAATAGTTTAGGAAATCATCAATGATCTCCTCTTCTGTTTCATCAATGGAAACTTAAAATTTCAACTTAGCTGCTTTGAGTTCTGCACATTCCAAATGTACATCCATCCTCTATTCAAGCTTTCTCAGCTTTTCTGCAAACTGCATCTTTATATGTTGCTCTCTCTTCTATTGTAGCCTCTACCATTTTACTCTCTTCCTCATGAGCCAACCAACTCTCCAGCTTTCCTCTATCCTCATCTTCAGTTTTTTGAACTGTTCCCTGATCTCAGCTAACTCTTTGTCATATTCTGCATCAGTCATATGTAGCTTTATGCCATTTTCCTTCGCATGTTTTTCCTCCTCCTTTCTATTTTGGCCTCTCTCTGAACCTCTACTCTCTCCTTTATGACTTTCAGTAGTCATCTTCTTCTCCATGAGTTTCTTACTCATAATTTGTACCAAGCCTCTACAACAGCAAGCTCTCCTAATGCCACTTACCTCACCAATCCTTTCCTCCAGATCCTGTCTTTTGGCAAGTACTGGTTCTTCTGCTAGAACCTTTTGAGCACTCTCTTTTGCTATTTACAAGCTTTACTTCAGCTACAAATTCTTAAAGAACAATTTTCCTACTCATTCAACATCTGTTGAATCTCTTTAGGTTCTGCCACACTCTCTTCCACTTAGAATCCCTTGCCGAACTCCTTCATCACTGCTCTCAAAGTTGTGATCTGCTTCTCTCTGCTGAGACTTCTTAAATATGCCTGAAAACAAAAATTTTCAAGCATAACCTTCAAACCAGAGTTAAATAATACATGTCAACCCACCTTCAACATCAGTGTTGATCTTGCTTCACTTCTTCAACTGCACTTCATCTCTGTGCTGCAATCTTCATCAGTTTCAAAATTTGATCTGTTTTATTACACATGTAATTAATAAAAACTTCAACCTTTAAGAAGAGCTATTCTAGCTCTGATACCACTTGATGGTAGGTCGCCCTGCCTTTACCCAGATTATCTACTTCTATGCTATGCATATAAAAATGCATCTCAATAAATGCCAAATAAGACTCCAAGTCTGGCAAATTCAAAAGTTTTATTTTGCGAAAGCTCGTCAAGCATATGGTTCAAAACCACTCAACATATACACAAGGCTCTTCCATCATATTCAAGGTTGTTTCTCAAATGAAACCCTTTTTCAAAAACTCTTAGAAAAAGACTTTAATTAAACCCCATTGGTTTTATTTAACTCCTCAACTTTTTAATTAAGCCCCAAGGCTTATCACACCTCAACTCAAAAGTTTGAATTGGTTAATTAAAACTCAAGGCATATGAACATCATTCAATTACATCAACCTTCATGCCTTACTCAAACCCAACATTTATATAATCAAGCCCAATGCTTATCATAATATTGATCCATGCGAACATTTCAAATTCAAAGTTTGACCTTGGTAAATTATTACTAATGCATATGAAATCTTCACACCTTAGTTAAAATTCCAACTCACACAAAATAATATTCGACCATAACTCACACTTTGATTAAAATCAAAGTCCAACATGAAACATCAATTGGGCCCCATGCATTCAATAATAAACAACTATGAATGAATGCTTACCATACTTTGAGTTATTTCCCGTATAGCTTTGAAATCGAGCCCCTTGAATCTTCCACCCTTAAGATCGAATGCAAATCATGTTCCTTTCATCTTAGAGTCTCAACACAAAAATATTGCATGATATTTGTGGTTTTGTAAAACCACTCAGGGCCACATGTCGGAAGCTAATTGTTATCGCATTGAAATTTAAGGAAACCACTTACTAGATTTTGGTCATGCGATACCACCAGTATGGGTTGAGAAACCTGCCTTCAGGTTCACATGGAACTCATGGTTATGCTTCCAATTTAATTTTCCATTTCTTTGAATATTCCTTCAATTCATTTCAAGGCTTGAACAATTCCACTTCACTATCATAACAATTTGTTGTTTGTTAACCGCTCCATTGCGATCTTTCCATGCGTGGTTCCATCTTTCCGTTTGGCTTATAATTTCACTTAACTCATGGTTCTATTTCTTCTCTGAGTTCTCATTATTTCTCCTTATGGTGTAAGTCAATAATGCTACTACGCCATCATTTCTCTTCACAATTTCCCTTTAGATTCGCTTATCAAAAATGCTTCGACTTCTGATTGCTTGAAATCGGATTTCAACAGAATTTTAGTTCGATTCAACTCATAATTTCATTGCTCCTCTTAGCACACCTCTCTCTCTGTGCTAAAGATTGAAATCAACTTCAATTTGTGTTGAAATAAGAATCACTTCATTTCCTTAAGTTAAGTAGCAGCGTTTAATTCAGCTGACATCATTCTAAACAAACGATGCATTCTACGCATGGATCAGCATTGCAAACAACCCTTCATATTTCATAAAAAGGTTAATGCATTCTATAATCAGATATTAATATCTGAGGTGTCCTCCATAAAAATTTAAACCCTCATCATTTCTTATTCGATTATGTACTACTCATGTACTACTCCATGCCTTGATTTAGGCTAATATTGAATCATCTTACTGAGATTTTAGTCAACTATTCCTTTAATTCAATTTCAAACTGAATTCTATTCAAGCACCTTATATAAAAAGTATTCACAGTCACATATAGAATCTCTTCTCAATTCCCAATTACAGAGATTTAAATATACACTTGCTCAATAAATCCATGCATATAATTCTGAAAAGGTACTCTCATATAAACAATAAAATTACTTACAGAAATCTTAGTTTCTGGCCTGATTTCAAATCATTGGCACTTCTTACAATTGCCCAAAGGCCTGACAAATAAAAACTCTATTTGTCCTCTTCAATTCCTGTCTCCTACCTTTCTCCCTATTCTGTTCTATTTTGCCTTTAAGGCTTATTAATTTATACAATTTTGGATGAACCAAATTAGGTTCAAATCCCTTTAATAACTCTACAAAGTCCTCAAATATCTCAACACCCCTAAAATATTGAAACCAAATCTAATTTAGGCTTCATAATTAATTCTTAGATATCTCAAATCTAATTTCTCTCATGTTCTCCAAATCATTTGGGAACATTAACAAATTCTCACAATAATTAATTAAAAATATCATTTAATCACTCAAAAACCCTTTAGTAATTACATAAAATCAATATTTTCTAAAAAACATAAGACCCCCTATGTTTAATAAAATACAAAGTATTTTTTCGAATCTAATGCCCCTGCATCAAAATGATTAACTAAACTGGTCTTTAACACAATCCCTCTAGGTTTGTCTCTTCGAATGTGAGAGCAACCACTCTCATAAAAGACATGTTGGCTTCATTTCTATGTCAGATTGCATAGAGGCTTTCTCTCACTAATGAAATTTCACTCGACGTAGCTTCTAAGTGTCTTTGTTCAATTCCTACCCCAATATCAACAAGGTTATCTTCAAACACCTTTCCATTTTGTAAGACCTTCCCACTTCTCTTCACCCTAATTGATGAATGGATCACATTGTTAAGTAATCCCCAAACCTACCCCTCTACCTATCTGACCCTATCTGTGTTGACACAAGCGAAAAAGTTGGTTAAACATTTGTTACAATAACTCCATGATATCAAAGCTATCATGCCTTCACAAAAATCTATCAAATAATATAATATGATGTTATTAATGCCCAAAAAATGAACATAGAAGCACGTCAATGGAACTGAAGAGTACAAGTAGTATGAATATAATATGGGAGTGCAACCATAACTCCTAGATAATGTCAACAATAATATAGAGAAATAAAAATACATAAGTACAACATCAAAACATATGTAGGAAATAGTGATAAGAGACAGTGATAAAAAATACTAAATGAGTCTTTCCATGACTAGAAAGGTGGCAACTCAAGAACATGTCGAGAGAGAGAGAGTGAGAGAGAGAAATCGCACATCGAAAATAATGTCAAGGTATCCTAAGTATAATGGTTTAGGGTGAGATGGGTGAGCTAGGCAGCATATTACTATTAGAGTCCTCTAGAACCATCGGGGGCACCAGCTATATGGTCCTCGGGGAGGGTGGTGTATAAGAGAGGGATACTCCTAACATCTTAGGTTGAAAGAAGAAAACTCTCAAAAGGATCTATGCCTGCGCCTGTAGACCTGGGAGTATGTTATGAAACCAGCTCCAAGAATAGAAGAAAAGAGAGATGAATGCCTTAGAAATAAGCCACTTCGAGGGGGCAACCTTGAATACATTACATAAATGAACAATTCTTGGATGATTCAAATGACCAAAACTCCTTTCTATATATAGGAGTCCATGGGGCCACAATGTAATCCTAGCCAACCTAACAATAATAATGTAAGGGCACAATAATAAAAATATGGGGGTTACATGGGTACAAAAATAATAATAAGGGGGTTACACTAGCAACAATAAGGGACTATACTAGTAATATAGGGACCTAACATGCTCCTCTCCTTCAAAAAAATATTTTCCTCAATGCTTGAGTAGCTCTGGGTGCTTCTGTATAAAATTCTCATCCTCCCATGTATAATCTTCAGTGAGTAAGTTCTTCCATTTGATGAGATGCTCTGAACTTGAGTGATTTCATAGCTGTCGAGTTCTTGTTTCCATGACTGCTTCAGGTTCCAATATGGTTTTTACTTCCTGATCAAGTTCTATCAATATTGTTTGAAATGGAAGTTTGTCCCCTATAACCTTATTTAAGCATGAAACATCAAAAAATAGATGCACTTGTAAAGAAGAAGGAAGATCCAATTTGTATGCCATAGTACGAATCTTTTGCAACACCTTATAAGGACCATATTAATTTTGGTGATAAATTATTATCCTTCTTAGCTTTCTTAAGGGACAATTATTTGTATGGTTATAGCCATAAAAATACCCAGTCCCCTACATCAAAACTTCTCTCGTTGTGATGTTGATCTGCCTATTGTTTCATTCAATTTTGTGCCAAATTCAGGTAATCCTTTAAGAGTTGGAGAACTTATTGTTGATGCTTGATGTGATCTTCCACTTCTTGAACCCTAGAATTTCCCCTTAAAGAATATGTGATGGATGGTGGATGCTATCCATAAAGTGCCATAAATGGGGTCATTTTTGCTGCAGTATGGAAGGAAGTGTTATACCACTATTCAACGGGAGGTAACCACTTGACCCATTGTGCTTTATTATCAAATAAAAAACAACGAAGATATCCTTCCAAACATTTATTCACTATCTCAGTTTGACCATCAGATTGAGGATGATAAGATGATCTATGAGCTAGTTCAGTACCAAAACAAGAAAATAATTCTGTCCAAAAATTTCCTGTAAAAATGGGATCTCTGTCACTTAGAATAATCTTCGGGTTTGCATGTAGCTTCTTAATTGTTTCAATAAATGCATTAGCAACTGCATTTGCTTTAAATGGATGAGATAATGCACAAAAGTGTGCATACTTGGTAAGTCTATCAACTACCACCATGATGAAACTCTTTCCTTCGGACTTAGGTAAACCTGTGATAAAATCCACTGAAATCTCCTCCCAACATTGACTTGGAATAGATAAAGGTTGTAGATGACCTGGGGTCTTAATTGTCTCAACTTTATTTTGCTAGAAAATCAAACATTTTGCCACAAAATTTTGAATATTCGATTTAAGGCCATCCCAAAAAATTCTTTCTTCACCCTGTGGTAAGTTTTTAAAAATCCTGAGTGTCCTCCTAAAGGAGAAGTGTGCAATTCCAAAAGAATCTTTTGTTTTAGTTGGGAATTCTTGCAAATGTATAAGTGATCTTTGTACCACAAGGAATCATTTTTCCAACTAAATGTATTAGATGTACTAGGATATTGCTGCAAATTTTGAATTAGTGTCCACACTTCTTCATCCTTCTTCCATTCATCCCTTGCTTCGGTTATCCAATCTAGTTGGATAATAGAAATGGCACAAAGCAATGCTTCCACCTCTTCATCCTTTCTTCAGAGTGCATCTGCAACAACATTTTTCTTCCCTTTTTTGTCGATGATCTCAAATTCATAACCCAACATCTTGGTGACCCATTTTTTCCGCTCTTCTGAAGATAGTCTTTGTTCCAAAAAGTGTTTAAGACTATCATGATAATTTTTTACCTTGAAGTGTCTAACCATTAGGTAAGGTCGCCATTTCTTTAGTGGATGTAGTATTGCCAACATTTCTCTCTCATAAATATCCTTTTGTAAATAGTTTCTTTGATTGGACAACTTTCAAAATAAATGGGTCTTCCTTCTTGCATTAAAACAACACCAATTCCATTTCCCAAGGCATCACATTCCACAATAAAGTTTTTTGTGAAGTCTGGCATAGCTAATACTGGTGCTAGGCACATTGCCTCTTTAAGATGTTCAAAGGCCCTAGTTGCTTCAGGATTCCATGAAAATGCATATTTCTTCAATAATGTTGTTAGAGGTGCTACTATTCTCCCATAATTGTTAACAAAATTGCGATAATACCCTGTTAACCCAAGAAATTCACGCAACTGCTTTATGGTTGTGGGGAATTTCCATTCCTTAATGGCTTTAATTTTGTTAGGGTCTACTTTAACACCCTCGAAAGATACAATATGACCCAAATATTCCACATCTTGTACTCCAAAGAAAAATTTCGATGTTTTTGCATATAACTATTTCTCCTCCAATAGTTTGAGCACCCTGTCAACATGTTGAACATGATCCTTCCAAGACATGTTGTAGATTAGTATATCATCAAAAATTACTAGCACAAATTTTCTAAGGAAGGGTTTGAAAATGGAATTCATCAACCTTTAAAATATATAAGGTGCATTGGTAAGGCCAAAAGCCATGACCAAAAATTCATAATGACCCTCACGAGTTTGAAATGATATTTTTGGAATATCTTCAATCTTCATTCTAATTTGATGATATCCTGAATGAAGATCCAACTTATTAAAATAAATTGCTCCATGTAATTCATCTGGTAATTCATCAATCACACGAATGGGAAATTTATATTTAATAGTGAGATTATTAAGCTCCATATAATCCAGGCACATGCACCATGATCCATCCTTCTTTTGTACCAATACTACTAGAGAAGAGAAAGAACTTTGACTAGGTTGAATTATACCAGCCTCTAATATTTTTGCAATCATATGTTCAATTTCGCTCTTCCAGACATAAGGATATCTGTAAGGCCTGATGTTTGGAGGAACACTTCCTAGAATCAAATGAATAGCATGATCATGATCATGAATACGTGGGTGTCTTTGGGAGTTTAAAGAACCTTGGAATGACTATCCAAGGCTTTTTGGCCATCCGGAGAAATAGGTGATTTTGATGTTGGAACTTCTAGTGAACATAATTGTGCAATTACGCCTCATTTTTATTTATTTAGAATATTTTTCATGACATTAGAGCTTATTATATTTCCTATCTTCCCTACGATACCCCATAATTCGATTTCCTTTCCTTCCAAAAAAAAAATTCAAGAAAATTTCTTGAAAATTAAAAGCTACCGTCCCCAAAGATTTTAACCATTGTACTCCTAGTACAACATCAACACCTCCCATTGCAATGGAAAGAATTGGACTATTAAATACATATTCCCCCATGGATAGCTTTATATTATGGCATTTTCCCTAGAAATATATAGTTCCTCCATTTTCAACCATCACTTGACATTCTGGTGTTGGGTATAGGAAATGATTCAATTCCTTGGCTACCTTACAATGAATAAAATTATGGGTACTCCCTGAATCAATCAACACTATTACCTTTTTATTCTTGAAATTTCATTCTATATTGAGAGTTTGAGGAGTGGTAATTCCTGCCAATGCATTACACGATATGGTTAGACTCATTTCTTCTTCTTCTAGGGTTGGTTCATGGTGTATATCCTCTTCTTTTGAAGTTTCTTGTTCATTTTATTCTTCCTCTTCACAATATATGTAAAATAATTTCTTCTTGGCACACTTGTGACCTTTAGTGTATTTTATATCACAATAGTAGCAAATCCCATTTGCTCTTTTTTCTTCCAATTGTTGTGGTGTCAACCTTGTAGGTTATGGAAGTCCAGTAGTAGCAACACTTCCATATTTATAAGTTTGAGTGGTAGGCTTCCTTGTCGCATAATTTTACATTCAATTTTTCTTGCCAACGTGAATTCCTTCTCCAATGAATATGGTTCCCAAACACGTACTTCATGTTGGATTAAGTCGCTATGAATACATCAATCCCATATTCCTCTGAAATATCAGTTACCCTTATATTCAATTTTTGGAAGTCCTTAATGTGCTCCCCCATTGAACCCTTTTGTTTGAGATTTATCAATTGGCTAAAGAAGGTGTTGCTCTTTGTATCCTCATAATGTGCTATCATTTCCTCCATAAAAATTGATCAAGTGACAATTTGTTTACGAAAGGTTAGCCATCGATATGATAAAAATGTATTTTGTTCTAAATGTAAAGTTGTAATGCATACCTTTTGTGTGTTTTGCACATTATTGAAATCAAAATATTGCTCCATTTGTAGTTTCCATATTACGGGATCCTTGCCATAAAAATTCCTCATATCCATCTTTGGAATATGGTGGTTCTTCCATCCAACATTAGAGTTTATGAAATCACGATTAACATTTATTTTTTTCTCATCATGAGTTTCCTCTACTATATTTTATCCATTAGTAAACATTTCTTGTATCAAATTTGTCAAACCTTCCATATCTGATTTTAGATCATTCTTCATGTTTTCCATGTTGTCTTTAATTTTTTCCTCCATGTCATCCATCTTAGCTTCTATTATCATTCAATAATTTCTCAAGGTTAAACAAATAAATAGTCCGAGGTAACCGAAAACCTACTTCAAACTCGAGGATCTAGCCTTCCTAGGGTTCAGAGAGGGCTCTCTCTTTAAGTTTTAACTTTGTTTGTTTTCTAAAATATTAGGCTAGTTATGAATGTACAACTTTGGTTTGGTTTTTATTGATTTGGTGGGGAAAAATCACTTGAAGATATGGATAGAGGGATATCTATCTGTCCATTGGGCTAAGGAGTCAAAATCAAGCTAACAAAACTAGGATCAAGACCAAAAAGGTCAAATGTTTTCAGGGAAAGATAGATTACCCTTGGAGATCTTGGAAAGTTGTTTTTATGAGGTGTTATTATTGGGGATAAAGGGAAATTAAATATCCTTTGATCCAGAAAAGGGAAGTAGTAGGCAGAGGTCAAACGAGTGAGAGAGAAATTAAGAATTCTCTACACTGGAAATCAGAGGAAAACATAGAAATGATAACTAGTTAAAAACATCGTGCTTTTAACAAATCCTATAGTAATACTCCTATTTATTCATTCAAATTTAGAATTAAACATAGATGGATGCATGTAACAAAGAAATATAACACTGACATGTTTGGAAAATACTTCACTCAAAATAGCTTGTCATAGGAATCCTAAAGTATGATGCCAATTTTGTTTGATCCAGTATGCTACTCAAAATTCGAAACAAAAAGCCTTCAAGTCCAAAAAAATGTCTATAGAAATCTCCAGATATTTTATTCCACCAAAATAATTCAAAGAGTGAAGTATTTATACAAATTCTAAACTAGAATATCTTGAAAAAATATCAATATTGGTTTACAAATATCTCCAATTGTTTTACATAAATAGAGCTTAAGTAAAGGACACCCAAAACTAATGCATCTATTTGGCACTATTTTTTATGGATAGGTGATTAAAAAGAGGATAATTCGAATTTGATATCAACTCTTAGTTGATGATGAGGCATCCAAGTCAGTAATTGTTTCCTTCCTTTGTGCATTTTGCTCTAGAAATTCTGCAAAATTGGGGTTCAATAATACCATTTTATTTCTCAATCCAAAATAGATATGTAAAAAGTGAAAGAGGTTATTCTTTAAAAATATGTTTTGGAGATAAAAATCTCTCAGTTCCCTAATGTTCTGCTCCAGCTGTTCACAATAGGCTGTGCAAAAAGATGTTTAAAACAGAGCTTTGCATAGTCTGAAAAATAGGTTGTAAATATGTGCATGTATCTCTTGTTCTATAATATCAGTGCAAAACTTGAGATAGGTTTTTGTAGATGGTTTGCTTGGGAAAACAAACCTGCTCATGTTTTGTAATATGTATTTCTGATTGGCCGCAGTCTTCTCTGCAAAATGATTACTTAATAGGAATTTTCTGTAAAAAGTGATTTCAAATATTGTTTAATATTTCCAAACCCATAATGGTTGTTAGACAAGTGAGAGAGGGTTTTGTAGTTGGAAATCTTAAGAACATAAATATCCTTCAATTTTGCAAAATTCATCTTGGATTGGTCACAATAGTTTCTGCAAAACAATGAATTAAGCAGGAAATTTCTGCAAAAATGTCCCTTCTTGCTTTGTTTTCATCTTTTAACCTTTTTGTTCTTTTAACTGTTTTTCTTTTAATTTGGATAAATTTCATTGTTGGTGAAAGTATTTTCATCTCTATTTAACCATTACTTTCTCTATTTTTACTTTTACTATTTTACCTTGACTGCTCTGTAACTTTGTTTTAACCTTCACTCTGACTTTCATCTAGTACACTTTAACTTTGATGCTCTTTGACTGTTCTATTTTCAATGTCACTATGAATTTTTACTTTACTTTTAACTTTAACCTTTACTATGAGTTCTTCCTTTTACCCTAAATATTATGATTGCCCTGTTGCAATCTTTACATTAAGATGCTCTTTTATCTTTCATAGGATGATTTTTCTTTAACTCTGATGCCTGAAATATTTTAAGGAAAATCCTTTGAATTCATTTCCTTGTAAGTTCTTCGAGTAAAAAATATCTTTAACCAGTATTTAAATTGTTTAATGAAAACTCTTCTTTTGGTAATAACCTAAAAAAAAAAAAATTGATACTAAAACAGAGGTCTGAATGGAGGGATAATGGATTTGATGATGGGAAAATACTGTGAAAAATGGTCCGAACTAGGCACAAAAAGATTGGGATAAGTTGCGAAGGGTTTCTGGAACTCTTATTTTTAGTCATTATGGCTACTGCTGCAAGTTTAGACAGTTTCCAAAAGTATTTTTTTAATTTAACACAGGTTCTTGGATGAAAATAGGCAAATTATTGTCTTTCTTTCGGCTTTTCCTTCCAAATTTGGATTCATCAAAAAGGATTTTTCAGTATTTTACGGGTTTTAAATAAGAAACAAGGGTTTCCTGAGTCTCTTACTGAGAAATGGGGCTAAAATTATTTTGAAATAGGTCACAGAAGCTTAGGGCACCTGCAGAGGTTTTCTAGATTGTTTCAGATCTTGAAATAGATCATTAAAATGTGAAAACTCACCAATTTCTTGAAAAATTATATGCAGCAGAGAAATAAGATTTCTGGGAAACTTTTGACAAGGTGTGGCTTGTTTTTGGGGCTTTTTGGCAGTTTATTTTAATGGATTTCTTGAACTCTAAGAGAGTTTGTTCTCTTTAAGGCTTTTAAAAATCGATTGCAGATTCAAATTTTAGATAAATACCTGTTGTAGTGTAGGTATGGGGATTTGTAACAATCTCTGAGGTTTTATGAATGATTTGATGTGTTCTTTGTATTTCCAAGAGCAAGGTGCAGTTCTTCAACAACCTTCAATGGTTTGCAGGGCAATTTATGTAAGTTCCGGTCATAAAAATGGCGGAAAAAGGCTTTAAAAGAGTATTTTTATAGTCGGGAAGGCACGATCAATAGGTTTAGGTTAAATTTGTAGAATATAGATGGATGAAATCATTTCCAAGGTTTAAAATATGCATTTAGGTTACATTAATTTGCATTGAATGCGGGTCGCATCGATGGGGAGGAGCGGTTTTAGAATCAATGATCGAAAACAATAGTGGTTATGGTGTGGCAATGAGGTGGTAAGCGATATTGGGCTCACCCCACACGATTAAATATAAAAATGGCACGTGGAGAAGAGAGGAATCTGTGAAACCACCCATTTTGAGCAAGTTTGGAGCTCGGGTGATCACGCTACTTTTTCATGCGATATCAAATATCAGCCGTTGGATTTGGGAGATCAATGCGAAGGGTCCAGATTTTTTTGGGAGATATGCTAAGATGGGAGTGGGGCTGGGATGCGTTATATGCGTGGATGTGTTTACTTTATGAAATAAACCTTTAAAATATGTTTAAACCATAATTTTATTATATAGCGGCGGGATAGGTTTAAAACATTGATACAATGTTTTAATCATGGTATATCCAGGGGTTAATATTTTTATTTAAAACATTTCTGAAATGTTTCAAATGTTATATGGGGGTGTGATAATATACATTATATATTTTTCAACTTTTGAATAGTTTTCAAACTATAGGGGCAGGGTATTTAAATAGAGATAGGTTTAGAGCAATGGGTTTATAGGGCGGGGTTTTTATAATGCGCATCTGGGGATAATAAAATTTTGTTTAAACGTAAAATAATGGGTTGTGGGGGGGTTATTTAGATATAAGGGAATTAATATCTATGGGTAGATGTATTTTATGGATTTACTACAATAAGTTAGGTTTTAAAAGGGAAACAAAACACATTATCTCTAAGTAAAGTATAAAAATAAAGCATTTCTCATCTTTTATATTTACTTCACTAATACATACGATAAATGTAATTTGAGCATTTTATGAATGATTTTGAAGGGATGAAGTTAATTATTTGGGTTTTAGCTTTACTAAGTAAGAATGTTTCTTTTCTTAGGAAAAATGGGTTTTAATATATGAATGAAGGGTGAATGCTGATAAATGTTAGTTTAACATAAGAACTCAAAATTTTTAACTAACTAGTCCTCAAGCCTTAGGTCCGGTGCCAAAAAAGTCAGAGAAATGCTCTGAGCCTATTTTACGAATAGCTTAGAATACTGAATAATTATAGGGGAGAGGAAATTAGTGATTTTTCCCGATGATGCTCTATTACATGCTTTCTCAACTTATTTATACCTACCTAACTTTATTTCTAACATTTTTTCTTCATTTTTGTAGGTGCATTTAGGCTTGCAACCTTAAAAAAAATTCTTTCAAAGCATAAAACTATATAAGTCTACCTTATTTCATTCGAGGGATTATATTAAACTGTTGAGCTCCTCATTATTCTCTACCTATCTACTGATTTTTCAAGTTTAAACTATTTGACAAATATTTATTCACTATATAAAACATGAAATTGAAAACATGAAAAATTGAGATTAAAAAGTTTAACTGATAATGGATTATGGAATTTATTGACGCTCTACACATGATCATTATTCTTGCAGCAAAATTAAAAGTAGTGGCATTTGGACTAGCTCACTTTCAGATCTTATTTTTATCTCTTTTTTCTTTTGGGGTTTACATTTTTCTAAGTCCTTTGATCTTTCTTTTAGGACTTTTACCCTCTTTTTTATTTTTTTTATTTTTCATTTTTTCAAAATTTGGGAAAAAAACTTGCAGAAAGCGAGATATGTACATATTTTACAAGACTATCAAAGTCCATTAAAAAATTATGAATCATATATTTATAGGACCCTAACAAATTCCATGCCAGCTTCCACGTCATCCATCTTAGCTTCCACGCCTTTCTCCAAAACATCCATATTATTCTTCAAACCATTCATCTTCACTTCCACACCTTTCTTCAAAACTTCCATTTCATTTTTTGTTGCTCTTTGCAAGAGCAAAATTTGGTGCACTTGCTCTTGTAATTTTGATAGATCATGTTGCAATTCTTCATCTTCATGAGTCATAGCAGAGTGCTTTGAGGGTTTAATGGGTGTTCAATTATTTTTAAGAGGAATTTTAGAACCCAATGTTGATATCTATGCTCAATAGGCCTTTGGAATAACTTAAAACTGATTTTTCAAACAAGACTTATGCAATTTGAAAAAAAACAATACACACCTTTTTCTTGATTTTTAGGAGCTCAATATTGAAAATGAATTATATACGTTATTTCAGATCTTAAATATCTAAAATTAGGCCCTGAAGTATCCCTATGAATCTTGTTTTAAATTCCATAGGTCTGACCTGATTTGGATTCTTGAAGACAAAGTTATGCCCACTCTCCTACGATGACCTAATTATGGATTGGTTCAGTAGAGCGAACCTGTACGACTTGCTAGTTGTTACTTTTTCCACCGTCAGCTCTAAAATTGATATAGAAGAAACCAAAGTCTGTGTAATTATAGCCACTTTTTACAGAATTCCAATCTAATGCTCAGAGAGAGTGTTATGATGATTTTCCCATGGTCACCTATTTGAGATGAAATTCGGGAACTTGAAAAATCCCTAACTTCCACAGACCCTATCTCCTACAATATTACGAATCAAACTATGAAAATTTTCCATCACATTCCTCAAGATTGTGGCTTCACTCTATGAACATTTTAGCTTTTGAATCCTCGTAGAAAGGAGTCATAGTGAATATTTCATGGTGGCCAATTTAGGTTAAATTTAGGAGCCTAAAAAAATCCCTAACATGCACAGATCATATCTCCGAAAATATTGTGAAACAAGATCTGAAATTTTTCCATGAAGTTCCATGGGGTTTTGTCTTTGCTCTGTAAAAATATCATCTTCTGAGCCTTCATAGAAAAAACATTATAGTAAAAATTCCACAATGACCTATTTGGAGCAGCGAAACCCTAGAATCCAAAGCCCTATACCAAATGTTATGAAACTAGCTCCAAAAATAGAAGAAAAAAGAGATCAACGCCTTAGAAATAAGCCACTTTAAGGGGGAAACCTCCAATAAATTACATAAATTAACAATTCTTAGGTGATTCAAATGAACAAAACCTCCATGGGGCCACAATGTAATCCTAGCTGACCTAACAGTAATAATGTAAAGGCACAATAATAACAATATGGGGCTTACAAGGGTACAACAATAAAATTAAGGGGGTTACACTAGCAACAATAAGGGACATTGAGTAAGAATTTCTCTACTCTGGATTTGTCTAGAACTGATCTCTCTATTGTAATGATCATTATCACTCAAAATAAAGATGGTGTTGTGAAACCAGCTCCAAAAATAGAAGAAAAGAGACATCGACGCCTTAGAAATAATCCACTTCAAAGGGGAAACCTCCAATAAATTACATTAATGAAAAATTCTCAGATGATACAAATTAAAAAACCTCCTTTCTATATATAAGAGTCCATGGGGCCACATTGTAATCCTAGTGGGGCCACAATGTAATCCTAGCTGACCTAATAATAATAATTTAAGGGCACAATAATAACAATATGGGGGTTACAGGGGTACAATAATAACAATAACGGGGTTACACTAACAACAATAAGGGACTATACTAGTAATATAGGGACATAACATGCCCCTCTCCTTCAAAAAAGCGTTTTCCTCAATGCTTGAGTAGCTCTGGGTGCTTCTGTATAAAATTCTCATCCTCCCATGTAGAATCTTTAGTAAGCAAGTTCTTCCATTTGATGAGATACTCTGAAATTGATCAATTTCATAGCTGTCTAGTTCTTGTTTCATGACTACTTTAGGTTCCAATATTATTTTCCTTCCTCATAAAGTTCTGGCAATATTTTTTAAACAGGAATATTTTCACCTATAACCTTCTTTAAGCATGAAACATGGAAAACTGGATGCACTTGTGAAGATGGAGGAAGCTGTAATTTGTATGCCATAGTACCAATATTTTGCAACACCTTGTAAGGACCATAGTACTTTGGCGATAATTTATTATCCTTATTAGCTTGCTTGAGGGACATTTGTTTATATGGTTGTAGCCATAAAAATACCCAGTCTCTTACATCAAAATTTATCTCACTGCGATGTTCATATGCCTGTTGTTTCATTCAATTTTGTGCCAAATTCAGGTTATCCTTTAAGAGTTGGAGAACTTATTTCTGATACTCAATGTGATATTCCACTACTTGAACCTTTCAATTTTCTCTTAAAGATGATGTGATGGACGGTGGATGATATCCATAAAGTCCCATAAATGGGGTCATTTTTGCTGCAGTATGAAAGGAAGTGTTATACTACCATTTAGCAAGAGTTAAACAATTGACCCATTGTGTTTGTTTATTAGATATAAAACAACGAAGATATCCTTCCAAACATTTATTTACTATCTCAGTTTGACCGTCAGATTAAGGATGATAAGATGAGCTATGAGCTAATTGAGTACCCAAACAAGAAAATAACTCTGTCCAAAAATTTCTAGTAGAAATGGGATCTCTGTCACTGATAATAACCCTTGGGTTTCCACGTCGCTTTTGAATTGTGTCCATAAATGTAGTAGCAATTGTACTTGCTTTAAATGGATGAGATAATGCACAAAATTGTGCATACCTGGTAAGTCTATCAACTACCACCATGATGACACTCTTTCGTTCAGACTTAGGTAAACATGTGATAAAATCCATTGAAATCTCCTCCCAACGTTGACTTGGAATGGATAAAGGTTGTAGAAGACCCGTGGTCTTAATTGTCTCAACATTTTTGTGATGGCAAACCAAAAATTCCGCTACAAAATTTTGAATATCAGATTTAAGGCCATCCAAAAAAAATTCTTTCTTCACCCTGTGCTATGTTTTTAAAAATCCTGAGTGTCCACCTAAAGGAGAAGTGTGCAATTCCAAAATAATCTTTTGTTTTAGTTGGAATTCTTACAAAGGTATAAGCGATCTTTGTACCATAAGGAATCATTTTTCCAACTAAATGTATCAGATATACTAGGATCTTGCTGTAACTTTTGAATGAGTGTCCACACTTGTTCATCCTTCTTCCATTCATCCCTTGCTTTGGTTATCCAATCTGGTTGGATAATAGATGTGGCACAAAGCAATGCTTCCACCTCTTCATTCTTTCTTGAGAGTGGATTTGCAACAACATTTAGCTTCCCTTTTTTGTAGACTATTTCAAAGTCATAACCCAACATCTTTGTGACCCATTTTTGCTGCTCTTCAGAAGATAGTATTTTTTCCAAAAAGTGTTTAATACTATCATGATCAGTTTTTACCTTCAAGTGTCTTCACATTAGGTAAGTTCACCACTTCTTTACTGCATGCAGTATTGCTAACATTTCCTTCTCATAAATTGCTTTCTGTAAATACTTTCGTTTTATTGGATGAATTTCAAAAGAAATGGTTCTTCTTTCTTACATTAAAATAACACCAATTCCATTTCCTGAGGCATCACATTCCACAATAATGGTTTTTGTGAAATCTAGTGTAGCTCAGACCGGTGCTAGGCACATTTCTTCTTTAAGATGTTCAAAGGCCTTAGTTGCTTCAGGAGTCCATGAAAATGCATCTGTCTTCAATAATGTTGTTAGAGGTGCTACTATTCTCCCATAATTCTTAACAAACTTGCGATAATACCCTGTTAACCCAAGAAATCATCACAACTGCTTTATGGTTTTTGGCACTTTCCATTCCTTCATGGCTTTAATTTTGTTAGCGTCTACCTTAACACCCTCATGAGATACAATATGACCCGGATATTCCACCTGTTGCACTCCAAAGAAAAATTTGGATGTATTTGCATATAACTATTTCTCCTGCAATATTTTGAGCACCCTCTCAACATGTTGAACATGATCCTTCCAAGACTTGTTGTAGATTAGTATATCATCAAAAAATACTAGCACAAATTTTCTAAGGAAGGGTTCGAAAATGGAATTTATCAACACTTGAAATGTAGAAGCTGCATTGGTAAGGCCAAAAGGCATGAACAAAAATTCATAATGACCTTCATGAGTTTGAAATGCTATTTTTGTAATATCTTCAGTCTTCATTCTAATTTGATGATATCCTGAATGAATATTGAACTTGGTAAAATAAATAGCTCCATGTAATTCATCTAGTAATTCATCAATCACAGAAATAGGAAATTTATCTTTAACGGTGAGCTTATTGAGCTCCCTATAATCTGGAAACATGTGCCATGATCCATCCTTCTTGTGTACCAATACTATAGGAATAGAGAAAGAACTTTGAGTAGGTTGAACTATACCAGCCTCTAACATTTCTCTAATCATACATTCAATTTTTCTCTTTTCAACATAAGGATATCTATAAGGCCTAATGTTTGGAGGAACAATTCCTGGAATCAAATGAATAGCATGATCATGATCACGAATAGGTGGGAGTATTTTGGGAGTTTCAAGCACCTTGGAATGATTGTCCAAGATATTTTGGAGATCTGAATAAATAGATGATTTTGGTGTTGGAACTTCTAGTGATCATAATTGTGCAATTACGCCTCATTATTATTTCTTTAGAAGCTTTTTCATGACATTAGAGATTATTATCTTAGACCTTAGAGCTCCTTTTGTTTCCATATTACCTTTAAAATAGAATTTTTAATCCCTTGTATTGGAAAAATCCTTGGCAAGCTTCAAGTATAACCTATTTTTTCCAAAAATTGATCTCCACTTTGGTTCTTCCTTATATAAATCATAAAATTAACCTTTATATTCATCTCAACCTTTATGATTTCATATTCATGCCATTGATCCTCACTAACATATCTGCCACCTTTCAAGCCACCATGAACAAAGTCTTGGTTGCAATACTCCATAATTGTGTTTTTGTTTAATTTATTCAATAATATCCTCGTTTATAGTAAAAATTGGACCTTTATTCATCACTCTATTGAATGTGTCCTCACACATTAGAAATGACGTAAATTCCATGTTAATTTATCAGAATTATCCTACGACCAATCTAAGATATAATACATAGGATGTATCATCTCAATCAATGGGGTTAAGGTGCATCAAAAATGAGATATGAGTTATTATAGATTGGCCCACCCAACCAAACATCTCCAATCTTGGAGAGCTCAAAAGATATTACTAATTAGTAATGAATTTTTTTCCATTATTCAGAATGCATGACTTTTCTTATAGATTGGCTTATATAGGATGCCTCCTCTTCACTAGTTGAAGCCGAGCTCAAAGCACCATATCAATATTCTAAGAAAGGTTGTGACTTCCATTCTCGACCTTAATAGCCCTAACTTCTCTCCTTTCCTCAATCTGTGATGCTTTGGGAAGAAGGATTGGATTTTTTATGATGGAATAAATTCAATCCCTTTGCCTTGAAACTAAGAAGCTTAACTTTATGAATGCCACAAAACTAGTTATGATAAAGATATGTTACTTATGTGACATGATTTGGCCAAATTTGACACTATCTGATGTGACAAAAATTCATGGTGAAAATTGAAAAGAGCGATGTTTATAATTGAATTTTTTTTTGTTAAACCTTACAACTCATCATGGTGTAATGATGACATGAGAATATCATATTATGGAATCAATGCAAGGATGCATTGAGTTAATGTGCGTAAGTAGATTATGTAACTGTGCAAGAAGTTGTAAGCAAATAGGCATGCACTACCACTCCAAAAAATACTAAGAATATAAAATATTAAGTGTATAAATACCATAATAACATAAAGGTAGAGGAAAATATTCAAAATAACCAAATATGAAAATAAGAGTTGGGGGCATCTAAAAAACCAAGATGGAATGCACCTACAATTTCTATATCTAGATATCCTAAATTGGAGATATTGGGTAGGGCTATCAATATGTATGGGGAATCCTTTTCCCAACAAATCTCTCAAGTGAATTCTAAGGTGAAGGATGAAACACTACTTTTCAGGAGGGCCATCCACAGTATTGAAACTGACCAGTGATTGAATGGAACTTGTATTAAAGAAATTTTGAACAATTCTTTTCTATTTCCACTCTGTAGAATCCAATTCATAGGTTGTTGGAGGTTGTCTAGGTACATCATAAAGGGAGGTGGTATGGGAGAACAAGGAATGATGATCAATGCCAGGGGGAAGAGAGGCTTTCTTAGGACGAAGAGTACTCCAAAGGATTTAGGTGAATGATAGAGAGCTTCAAAAATCTCATGTCTCCCTGTAGCAAGAAAGAGTCCTCCCATATGGGTTGTATCACTTTTTTAATATTAAGAAATTCTTCTCTAGAAGGACAATTGAATGTACCATAATAATACAAATTAAACTAAAGCACAAATTTACCAATATTAACCTTTACGAAAATAAAAGGAAATAAAAATCTGACTAACGTGTCAATCCATGTGAACATGATATCCATTCGCTCTCACACACACTCATTGTGAAAAATGTGTCTCCTAAAGGACATGATTTTGGAATTATATAAGTTTCCTCAAAAAATTAGGCTACAGTCCATTAGAGAACTTTTGAGGTCTAAAATGGGTCTCCTAAGAAAAAATTACAACCAAAATAAACTTTATAAGAACCAATTGGATTCAAGATGATGGTGTCAACCATGGGGGATGATTCACCATTTTTAGGGTAAAAAGGTAAAATTTTTAAAAATAATAAAACTACTTTTTCAAATTACCTCCCTAAGATTTTACTCAAATTTCAACAGGTATTACTCATTGGATGAAAAATTCAATTCCTCATCCAAGGAGTACCAATGTCGCATACTTTCGATGGACACTTGTACACGAAAATGAGAAATACATGAAAAAACATGATTCTAATCACCTTTTCTGTGTAATTCTCATTTTTCGTGTAGCGATGTTCGTCGAAAGTATGAAACAAGGGTAGTCGTTGGATGAGGAATCAAAGTCTTCATCCAACGAGTGTTCCCACTAAAAAATTGAGTAAAACGATAGGGTTATAAGTTGAAAATATGAGTTGAAAAGGTAGTATTTTACTTTTTCCCTATAAAATTTGATGATGTAATCTAACCTTGTTTTATTATTTTCACCATTATTTTATAATTTCCTTAGGAGGCCGATTTTAGACCTCAAATTTACCGTAATTAATTATTCATGCAACATGATATTAAGAAGTTGCTAAGTTGTCTCCTACTAATATGCTAAACTGGTCAGCATCAACTCAATAATTCTAGATGACTCTCATGGTCTTGCAATGTTATTTAATCTTACAAGTTGGCATACTTTATTAGTCCCAAAGTGTTGAAAAAATTTCCTCAATGATTAATCCTAAAGAAGCCCAATAATGGGTGAACATGGATAGGCCAACTTGACTTTTCTCACATGTCTTCAATCTCACTTAGACACTTAATTTGGGAACTCTTATAAATTTACAATGTGAGCTTGCTAAGGCTTAAGATGGGAAAAATAAATAACAAGTGTGTGGTAGCAGCAACACACTTGACTAGATTAAACTTGGCCTAGTCTTATGATGGATGTAAATTTTAAGGACTTCTTTCCTAATTCAAAAACGTTGAAGATATATAAAATAACGTTTTCGTATGTCCTAAAACTCCAATAGTGCACATGGAAAGCTTCTCTACAAATATATTTTTTTTCATATGGTAGGCCTCTGAATAGACTAAGCTTGTACTAGCATAATCCAAAAATTATTAGAAAATTGTATATTACAAAGAAATGGAACACATAAAATATGAGGTAACACAAACACATAAATAACATATAAAAAAAGATAGAAACATATATATGTGATTCACCCAACTTGGGCTTCATCCACAGAAACATCCAGTCCTTCCTTTATATTATCCAGCAAAACGAAGAGACACAACTTATAGCAGATCCACTGTAATATCCTATACTCTCTCACAGAGACCTCATTGCTATTTCTCATTGAGTATACACATAGTACATAGATGCAATAAAATTCCCTCATAGTACAGAGTGGCTTCCTTCTATGGAAAGAAACTCTAAATAAAACATAACTTGTACCATCAAATTATAAACTTAACGAATGACCTAGATTGACTATGAAATTACAATATTTTACAAGGAAATTTTACATATTATTTTAAAGTCGTCACCCCCTCGATCCCCCTGACAGTGATTAAATGACTCCACTTTGGACCTGTTTGTTTATCATATTCCTCACGATACATGAATACCAAATGAAAATGAGAAAAATATCATTTTCTCCCTAGTTACAACTTTTTTTAACATATCTGCAAGATTATGGATAGTGTGTATCTTTTCCAGCTTCAACTGTGTATCTTCCAATACCGATCATATGAAATGGTACTTGAGTTGTATGTGTTTAGTCCTAGAATGAAATTTTGAGTTATTTGCAATATGAATAGCACTCTGTCTATCACTGTATAACCTTCCCATCTCCTGCTTCTTACCCAATTCATCCATAAACCTTTGTAACAAAATCATTTCTTTAGTATCCTCTATAGCAACAACATAATTTTCTTCTGTTGTTGAAAGTGCAACAACACTTTACATTTTTTAAACCCAACTAATAGTTGTTCCACCTACAATAAATATATACCATGTAGTGCCCCTCATGTTATCTCTATAACCTCCCATATCTACATCAACATATCCTTATAGAGCAATGTTTAAACCACCATAGCATAATTCTTGATTTGTGTTACCTCTAAAATATCTGAGAATCCATTTCACTTCCATGCAATGTTCTTTTCCTAGATTTTTCATGTACCTTCTTACAACTCCCACTCCATGTGCAATATCACGCCTTGTGTAGACAATTTCATACATTAAGCTTCCAACTACTGATGCATATGGAACTGTAGAAATATAATTCATTTCTACATCGATTTTGGGGCACATATCCTTACTAAGTTTGAAATGGCTAGATAAACATGCACTAACTGGTTTTTCATTTTTCATATTAAATATTTTCAACACCTTTTGTATGTACTCATTCCGAGACAATGTTAATTTGAAATTTTTCCTGTCTCTAGTTATTTTCATACCAAGGATTTTTCAATTTCCTTTGAGAACATTTATTTCCTGCATGTTAGACCCTGCAACAAGCATGTCATATAAATAAAATAACAATATAATATAGCTTCCATAATTTTGATTTTTCAGATAAACACAATGATCGTAGTGAAATCTAGTATAACCTTGTTTAAACATAATCCTATCACATACTAGATACCACTGCCTTGGAGCCTGTTTTAATATACAAGCCCTTCTTAAGCTTGAACACTATTTTTTCCTTCCACTTGATGTCATATCCTTGTGGTTGCTACATATATATCTCTTCCTCCAAATCTCCATGGAGAAAGGTTGTCTTTACATCTAACTGTTCAAGATGAAAATCTTCTACTACTACAATACTTAAAATAGTTCTGATTGAAGTCATTTTAAAAACAAGGGAAAATATTTCATCAAATTCAATACCTTTCTTCTGTTCAAACCCCTTCAGCACAAGTCTAGCTTTGTACCTTTTTTTTTCCTCCATCTTCTTCCTTCAACCTGTAAACCCATCTATTTTTCAATGTTGCTTTACCTGCAAGAAACCTTACTAAGTCCCAATTCTGGTTATGGATTAAGGATTCCATCTCTTCTTTCATGGCTAGCTCACACTTCTTCCTTGTTTCTACCCGCATTTCTTCTTCATAACATTCGAGTTCACCAGAACCAATCAACAATAAATAATATAATGAAATAGAGTATCGTTTAGGGGGTCAACTAATCCTGGTGGATCTTATTACACCACTTCCAGGTGTTTGAGGTGCATGTTGTTGTTGTGGGTGTTGATTATTTTTATTTTTAGGAAACTTTAAGTTTTATATCATCTCATCAAAAACTGTGTATTTTTTGTTTTTTTTTCCTGTTTCTTTTCCTGTAACTCATCCTTATACAAGACCTTTTCATTGAATATTATGTCTCTTCTCCTAATGATTTTGTGATTCTCATAATCATATAACCAAAAACAGAAATCATTAACACCATATCCAATAAAGGTACATTTCTTTGATTTTGGCAAAACATTTTTCTATTTTCTTGATTAATATTGATAAATGCCTCACAACCAAGAGGCCTTAAAAAGGAGTATTTTAACTTTTTACCTATCCATGCCTCCTCTTGAATACCACCATCCAAGGAACTTGAAGTCCCTCTATTTATTAGATAAACAACAACATCTACAACATCTTCCCAAAATTGTAAAGGAAATGCTGCATCTAATCTCATGCACCTTGCACGCTGTTAGGGTCCCGTGATTTGGCTGATTAGAAAGCTAATGACAATGTAACATCAAACCAATATTTGGAGCCCAAGGACCTAGCCTTCCTGGACTCAGAGAGGGCTCTCTGTATTTGTGTAAGGGATATCAATGTGTATGCTTATTGTGTTCTTGATTTTAGGCTAGTTATGAAGTAGGTTTTTTGGTTTTGGCTTTTAGGTTGTGAGGGATGAACTGATAAAAGACATAAGATAGGTAAAAAGATGTCAGATCAACTTGGCTATGGGGTTTAAAATGTCAAGAAAGCTTTCAGATGGTGATAAAAGGTTGTTGAATGGCTGATTTGATTCGAGGTAAAATGGATCTTTGGGCAAAATGGAGTAAGATGGACATCAAGTTTGTCAATAACAATGGATTTCAAGCACAAATAGTTTAAAATCTGACATAAACATTGTAGAGAAAACCATTAATCATGAGAAATGTAACTTTAAGCTAATCAATGCATAGAAATAAACATTCAAGCCATGCATAGAGATATATAACTCTCTACCTTTAGGAAATGGCTATTAGACTTTGGGGAGGTACATTTAAGACAAACAAACAACTCAAATCACTATGTCAGAAAGCCTAAAAACAGTACTTCAAGCTATTGGGCACTTTGAAAACAAGATTGCATAGTCTTAGGCAAAGGGCAAGATCAGAACAAGACCTTCTTGGTTCAAAAAATGACAATCTAATCAGTCAAAGAGAAGTTTCATAGATGGAGCTATGGCTAGCCATGAGGAAGCAGGGCATACCGTAAATCATACTTAGCATGCATAAAACCATGAATGAAACAAGAAAAAAATATTCTTAAGTTATTAAAGAGCAATCAAGAATTATTTAATGTGACTAAGAATGAAGAAAACATGGAAGCTATGAAGAAACAGGAAATTTTAGGTGCCTCCAAGGGCGTGTCTCAAATTTTTTCTCTACTGTCCTATAGAAAGCAAGAACATGGATTTATGAATGAAAATTAAGAAAAAAAATAGAGATAGAGACACTATACCATTCTACCAAGTCATGGAATCCAACAACAATCCTCTTTCATCATCCAAGAACATCCAAGAACTATCCAAAAGCATGAGACAATTATTTCTTCCAAATCTTATACGACCATATTTGCTTCTATTCATCAAGTTCAGCCTTGTTTACAATGAAAGCCTTTGGAATATATAGGCCAAAGTGAGAAAAAATCTTAGTTCAACTTGTAATCTCATTGGCCTATCCAAAATATCTTATTTTGTCCTTGAGGCTTTGCAAAGCCCAAGGCACAAAATATCTCATAAAATATCTCAAAAATGCTAAAAGAGGGAAATAAATTGACTTTCCTAACCAACCATCTACAAAAATAGCTAAATGCACATGAGGAAAAGTCACTTTTGAAAAGTGCATTTTTTACAAAAATACTCAAAAAATACATTAGCAAAAGGTCCCCTCACATGCTGGCAACTTTTGGAGGCCTTCCCGATGTCGAAACGCGGCTCATGATGGCTCGTTGGAAAACTATAAGGTATAGTTTCTGAAAATGTTTAGTTTGCTCCCAAATAACCAATGAAAGTCCTCCAAAAATATACCTGTGTGTAAAAAACAAGTAAATGGGCCTTGCTTATAAACAGGGCAGAGTGTAGAAAAAGCAACTGTGTTTCACCGTTTTGGGGGAGAAAATGATCTTCAATTGTTCTGAAAATCCCTGAGTATGTACCCCTAAAATTGTTACACCATTTTTTGGTCATCTCACCTTTTATTATCAGATGGACCCAAGTACACCATGTAAGACCAGTTTTACCCCAAGTAAAACTGCTTTCACTATGTTAATTAAGGAAACCCCAAAAGGAATAATTAATTAAACCACAATTTAATTATTATTCCCAGCCATGTTTAACCCAAAAACAAAGAAATTAATGAGATACACCCATAGTTATCTTATTATTTTCTAGGAATAATTATTTAAATAATATTCCTTGTTAAATATGACCAAATCAACCAATATTAATTAAATAAATCATTATTTATTTGATTATATCTCAACCACTTCCTTAAAAGGATAAATAAATCATTTATTTATTTATTCTTCACTAATCAAGGGATTTTGACCCAAGTCAAAGTCCCTTTCCCTCCAACAAATAATAATAAAATATTCCATAGAGGTGGATCTAGACTTGGTTAACATTATTTTAATCATGCACCAAGATCTAGAATGACCCAATATTTTGTTATAAATAGGAGGGTTTTCCCCTTCATTCTTCACCTTTTGTTGCATATTAGATCACTCTGGATCTATACACTTGGTCTCATTTCTGCCATTTTGCTCCCATTGAGCTCTACCTCCTACATTGGGTTTTCTACATCTACAAGAGAGAGAAAGCTTAGATCTGAAGTGCTGAGGACTACAAAGAACCCATCCCATTGAGGAGATCTGGATACACCTTCTTGTTTCCTCCCAGGTGCCCTGTAATATAAAAATTCATTCAAAATTGTGTTCTTGTCTTGTCTGTTGGATGCATGGAGCAAACTCTTTACTTTACTGCTTAATGTCTTTCCATTTATAGATCTGTTTGTTGTAGCACTTTAACTACTAATTGCAGATCTGAAGATGTTTTGCAGCCATTATTGTTGTTAGGGCTATTAGTTATGCGTAGCTAAAGTGGTTCTTTTTCGTACGCTTCGACAAGGAATTCATACTAACAAATGGCGACTCCACACGGGTTTTAAATTACGACCGCTGTCGTTTTTCATATTCCTGCATATCCAGCTACTTCAGGCCCTAGGGCTTCTTTTTTAGCTGCTTAGTTTTTCTCTTTTCATGTCATTTTCTCACATAAAACCCTAAAAACCTAAAATTTCTAACTTCCGTGTGTTTCTGGCCCTATTGCGCAGGTAAGCGACACCAGCCGCACCTGAGACGGCAATTTTTCAGAAAATCTGCCGCCGAAACAACCGGAACGGGGGGGTCGCACCGTTTGGCCCAAAACCTGCGACCTGGACGCACCTTTTGGCCTGTTTCCTGCGACCTCAACTCAGATAAGGTCAGAACCTGCGACCTGCCTTTTTTCCAGCATTTTTTTTTTCTGAAATTTTTCTGGGTTCTGCTGCAGCCTCTGCCAGGGTTTTCCAGCCTCTGTCTCAGCCCGCCTTGACCAAGTTCTGATCTGTTTTTACTCATCTAAGTGGGAACCCAGTCCCTTAGGGCTTTAGTACCCTCCACTTTTTGTGGAAGAGTTTCAGCTGTTTCAGCCGTCGGTTTCAGAGCTTCAGCCCCCTCTTTTTCCAGATCTGTTACCTCACTTTCAGATCCATCGAAATCAGCCTATTTTCCTTTCAAATCACCTCTCGTCGTTTTGTTTGGACCTCTTCTAAAGGCCTCTGCCTTGCCCCCCCCCGGGTTTTTTGCTGATTTCCATTTTTCCAGCCACCTTGCCTCTGTCTCTTGGCTGTGATCTGCACCCCTTGTCTGCAGCTTTATCCTCCAGATCTCTGTCCCCTTTGACCCTAGATCTGTCGAGCTTCCTTTGTGTGTGTTTTCATAGTTTTTCCCTTTCTTTTTAGCATAGTTGTGAGAGACCCACCTTTTTGGGTTAGATAGATGCATACGTAGCTGTTATTTTTCTGTCATTTCAGCATTATACTCTGTTCTCTGTAGGTTTATTTTCAGCTACGCAGCACACTTTTTCTTGCTCTCAACAACGGAAAGGGTTTAAAAATTAAAATTAACGCACGCCACACACCGACCCTAAGTGAAGAAGCGCCTGGTTAACACCGCCTGGCAAAGACTCTAAAATCAATTGTCACTGCACCTTATCTGCCCTTGACCTTCCTTGATTCTGTCCCTTTCTCTCATTTCTCGTTTGCTTCTCTTCTCACAACAGCTCCCAAGGCGTCTCTTTCTCCTTGGAGACTTTGCCTTCACCCCCGCTTCCTGCTGATCGACCCGTTCGAAGACCGCCGTCAAGCGAGCTTCGCCTCCACCTTTCGAGTCCGCATCCGACTCCTTCCGATTCACGAGTCTCTTCTCTTCCGGTTTCCTCCTTTTACCTTCACCATACCGGACCAGGGCTCCAATGCACAGCTTCTCTGCCCCACGTCAGCTCCCATTTAATGTGAATCACATTACCACTACTCCGGCCACCCCTGTGCTGCCGTACATTGCAGGCCTCAGCCTCCCCGATTTCCATCAGTTGATTAACGACCCAATTCACCATAATACTACCTGGCCCGTTATGCCCACCAAACTACCCTCTGATATCCCTAAGTTCGAGGGCCTTAATGGCGAAGATCCAACCAATCACGTCCGATCTTTCCACATGTGGTGTTCCTCCAATTCCATTACCGATGACTCCATCCGTCTTCGTTTGTTCCAACGCACGCTTACCGGCGAAGCTTCTAAATGGTATGTCGAACAGGCCACTTCCTCCCATACCACGTTCGAGACTCTTTCCCAAGCCTTCCTGTCGTACTTCCAGCTCCCTCTCCGATACGACACCGGTACGGAGCTCTTGACTTCATTTAAGCAATCCTCTTCCACACGCCTTTCTGCCCATGTTCAGGAATGGCGACGAAGACGGAGCTTATGTCGAGCCCCTCCCTTTGAAGATCGGGTTTACATGGACTGGTTCCTTCGCACCCTTCCGTCTCCCATCGGCAAAGATGTCGCCTCTCACTTTCCTCAATCTGAAGAAGCCGCCCTCCAAATAGCTTTAAAATATGACCTGATCTACGCTCAATCGGGTTATGTTTATATCGTTCTGCCTGACATCCCCAGGCCCGGTGGCGCTAACGCCCCGGGGGCATCTCATTCCGCCGACGGTATTGTTGGATCTCTTTCCCACCCATCTACTCACCCTCCTATGGGCTATGGTCTCCCTCAGGGAGGGGCCAGCACCTCAAGCACTCTTCCCCCTCCCGGCAACATGTATCCAGGATACGGCATGCCCCCTCCTTTTGCCCAACCTCCTGCTTACCTCAATGTCGCCCAACCCAACCCTTACTTTTATCCACAGCCTGGTGCGCCAGCTCCTCCAGCATATGCGCTTCCGCCTCCCTTGCCTCCTCACAACCCGCAATAAAGACATACAAATCCCTCTGTGGCAAGTATTTGCATAACAGGTGCGATTAATCCCCTTCTTCAAAGAAGGCGCGAGGGTAACTTAACCCATTCATTTCAGAAATCGAGGACCCACGGCATGGACCCTAACACTACCAACACTAGCAACTTTCTTCAACCCTCGTGCTATCTTGCCCAGGCCGGGATGTGCCGCTTCGCATTAACAAGCCCTCGTCTCCGTGTTGCGGTTTACAATACTACACTCTCCCTTGTCCTCTCTTACCCCAGATGCGACAGATGTGGGAGTCTCAAGCCACATTGCGCGGACAACACGCCTCCCCTCACACTCCTCCTAATGTGGCCACTACCCAGCCAGCTGTGTTCACTGATCCTTTCCCTCAACAGGGATTCGTGGCTACCCAACCCCCTGACAGCCATGCAGCCACACCCTCGTCCATTTCTGGTTCCTCTGACTACCAGATCCTCATGATGCACTCCGATCCGTCCCCTTCCGTCGACCTTCACCTTCAAACTCGGTCTCGCCAGTACCCCAAGCCCCCTGCTTAGTCTGCTCCCGAGCCTCCATCTTCAGGTTCTACAGAGCCTCTTTCGACATCCAGTGGCCCCTTACACATCCCTCAACCCAAAGTTGAGGTTCATCCAAAGATTCCAAAGGGACCATTACGCCGAAATGCTACTTCCGGTCGAGCCGCTCAATCGTACAATATAGTAGATGATTTGGCACAATCCCCTGCGGCCATTTCCACACTGGAACTCCTCCAGTCGTGCCCTTCTCAAAAGAAGGCTCTACTATCTGCCGTGGGCGCTGTTGATCCTGCTGATGACCAAATGATTTTTTTTGACGCCACTCAATCGGACCACCCTCCTCTTCCTCCTTCTGTTGCTTTCCAAATCCCAGTCAAAATCTGGAACGCCACTGTGTCCCGGTGTATAATTGATGAGGGGGCATCCACCTGTGTGATGTCCGCTTCGGTTTGGAAGCAACTCGGATCCCCTGAGCTGGCCCCTTCCACGATCACTCTTCGAGCGTGGGACGGTCATGCCTCCCAGCCTATTGGCCTGTTTCGTAACTGTCCCATCACCCTAGCCGGTAAGACTGTTTGCGTTGACGTCGAAGTCATTGACGCCCCTCTAGACTACAACATTCTATTGGGGCGAAGTTACACCTATGCCATGTCTGCTGTCCCATCCGCGGTTTTCCGCAAGATGTCTTTTCCTCATAATGGGAAGATAGTCACCATTGACCAGCTATCTTATCATGAGCCGCCATCTCAGACCTCCTCCGAGACCACCATCTCTTCTGTAACCAACAAGCAAACCGTCGATTCCTTGACCAGTGTCTCCCCCGGCGTCTATAAAGATTCCACCCTGCTGGGTACTTTTCCTCACCTTCCTCCTCCTCCAGTTACTGATCCCAGCTTGTCGAATGTTTGCATGATGCAATCGTCTCAGGCTGCCCATAAACGGCCTGCCTCGGCTAGTCCGCACCCTCCTCCCCGCCCTCCGCAACCCGCTCCTAGCCATCCATCTCAGCCAGCCGGACCTCCTCTTTCTGGCCCTCCCCCTACAGCTGGTGCCCCCGAACCTCTTTATCCTCTAGGCTCGGTCCCCCCTGGCCTTAACCATCTTGGAGCCGTACCTCCCGGTCATTACCCTGCTGGACAGATCCCCTTCTTGGCTCCCCCTCCCGGAGTATATTCCGTCCCCGTCATGGCCACCCTTTCTCTCCCTAACTTGACCTTGGGTATTCCGGTTTGGTACCTTGATCCCCCAGCCGCCACCCCCCCTGGTCACCCCAAACCTTACATGGCTTTGACACCGGTTCAACCGGTCCCCCTTGCTTCCTCCATAGCCACTGTGCCCCCAGCACCTCCACAGGACCCTTCTCCTGTTGAGTCGGCTCCCGGGAAGAAAGGAAAAGCCCGCAAGGGGGCAACCAAAGACCAACCCACCACAACCACCTCGGCTCCTCCCCCACCCTCGAAGCCTTGTGCCTTATGTGATATCATCGGTCATGCCACCCATGCTTGTCCCGAGTTACCCCGTATTCGCCCCATGGTAAAAGTCGCGTTCCCCGACACTACGGTCCCTGAAACTCCCACTCCTGCTTCGACTGTCTCCAAGAACCCCAAGACTCTCCGCACCAACGAGCCTTGTGCTTTGTGTGGTGTCCATGGCCACTACTCCCATCATTGTCCTCACCTGACGCATTACCGTGCCTCCCTTGAGGTGATCCGCGAGTATGAGGTTGAACAAAATCAATCCGCCTCTCCCATTCTCGCGCAGTATGCTGCAGACCAGCTTGAGGATCCCCCCGCTCCCATCCACATCCCCCCCCCTGATGTCCAGATGACGGAGTCTAAAGTCACCATTCTTTACCTATCCTCCTCTGCACGACCTTCGGAGCCTCGCCCGTCTGCAACCTCCCCCGTTGTGTCCCTTGATGCTCGAGATCACTCCACTTGTGTCTCTGTTGACCTTCGCAGCCCGAGTCCTTGCCATGTTTCCGATAGCTCTCATACATCACCTTGTTTGAGTTTTGCTCATCCTGCCCCTTCCCCCCGCCATTACCGCTCGATGACTTCTGCCCCCTCACGCTGCCGTCCTTTCCTTTCATCCCCTCATGTATTGTCTCGTCACACCACCTTGCGCATTCCCCCGTCCACATCCTTTATCGGTTACGCCGATGGTGCAAGTCGCTACTCCAGGAATCTTGCCTCGGCAGGGTGGGCCATCTTCACCCCCTTGCATGACCTCGTTCTTTCTAACGGGGTATGCATTGGTTCTGCCACCAACAATCAGGCCGAATACGATGCAGTGCGTGTCCTACTAGCTGATGCTTTGCTGCATCGCATTCGCCATCTGCACGTTCGTTTGGATTCCTTGCTTCTTGTCATGCAACTAAATGGTGTTTATCGTGTGCGTAACCCTGTGCTGTTTAGACGCTATTTACGCGTAAAAGTCTTAATACGTGCGTTTGAAACCATAACTTTCAACCATGTACCCAGAGACCAGAATCACTACGTAGATAGTATTGCAAACCATGTTCTAGATTGGCATTTATCACACTCAATTCATACAAGACAATAACATTATATCAACCATCAAAAGACGATGCATATCCATAATATGTGTCGCAAACCATATATTGATGAGTCCATCTACTCTGATACACATGACATGCCCATAGCATGTTCCAAAAAACTGGGGGCACCATACGCCCCCCCATACATATACATGCGACACGCCCATAGCATGTTACAAACAAAAAACTGGGGGCACCATACGCCCCCCCATACATATACATACGACATGCCCATAGCATGTTACAAACAAAAAACTGGGGGCACCATATGCCCCTCCATACATTCTAGGGGGCACCACCTGCCCCTACATACATCAGAAGGGGTACCATATGCCCCTAATCACTATCTGGAGGCTCCCGGGCCAATGGCTCTGCCCCGGCAGCATGTAGATCCCGCATAGTTTGACCGGCCATTGCCATGCGCCGCATGATACCTCGCCACTCCGAGGGGAGACCAACACATGGCTCTATGTACTGGTCATCTAAATCCTGCCACCCGCGCTCTGATACTCCGGTCAACAGCTGCTCACATCTACGGCGGATGTCCTCCAGTAGGGCGGCTGCACCATCATTTTGCGCTTCTCTCGATCCACTCGGACCCGTAGCTCCAGACGCTGCCGGTCGTCCCATATATCCGGCCGGTTTTACCGGTGCTATATCTGCATACCAAAAGTCCCTGAATCAGTATCATTATTTACTATTCAAAAAAACTTTAAACATGCCCATATAAGAATAGCAATTTGTCACTTACCATCGGGCCCCCAAACTCGACCAGCCGGAAGTGGCAAATCCGGATCCCCATAGTAGCTCATCCCACTATAAGGGTAGTCGTCTATGTACAACGGCATCTGATCCCAATGGGCAAAGAACTCCGGTCGAAATGTTCGCCCGACCGCCCCTCCTCCTCCTTTGCAGAGTAGTCATCCCCAACGACGCATCCTGGGCTCTCTCGGGCCCCCATCCGGAAGATGCACACGAGGCCTCAAGGTCGGGATCTTCTCAAAGAAGAAGGCGCACAACAAAGTCCCATATGAGCAATCATGATTCACCTGCCGCCTGCATAGCGACAACTGTCGCTTTAGCGACACCAACATCATTTGGGCCCACCCAAAGTAGGTCCCACTCAACACACTCTCCACTATCATCATCTGCCCACCGGTGATGTGATGGAACGCCTGGGTGCCCAGGATTCGCAGCACAGCTGCGGCCACTGCATGGGTTTCTAGCCTCTCTAGATCCCCGATCGATATCCGAGTCCCCTTGACTTGGAAACCCGGTCGACAATGGCGTTCCACAAACTCCATGATATGCCGCCCCCGCGGCAACACTGGCTGCGTGTCTCCCACTATCCCCAATGGTGGGAGGCCGGTTAGGCAGTACACATCCTGGACCGTTAGTTCGATCCTGTGCCCCTGCACTACAAAGATCTCCTGATCTGGATCCCAGTAACTGATAATCCGGGCCAGTAATGGTTCCCCTGCTCTCATCAACGGGTTCTCCACAAACTTGAGAACCCCAAATCTGGCCAATACACAACGGACGCCCTGATCCGCCTGGATCTCTGCCCAAAGTGTTCCCAGATCCCTCTCTCTCCAGTTGACCCATAACTCTGCCATACCTGCACAAACACATTCTTTTTGTCAGGGTACAGATCGAGCAAACCATAACCACACACAAAAACCCAACTCCCAACCATCAAACAGCACCAAGCCCCCCTCCCCTCCCAGGTCGCATTTTTCTGCCCATTTCTGGACCAGGTCGCACTTTTTGCCCTCAAACCTACGTCCTGGGTCGCACTTTTTGCCCCAAAAAGTGCGACCCGGCCGTAGAGAGGAGGGAGGGGCTGTTTCTGGGGTGTTGGGCCCTAAACTGCAAATCTAATCCATCAAAATGCAAGAGCAAGGTTAGGCCTCTTACCTCTAACTGACAGATCTCGAATCCAACGGTCGGTTTGTCCGCTACGTTCGCCGCAAGATTTAGGGCCTTCTCTCCTCTCCACATTCACCACAGCAACAATAGCAAATGAATGATTTTGGAGGGAAAACTGCCTCATTAAAAGAGAACCCATGTTTCTTCTTTCGACTGCTGCGACCACACCATAGCCCCGTTCGACGAACCGTCAGCACCGCTGGATAGATCTCACCGAGCTCTCAAATGGGTTTTACTTAGTTTTTGGTGATTTGATACTTCACCCGGACACATTTTTTCCACGAAGGGTCACTTCACCACTCCTTAAAATCGAATTTCCTCACTTACGACACTTATACTTGGGGCACCACATCGCCCCCTTACTTGTCCATGTTCGTGTTGATTTTCGTCATGAGTGCCCACTTTGTACTCATGTTTCTATGACCCCCCATTGGGGCCTTTACTGTGTGGCAGCACTCTACAGTCGCCCTTGTTTAGAGCATCCAAGTCGAGTCATCATTGCATTCATGGAATCTATCCTGTGTCCTTTTGCACCCCACTATAGCCCTCCATCCTTCTTTGCTTGGTTCCTCCCTTGTGTCGCATATCATGACCTTCAGTCCCACTGTCCCCTATCCCTTTCGATATTGTGTCAGTCGCTACCATGTCATTCATGCCCTTTATGCTCTAACAAGGGAAGTCGTCCATTCGCCACTCCATCCTCCCCCTTTCCACTATCATCATTGGTGTCAGTCTGTCTGTCGCTCTATTTTTCTTCTCTCGTGCCTTAGTTGAGGGTCTCTTATTGCCTCACCTACGGCGGACCTCCTTCTGTCGACATCAGCGCATTTATTCCAGAAGCAAGGTCTAGAGGGCGGTGTACCTTGGTTCCAGCCTCCACTCTTGTTCGGTGCCTCGGATCAGGCAGGGGGATCTCTCACTTCCCTTTGACTTGATTACTTCTCCAGCTCCTTTCAGCATGATCGAGATGAGTATACTGGACAGTCCAGTGACCCAGCAGCAGCTCTTGATGATTCCCGGGCGTGTGTGAGATGTCTCAGCCCTCATGAGGGGGTGGCCCCGCAGGTAGCCCCCCACATGCCCGGATGACCTCTTCATTGCAGCCTTTGATGCCGCTCCAGATTTTGATGATGTTGGCCTTAGCCACCTGCAGCACCTCCATGATTTGCATGTATCAGTCAGATTTTGTGAGCCCTTCCCCATTTACAGGGGGCATTTGGGTTGTATTTATCTCATGTACTCAGATATTATTGTACTAGTCCCGGCTGTTATCCCAGGCACAGCATGTATGTGAGACTCTTCATTGTATTTTTATCTGGCCTTTGTTTATGCCAGCTGTACTCTATGGTTCGGTCCCTTGTTTACTGGACACACTATTCTTTTGTACTTTGTCACGGCGGGCATAGGTATGTCTCCCCCGCCGCCTTCAGCACAGGTACCCTCTCATAAAAAGAGACTTGTTGCACCTGCGAGTCTCGTCTCCTTAGGGTCTAGTCCTTCAGCACACTATCTACCTCACACTTCTCTCTCTGACATCCCCTTTTGTTGTCCGGTGATTGTATTCTTACAACGTACTTCGGTCATACGATTTGCTCCTGACACTCGCACGCTGGGGGGCAATCTGTTACACCATTTTTTGGTCATCTCACCTTTTATTATTAGATGGACCCAAGTACACCATGTAAGACCAGTTTTACCCCAAGTAAAACTGCTTTCACTATGTTAATTAAGAAAACCCCAAAAGGAATAATTAATTAAACCACAATTTAATTATTATTCCCAGTCATGTTTAACCCAAAAACAAAGAAATTAATGAGATAAACCCATAGTTATCTTATTATTTTCTAGGAATAATTATTTAAATAATATTCCTTGTTAAATATGACCAAATCAACCACCATTAATTAAATAAATCATTATTTATTTGATTATATCTCAACCACTTCCTTAAAAAGATAAATAAATCATTTATTTATTTATTCTTCACTAATCAAGGGATTTGACCCAAGTCAAAACACCCTTTCCCTCCAACAAATAATAATAAAATATTCCATAGAGGTGGATCTAGACTTGGTTAACATTATTTTAATCATGCACCAAGATCTAGAATGACCCAATATTTTGTTATAAATAGGAGGGTTTTCCCCTTCATTCTTCACCTTTTGTTGCCTATTAGATCACTCTGGATCTATACACTTGGTCTCTTTCTGCCATTTTGCTCCCATTGAGCTCTACCTCCTACATTGGGTTTTCTACATCTACAAGAGAGAGAAAGCTTAGATCTGAAGTGCTGAGGACTACAAAGAACCCATCCCATTGAGGAGATCTGGATACACCTTCTTGTTTCCTCCCAGGTGCCCTGTAATATAAAAATTCATTCAAAATTGTGTTCTTGTCTTGTCTATTGGATGCATGGAGCAAAATATTTACTTTACTTCTTAATGTATTTCCATTTATAGATCTGTTTGTTGCAGCACTTTAACTACTAATTGCAGATCTGAAGATGTTTTGCAGCCATTATTGTTGTTAGGGCTATTAGTTATGCGTAGCTAAAGTGGTTCTTTTTCGTACACTTCGACGAAGAATTCATACTAACAAAAATTATGGCATCCAATGATACCATTTTCATCCTTTTAGGATGCCCCAAACTGAAATGGTGATGCCCATGAGTTTTGGCCAAAAACCCAAAAATGACAAAAAACCAAAATTTGTCAAATTTCTCCCAAACTTGGCGAGCATGACCCTCAAGGGTTTTCAGAAATATGCTGTGAATATGAGGCCAAAATTTGGAGCCTTGAGGTGTCTTTCCTCAATTTTGGTGCCAGGCGCTTCCCTTTAGCCTCCTTGAGTTTTTCCTGAGTAGCCTTCAACTTATGCTAGGCAAACTGATTTAGCTTTTTATAATGCCCGGTCATCCTCCATTGAAGGTCCAAGTCAATATTTTCCTTCTCCAATTTCTTCTCCAAGTGATCATTAACTCTCTCGAGCCATGATTCCCAATTGTTCTCTATCTCTTGTTCGAACAATGCAGTGAGAGGGGTGGATTGGAGAAGGGTATCTTGTTCTTCTTTTTGTTTCTCAAGGGCCGTTTTGAGCCCCATGGTTCTTGGCCTCTTTCACCTAGGCTAATCTTCTCCTTTTCTTTCATCAGTCTCACCCATGAGTTCCTCCAATCTCACTTGTGCTTTGGAGGCCTCCTTTTTGTATTTGATTGCCCGTGTCTCATAAACAGCCATATGGACACTCATCTGCTTGTTTTGAACTTGCAAAAAGTGATTGAAGTTCCTAGCCCTATCGAGATCAGTCCTCAAAGCATCAATTTGGCTTTCTCTATGGATAAAGAGATTTTCAAGGATCCGGGCTTCATTATCACTATCATCACTTTGGATCTGGATGATGTCAAATTCCCTTTCCTGTTCATGATTGCTTTCTTCCTTGTCTTTCCCTTTACTTTGGGTGGCTCTTTTAGTCTTCTTCCTATTGGGAAATTCGACCATGGGCTTCTTGGGCAATTTTCCCTTGCTTCGGAGGGCCGTAGTCACATTTGGAGTTACAACTCTAGGCACCCTTTTCCTTGATGTCTGGGGCTTGGCCACTTTCAGAGAAGAGAGCATGGCCCCTTGCCTAGAAGAGGCAACTAGCACATGCTCCATGGGATCTTTACCCTTGTCACTTTGCTCTTCATTTTTTCCACTGTCTTGGATTTCTTCATGGATGCCTAGGCTGTATTTTTGCATTTCATTTTGAGGGTTGTCCTCCTCACCGTTTTGCACCTCTTTATCATGCTACCCCTCTTATTCATTGGGTTGTTGTTCCTTATCATAAGGTTGTTGTTCATCATGTTGTGGCTGCCTCTGTTCATCATGAGACTGTTCAACTTTACTGTGTTCCTTTTCATCATGCCCAAGAGTTTGTTGTTCAGCCTCATTGTGATGTTGCTCATCATCATGTTGTGGCTGTTGTGTATCATGCTATGGCTGCCCCTGTTCAGCATCCTCATAAGTTTGCTCACCCTCACTATGTTGCACATCATCTTCATGCTGCTGACCTTCATCATCTTCCTCATCATCCCCTTGCTGCCCTTTACAAATCAATGTTTTGTCTCTTTTTATGTCACTCAACAAATAGTTATCAAATAAAAAGTTACACACATTTGAATGATTTCTATGTTTGGGTAAGGTCACAAAGATATTTTGTGTTTTGGTATAAGCAAGACAGCCTTGTAAAAAACAAAACACCCCTCCCAATTAAAAACACTCCTCTTGTATTTCATTGTTTCACATGCACAGGTAGACAATAACACTTTCCAATTGACTTAAGAGTTTTTCATAACATATTCTGTTTCATGGATCAAAGGAGGCAACACTGGTTTTGATTTTTACCACACAGAGAGGAATTTTGGAAGGGACAAAGCATTCATGCATGATTACTATTGTTAAATTAGGCTCACTATTTCACCTTAGGAACACTATGTTTTCCTTTCAAACACTGCCTCCACCTTATAACACCGTTTTTTACCTTACACTTGGCCGACAGAGGTTCTGGTTTATCACTGTTTCGAGGGTAGCTTTAGTCTCTTTGAAACTAAAATGAAACTTCACTAGCCTCCCACTGAAACAATCTTCTTTGAAATATTTACCAAAACACCTTAATTTATACCAAGACATTCACTTTCTTAATCACCATTTAGGAACTCGAATAGACCAAGGAGGTAAATGAAAATACCTTGAAGATGGATGGTAGCCTTTGCTTGAAGAGTTGAGTAGGTTCAAGACCCTTTTGGAGGCATTTTTATTGTTCAAACATGCGCGGCACGTTTGTTTGGAAGAACACTGCACTGTGTGGATGAGTTAGGTCAGCCTTCGGACGGTTGTGACTGGCGCCTACAGGTGCGTCGCGCCACAATACAAACTCTTCGTAAACCCGCTCCTGAATGTGCCGCTCGCTTTTCCAGGCATGTCGCGCAGTCTCAAAAGCTTCAAACTCTGTCAAGTTTGCTCAAAAACTCTCTTTTCTTCAATGGGCGACTGGGAGAGCGATTATGAGTGCTGGTTTGCATTTTTTAAACTTGCAAATGGGATTTATCCAATGGTCAATCCACCCCTTATAGCAAGAAAAAGCCAACATCCCTTTGATACTTGCCTGGTGAGGGTTTGAACGTTTTTCTTTAAAACAAATGTCTTTGAAAGTGCTACAAGGGGCCCATATTCAAATAATGTTGGTAGTAAAGTGTTGTGCATGCTATTTGGATAGTTTTTATAAATATGACTCCTCCCACTTATAAGAAAATCATCCCAAGGCAAAACTCCTTTTCACAGTGAGAAAGTCATTTTGAAGGCCAACATCACTCAGTGTTTTTCTCATTGAAAAAGAAACCCTGTTGAAAGACACATTGTGATATGTGAGGTTTTCTTTGACATTTTTGTAAGGAGGTAGCTCACCCTTTTAAAATTTAAACTGAAAATTTCTTCTCCTGATGTTTTGGAGGTGATCATGCCCATTGTGAAACTGATTGAGCTGGCAGGTGCTACCTTAAGCCCTTCTCTTAACTATGGGTGAAGAACCTCACCTGAATTTGTAAATGAAAAACTCTGGTATAAATAGCTTCCATCATCAAGGTAACTGACTAACCCTGGATTGCTAAAGTAATTAGTCTTCAAATTTTATAGAGATAAAACAGGGGATGATGAACTAAATTTGAAATGTGAACAATGGAAGGATGTCCCTTTGTTCTTCTGTGAAGGAGGTCTGCAAGAAAAATGAATTTTCATTCATTTCACCCTTTTTGAGAACAATCCATTTTGAAATCTTTGCCACATGCAATAATTGATTTTCATCCTCAAATAATGGTGAGCCCTTTACTTTGTTTATGAAGGAGGCCTATTTTTGACAAATGCTTGGTTTCTTTCCAACCTCTATCTCAACCAAATAAAGAATGTTTGATGAACATACTGTTAGTGGTTTTCTTTGTATTTGATGGTGGAAATCATTTTGAGACCAAGACTATATTACTTCTTTGGCCATTTGCTTAACAATGTTTTTTCATTGATAATCACCCTATTAGCTTCACATTGTATTTTCAATAATAGTGAAACTTATGTAAAAAACTTTTTAAAAGCACCACTACTTTGCCTCTGCTTTTAAGTCCAATTTCTATTCAGAAACCTTCAATTTTCTCCCACTACTCCTAAAATTTTCCTTTCAGTCAGTGAAAACCTTAAAATCATACTCTATCCCTGGCCCTCTACTTATAGAAGAAGGAGGCCTTCTCAGTCTTCAACCCTCTACCTATAAAATGAAGGAGGTTTTTGTCAGTGTTCAACCCTCTGCTCGTGTATGGAGGAGGTTTTCTCAGTGATGCCATTTCTTCAGCTTTTAACATTGTTATTTTTCCTTTCACTGCCTTTTCATGCTTGAGCAAATGAAGATGACAAATTGATAATAAGTCAAGATGGGAATTTCTCTGAGACATGTAATTCTACTTTTCAAATACATTTGTGCCTCTTTAGACATCACAAGCAATTTGGCTAGTATATACAAATCATTTCTTGTCATTTATGATTCACTAACCTTTGACTGTGATTACAAGACCTTGATGAAATAACTCTCTACCCTGTAGCTGCATCCCAGGCTCAAAACCACATGAGAAGCAACTTTCTTCTCATGTTTAGTTTAATATTGTCTTTTGAAATACTAGTACACTTCTGCTCTTGAAATATCCATTGAAACATTGTAAAACCACCTAATATCAGTTTGACCTGTGGCATATGCATTGCTGAGACTTTATGTCCTGTTAGTGGCGTGACTTAAGGGTGTAACCAACTTTATTTGCAGAATAGGAAGGTATATTAGGACTGGTCTATAGTAGATAGAGGTTCTTTGGCCTTTAGGATAGTTTACCAAGGGAGAAATGCCTAAAGCGCCACTACCTAACTTAGGGGAGACTTTTTGGATAGATTTGGATTGTTTCTTTGGAGATGATGGACAAGATAGTATGGTTGAGGCTAGATAGGGCTTGATAATGAGGTTTTATATTGTCATGGGCTGATTGAAAAGGTAGGAGGGCAAAAATGTTTATGGGGGTTTTCCAGCTGGAAAATTTGACAAATTTTTTGATCAGCTACTAGAAAACTTGGCTGTAACAACTAATCATCTCCCACAAGTCAAAAATACTGATGACTAACAGTGGCTCCATTTGGGGAGGGCAGCTACTTTTCACGAGGTCTCCAGAATTTTAGATCTTTGGCTTATGAATACCAGTGCCTTTATCCATTGGCACATATATATTTCTTCCTTGATGCTATTTCTGAAAATTGACCAAATGATTAGCATTAATGATATTTCTACCTACCCCACTATCTTTCCTAACATTTTTTCTTCCTTTGGGTGCACTTGGACTAGCAACCCTTTAACAATATATATTTTTTAAAAAATGAACCTATCTATTTCTACACTTATGTCTGTCGGGAGCTCAGATTAAGCTGATGAACTCCTTCATTGCTCTACCTATGGTAGATCAACTGTCAAGGTTAAGCTGTTTAACAGGATTTTGTTCTCTAATCTAAAACATGAAATTTGAAAATTATTAAATCAGGATTAGATAGTCTGATTTGTCATGTACTTGTGGCACGAAAGACAAGCTGCACACAAATATTATTTTTCATAAAATGAAAATTAGGAAAAAACGGGGCTAGGATACACAATTTGTTTTTCATCCCCGCTTCCCTCTTTCGTTTTGTTTTGAGCATGTGGAACTAGTATCTTTTCCTAATATACTCTCTTTCATAAGTCAAGCTTACACAATTTTGACCATCTTTTCCACTCACTAACTTATCAACAAATAAATTTAAAACATGTTCAGCTATGATTAGGCTAGATAACTGAATAATACATTTGAGCACTAGTAGCGGCATTTAGACTTGCGCACTTTCCGAATGACTATTTTTTGAACATGGGGCCTTCTTTATATTTTTCAAACTACCCTCTTTTCTATTTTTTCTATTGTTTTTGAATTTTCTGTTTTTTATCTATTTTTTAAACAATGGTATATACAATGATTGAAAATTTTTTAAACTCAGAAATCTTGGAAATGGTGAAACTTAAGCATCTTATCCTCATAAGGATCTCCTACCACTCTTGGTCCACTCAACTCTTGAAAAGAAAAATTTGGAAAATTTTCTCTTTCAAGCATGACAGAAGGATTCATGCATGAATCTCTGAACAAGCCTGTATCTTCCCGCTGTACCTCTTTATACCTCTGATTTCGACTCCTTCCTTTGTTGTACATCTTTTTCAAATAATGAAGATATTCTTTGTCATTTTTGAAGTACATGATGACATCATCAAGGTACATCAAAATGCAGAAATTCAGAACTAGAAACATGGCTTTTAGGAGCATATTTTTGATATCCAGTGGTTTTGCAATTCTAGGTTCGAAACTGGAACTACTTCCAACATACTGGAAAAATTCTTTGAGCTGTCTGTTTTGCAAAGGAATCATTTGACTATAACCTGAAACATCATCTTCCAAATACATATGATTAAAAGCACTTATCATTGGTATATCATGGTTTTGGGCAGGAAGGATAAAATTTCTGTCACAAGGGTGTGTATTAGTGCTTCTAAAATCAAAACAGATCCTATGACCAGCTATTTTATTTTTGAATATTACTGATTGGTTCAAATTTTTGTATTTTCTTTTGTCGAAGTTGTTTCTTGGGGTGATGGTAGTGGCATAGTGTTTATCACTTTTTTCTCTGTATGAAGTGGTATTTTGAATGAGATTTCCAATTCTAGAATTTCTAAGTCTTTGCTGGAGTGACAGAATGTTAGCCAGTTCAAGTAACTCAGGTATATCTAGACTGTAGTCATCATCTCCTCTCATAAGAAGTTTATCAGGAATTTTTTCTGGATTTTGAGCTATTATGGATACAGTCAAGGTTTCATTTTCAATGGTAGAGTTATGTGATGGTAAATCCTTGAGGTATGGTAAGAACATTAAGCTTCCCTGCTCCTGAGTTCCAAAGATTTTTGTGATATGTAAGTCTTCTAATGCCTTTGTTCTGCAAAAGTTTCCTAATGTTACTGTTGATGTTTGCCTAAGGTTTGAGAAATTTGCTTGATAGTAAATAATGGTTTGTGCTTCTTGCTCTATCCCTGTTTCAAAAGGAACATAATCACTTTCCTTAATACATAGCTGTTCATGATCATGATAGTTTTGAGTGTCCAGTTCATCATAGAGAATTTGGGACATCTGATGTGGTGGGTTTGAGTTTGTTTCAAATCCCTCTGACTGTTCTTCAATGTCCTCATCAGTGTGTAAAATGAAAGAGTTCAAATCAGAATGCAAGGAATACATCGGGATGTTATCTGGCCTCTCTTGGCTGCTGATCATATATTTCATGTGTGACTCCCGATAGATTATTCTAGTTTGGTCAAACACAGGAATAGTGGCGTAAGACATATCAAGTTGAATATTTCCTTGAAGCTTGGCTCCCCAAGATCTGGATAAAAGAATTCCATACTTGGGAGGGATGTATGCTACCCCTATGTCCATGATTAGATGTTTTGCAGGTACTTGGCCCAAACTGAAACAAAGATCTTTGATCAAGCCTACACATTTGACTCTACTCGAATCAAATGAATATAAGTCTTTATATGGTCTTGTGATTTCTAGACCTAATATTTCTATCACAACCTTCGGCATGAGATTATGCGAGGCCCCTAAGTCTAGCATGGCATTATGAAGGATTTGGTCATGGATATTAGACTGATGTAAAAGGGAAGAGTGGTTCCTTCTTGGAATTTCCCTTCTATTTTTGGACCAAACAACACTTCGGGATTGTCATCAGCTAGGTTATGGGTGTTGGCATCATTTCCTATATTCAGGACCTTTAACACTTGGGATTTGTAAGAGTTTTGGGCAATAAGCTCGGTTAGAGGCATGGTGATTTTTATTTTGGCAATTTCACCCTCAAAACTGAAAGGTGGTTGTAGTTTAGACATGTTTGCTTCAGCTTTTTCAGCCATGACTTTCTCTATGTTTTGAGTTTGTTGACTTTGTTTTGGGATTTTGTTTGACACAGCCATCTTGGGAATCTTTGTGGAGGTACTAGGAGCATCTAAGCCAAGACTTGTTTGAATAGCTTTATCTTTGTTTTGGTCAGTTTTCTTGACCATGATTTTGTTGCTATCCACTGCTTTTTTAAGGAAGGTATCAGCGGTTTTAGTAGTGTCTCAGCTACCTTTCTTGGAGTTGTCTTGTTTTTTTCTTCTTCTAAGGTCATACTTCCTGTGAGCTTCTATGATGGCATTCTAAAAATCTATGGCAGGATCTTCAAGATCTTCATAGTTGGTTTCATCCTGATTTGGAGAGAAGAACGCTTGTTCTTCTTCTGTGAGGTAAACCTCACTCTTGTTATCAGAACCTATGAGGTTCAAATTATTTTCATCATTGGTTTCTATATCCCTATCATCTTCTTCCACATAATTTTCATTAAAGGGTGGCCTAATTTGTTGGTAATTTTCCCGTGGTTTGTTTTGAGGCTGTTCCCTCCTAAAATTTTGGTTTTGGTTTCTGTTTGGAAGGTTTGGCTGGTTGTCCCTAAGGGGTGTCTTTTCACTCATCTTTTCTCACATTTTCGTCATGGATTAAACCAAGTCATCTATTCTAGGATTGAAGGAGGGGGTTGAAGGGGAGACCTCATCCCGATATGTGACTTTCCTTTCTGATCTAGTCCTATCTCTCTTTTCTGCTAAGTTGGCTTCTACACTTATGGCCACTTTATGCATTTCCTCTAAGGTAGGGGGTCCTTATCTCTTAGTTGATAAGTCATGTCTGGGTCAAAGCCTTCGGGGAACTTTGCCAAGGCTAAGCCAAGTGGCTGTTTCAAGTGAGGTGGGAGGGCGTTATACACACTGTTGAACCTAGTGCAGTATCCTTGGAAACTTTCCATTTTCCTGTTTTAGATTGTTATATTCTGATAGGATTTGAATGGGGTTCTTTTGGATTTCCCACTTGTTTATGAAGGTTTGGTAGAGTTCTAGGAGATTGTGGATGCTATTTGGAGTTAAGCTCTTAAACCATTTTTTGGGTTCTCCACCCAGGCTTTGGGCAAACATCCTCATTCTGATGGTATCGTCTTCTATTTCCATGTATTCAAAGGCATCGCTAATCCTATCTACATGTTGTTGAGCTGTGGTAGTCTCAACTCTGGTAAAGTGCGGGATTTTGGATTGATAGTCATTTTATAAGGGAGCCAAAGGCTGTGGCAACACCAAGGGTGCATACTAGGCTGCCATGATTGGAGCTAATGGATGATGTACAAAATGAGGGCTTGTGGGATGAGCTGAGGTGGTTTGAATAGTAGTGGTTTGGATGGGTGTGGTGGATGTACTTGGACTAGTGATCTGATTTTGAGGAGATCTGGGATGGTAGGAGCCAAAGTGATGGAGAAGCTGAAGGTCGGGAGGTGTAGTCGGTGAGGCTTCTCTACTAGGACTCAGTGGCAGATCTAGGGGCTCAAGATCATCAAAGTATATCTTACTTTGTGACCTGCTTCTAAAAATGGTTTTTTCTAATTTTAAGTCAAAGGGGGAATCCTGCAAGGATGTGAGATGTTCAGGTAATGATCTTGCTTTACGGATGGACCTATTGGTAGCTAAATTTCCAGATTCAGAAGCTTACCATAGAATCTTCTCTGGGTCATGTACTATGATAGAGGGATTTGGGTTTAGATGAGATCTGGTGTTGATTCTTCGTGAAGCCAGATTTCGGGTCTAGAGTTTAGAGAGGATGGTATTTGTGATTGTTTTGGATGGATGGCCTCTCTAGGTTTTTACTAATGTGAAGGATGGTAAAAAAAAAGGATGGACTAATGGAGTCGCCAGGTGGATTTCTATGAGAACTATGGTCCACCACCAACACTATCAAAGACGCTTTCGGGAAAATTTTTTATAGCAAACTTTGAGATGGAAACTTGCAAAGAAGAGTGATTCACTTTGTTTCAACATTTTTCTAGGCTGTATGGACAAGCTAATGGTTCTCTTGGCAAGAAGACTTCTGCTTATCTCCTAAGTTTAGGTGAGGTCTTCTGAATCGCTAAGTTATACTTAGTTTGTCACTGATTACAGAGTTTCCACCCTAAGTTTTAAGTTTTTGGAAGGATGAGTTAGTACAAAGGTATGGTTTATGAATTTTTTGGTCTTTTATGGAGTTTTTAGGCCTACTGGAGGCTAGTGGAGTCGCCAGGTGGAACTTGGTTGTTTTTGTAAAGATGTAGTTATGGTCCACCACCAGTAACTAGGGAAAAGACAATCTTGGAATGTTTTGGGGTTTTTTGAGTTTTATGTGTAGCCTATGGTTTATTAAAGTATTCTAAACTTGTTTGTTCACTTTGCTAGAGTAGTGAAAACAAAAATATTTTACTCTAAATGACTCTATGGACTTCTTGCCTGTTTAAATTTTAAAGACTAATGAATATACAAGAGTTTGCTAGACTTTTATGTACTCAGTTAGTCCCACTGTGATCGCCATTATGTTAGTGAGCAGTGGGATAAGTTAATCAAATAGTATTCTTAAGGCTGCTGGAATGTTTAGGGGATCTAAGTTTGTTTATCACTTAGAGTCCCACCATGATCGCCATTATGTTAGGGTCCCGTGATTTGGCTGATTGGCAAGCGAAATGACAGTGTAATATCAAACCAATCTTTGGAGCCCAAGGACCTAGCCTTCCTGGACTAAGAGAGGGCTCTCTCTATTTGTGTAAGGGATATCTATGTGTATTCTTATTGTGTTGTTGATTTTAGGCTAGTTATGAAGTAGGTTTTTTGGTTTTGGTTTTTAGGTTGTGAGGGATGAACTGATCAAAGACATAAGATAGGTAAAAAGATGTCAGATCAACTGGGCTATGGGGTCGAAAAGGTCAAGAAAGCTTTCAGATGGTGATACAAGGTTGTCGAAGGGCCGATTTGATTCAAGGTAAAATGGATCTTTGGGAAAAATGGAGTAAGATGGACATCAAGTTTTTGAATAATAAAGGATTTAAAGCGCAAATAGTTTAAAAGATAACATAAACATTATAGGGCAAACCATTAATCATGAGAAATGTAACTTTAAGCTAATCAATGCATAGAAATAAACATTCAATCCATGCATAGAGATATATAAATCTCTAACTTTAGGAAATGGCTATCAGACTTTGGGGAGATACATTTAAGACAAAAAAGCAACTCAAATCACTATGTCAAAATGCCTAAACATAGTACTTCAAGCTATTGGGCACTTTGAAAACAAGATTGCATAGTCTCAGGCAAAGGGCAAGATCAGAACAAGACCTCCTTGGTTCAAAAAATTACAATCTAATTAGTCAAAGAGACGTTTCATAGATGGAGCTATGGCTAGCCATGAGTAAGCAGGGCATACCGTAAATCATACTTAGCATGCATAAAACCATGAATGAAACAATAAAACAATATTCTTAAGTTATTAAAGAGCAATCAAGAATTCTTTAATGTGACTAAGAATGAAAAAAACATGGAAGCTATGAAGAAACATGAAATTTGAGGTGCATCCAAGGGCATGTCTCAAACTTGTTCTCTACTATCCTATAAAAAGTAATAACATGGATTTATGAATGAAAACTAAGAAACAAAACATAGATAGAGACACTATACCATTCTACCAAGTCATGGAATCCAACAACAATCCTCTTTCATCATCCAAGAACATCCAAGAAGCTATCCAAAAGCATGAGACAATTATTTCTTCCAAAGCTTATATGACCATATATTTCTTCTATTCATCAATTTCAGCCTTTTTTATAATGAAAGACTTTGGAATATATAGGCAAAAGTGAGGAAAACCTCTTAGTTCAACTTGCAATCTCATTTGCCTATCCAAAATATCTTATTTTGTCCTTGAGGCTTTCCAAAGGCAAAGGCACAAAATATCTCATAAAATATCTCAAAAATTCTAAAATAGGGAAATAAATTGACTTTTCCTAACTAACCATGTACAAAAATAGTTAAATGCACATGAGTTAAAGTCACTTTTGAAAAGTGCATTTTTTACAAAAATACTCAAAAAATACATCAGCAAAAAGTCCCCAGACTTGCTGGCAACTTTTGGAGGCCTTTCCAATGTTGAAACGAGGCTCATGATGGCTCGTTGGAAAGATCTGGGTGTCTAATTTTTGAAAATATTTATTTTTATCCCAACTGATCACTAAAATTTCTCCAAAAATAGACCTGTGTGTAAAAAACCAGAAAATAGGCCTTGCTGATAAACGGGGCAGAGTGTAGAAAAAGCGAGTGTTTTCCACCATTTTGGGGGAGAAAATGATCTTCAATTGTTCTAAACATCACTGAGTATGTGTGCCTAAGTTTATGGCATCCAATGATACCATTTTCATCCTTTGAGGATGCCCCAAAATGAAATGGCGATGCCCATGAGTTTTGGCCAAAAACCCAAAAATGACAAAAAACCAAAATTTGTCGAATTTCACCCAAAATTGGCGAGCATGACCCTCAAGGGTTTTTAGAAATATGCTGTGAAGATGAGGCCAAAATTTGGAGCCTTGAGGTGTCTTTCCAAAATTTTGGTGCTGGGCGCTTCCCTTTAGCCTCCTTGAGTTTTTCCTGAGTAGCCTTCAACTTCTGCGGGGCAAACTGATTTAGCTTTTTATAATGCCCGGTCATCCTCCATTGAAGGTCCAAGTCCCAATTTTCCTTCTCCAATTTCTTCTCGAAGTGATCATTAACTCTCTCAAGCCATGCTTCCCAATTGTTCTCTATCTCTTGTTCGAACAATGCCGTGAGAGGGGTGGATTGGAGAAGGGCATCTTATTCTTGTTTTTGATTCTCAAGGGCCATTTTGAGTCCCATGGTTCTTGGCCTCTTTCACTTGGGCTGATCTCCGCCTTCGCTTTCATCAGACTCACCCATGAGTTCTTCCAATCTCACTTGTGCTTTGGAGGCCTCCTTTTTGTATTTGATTTCCAGTGTCTCATAAACAGCCATATGGACACTCATCTGCTTGTTTTGAACTTGCAAAAAGTGATTGAAGTTCCTAGCCCTATGAAGATCAGTCCTCAAAGCATAAATTTGGCTTTCTCTATGGATAAAGAGATTTTCAAGGATCCGGGCTTCCTTATCACTGTCATCACTTTGGATTTGGATGATGTCGAATTCCATTTCTTGTTCATGATTGCTTTCTTCCTTGTCCTTCCCTTTGTTGTGGGTGGCTCTTTTAGTCTTCTTCCTCTTGGGCAATTCGACCATGGGATTCTTGGCAAATATTCCATTGCTTCGGAGGGCCCTAGTCAAATTTGGAGTTAAAAATATAGGCACCCTCTTCCTTGATGTCCGGGGCTTGGCCACTTTCGAAGAAGAGAGCATGGCCTCTTGCCTAGGAGAGGTGGCTAGCACATGCTCCATGGGCTCTTTACCCTTGTCACTTTGCTCTTCATTTTTGCCACTGTCTTAGATTTCTTCATGGATGCCTAGGTTGTCTTTTTGCATTTCCTTTTGAGGGTTGTCCTCCTCATTTTTTTTCACCTGTTTATCATGCTGCCCCTCTTCTTCATTAGGCTATTGTTCCTTATCATAAGGCTATTGTTCATCATGCTGTGGCTTCCTGTGTTCATCATGAGACTGTTCACCTTTACTGTGTTCCTTTTCATCATGCCTAGGAATCTGTTGTTCTGCCTCACTGTGATGTTGCTCATCATCATGTTGTGGCTGCCCCTGTTCAGCATCCTCATAAGTCTTCTCACCCTCAATGTGTTGCAAATCTTCATGCTGTTGACCTTCATCATCTTCCTCCTCATCCCCTTGTTGCTCTTTGCAAATCACTGTTTTGTCTCTTTTTATGTCACTCAACAAATAGTTATCAAAATAAAAAGGTACACACAGTTAGATTATTTCTATGTTTGGGTGAGGTCACAAAGATCTTTTGTGTTTTGGTATAATAAAGACAACCTTGTAAAAAAAAAAACACCCATCCCAATTAAAAAAACTCCTCTTGTATTTAACTATTTCACATGCAGAGGTAGACAAGAACACTTTCCAATTGACTTAAGAGTTTTTCATAGCATATTCTATTTCATGGATCAATTGAGGCAGCACTGGTTTTTATTTTTACCACACAAAAAGGAATTTTGGAGGGGACAAAGCATTCATGCATGATTACTGCTGTTAAATTAGGCTCACTGTTTCACCTTAGGAACATTGTGTTTTCCTTTCAAACACTGCCTCCACCTTATAACACTATTTTTTACCTTACACTTGGCTGACAGAGGTTATGGTTTATCACTGTTTTGAGGGTAGCTTTAGGCTCTTTGAAACTAAAATGAAACTTAAATAGCTTTCCCTTGTAACAATATTCTTCGAAATATTTACCAAAACACCTTGATTTATACCAAGACCTTCACTATCTTAATCACCATTTAGCAACTCGAATAGACCAAGGAGGTAAAGGAAAATACCTTGAACATGGATGGTAGCCTTTGCTTGAAGAGTTGAGCAGCTTCAAGACCCTTTTGGAGGCGTTTTTACTGTTCAAACATGCACGACACGTTTGTTTGGAAGAATGCCGTGCTGTGTGGATGAGTCGGGTCAGCCTTCATGTGGTTATGACTGGCGCTTATAGGTGCGCCATGCGCCACTACAAGCACGTCACGCCACAATACAAACTCTTCGTAAACCTACTCCTGAACGCATCGTGCACTTTTCGAGGTGTGCCGCGCAGTCTCAAAAGCTTCAAACTCTGTCAAGTTTTCTCGAAAGCTCTCTTTTCTTCAATGGGCGACTAGGAGAGCGATTGTGAGTGCTGGTTTGCATTTTTTAAACTTGAAAATGGGATTTCTCCAACGGTCAATCCACCCTTTATAGCATGAAAAAGGCAACGTCCCTTTGATACTTTCTTGGTGAGGGTTTGAATGTTTTTCTTTAAAACAAATGCCTTTGTTGTAATGAAAAAACCAAATGACTTTGAAAGTGCTACAAGGGCCCCATATTCAAATAACATTGGTAGTAAAGTGTTGTGCATGCTATTTCGACAGTTTTTATAAATATGAATCCTACCACTTATAAGAAAATCATCCCAAGGCCAAACTCCTTTTCACAGTGAGAAAGTCATTTTGAAGGCCAACATCACTCAGTGTTTTTATCATTGAAAAGGAAACCCTGTTGAAAGACACATTGTGATATGTGAGGTTTTCTCTTACATTTTTGTAAGGAGGTAGCTCACCCTTTTAAAATTTAAACTGACAATTTCTGCTCCTGATGTTTTGAAGGTGATCATGTCCATTGTGAAACTGATTGAGCTGGCAGGTGCTGCTTTGAGCCCTTCTCTTGACTGTGGGTGAAGAACCTCACCTGAATTTGTAAATGAAAAACTCTGCTATAAATAGCTTCCATCATCAAGGTAACTGACTAACCCTGGATTACTAAAGTAATGAGTCTTCAACTTTTATGGAGATAAAATAGGGGATGATGAACTGAAGTTGAAATGTGAACATGGGAAGGTTGTCCCTTTGCTCTTCTGTGAAGGAGGTCTGCAAGAAAAATTAATTTTCATTCATTTCACCCTTTTTGAGAGTAGTCCCTTTTGAAATCTTTGCGACATGCAATAATTTCTTTTCATCCTCAAATAATGGTGAGCCCTTTTCTTTGTTTATGAAGGAGGCCTATTTTTGATAAATTCCTGGTTTCTTTCCAACCTCTGTCTCAACCAAATGAAGAATGTTTGATGAACATAATATTAGTTTTTTTCTTTGTATTTGATGGTAGAAATCATATTGGGACCAAGACTGTATTACTTATTTGGCCATTTGCTTAACAATGTTTCTTCATTGATAATCACCCTATTAGCTTCACATTGTATTTTCAATAATAGTGAAACTTATGTAAACAACTTTTTAAAAGCACCACTGCTTTGCCTCTACTTTTAACACCAATTTATATTCAGAAACCTTCAATTTTCTTCCACTGCTCCTAAAATTTTCCTTTCAATCAGTGAAAACCTTAAATCAAACTCTTTCCCTGGCCCTCTGCTTATAGATGAAGGAGGCATTCTCAGTCTTCAACCCTCTCAGTGATGCCATCTCATCAGCTTTTAATAGTGTTATTTTTCCTTTCACTGCCTTTTCATGCTTAAGCAAATGAAGATGACAAATTGATAATAAGTCAAGATGGAAATTTCTCTGAGACATGTAATTCTACTTTTCAAATATCTTTGTGCTTCTTTAGACATCATAAGCAATTTCACTAGTATCTACAAAGCATTTCTTGTATTTATGATTCACTAACATTTGACTGTGATTGCAAGAGCTTGATGAAATAACTCTCTGCCCTGTAGCTGCATCCCAGGCTCAAAACCACATGAGAAGCAGCTGTCTTCTCATTTTGAGTTTAATATTGTCTTTTGGAATACTAGTACACTTCTTCTCTTGAAATATCTATTGAAACATTGTAAAACCACCTAATATCAGTTTGACCTATGGCATATCCATCGCTAAGACTTCAGGGATTTTTAGTGGTGTGACTTAAGGGTGTAACCTACTTTATTTGTAGAATAGGAAGGTCTATTAGGACTGTTCTATAGTAGATAGAGGTTCTTTGGACTTTGGGATAGTTTTCCAAGGGAGAAATGCCTAAAGCGACACTACCTAACTTAGGGGAGACTTCTTGGACAGATTTGGATTGTTTCTTTGAAGTTGATGGGAAATTTAGTATGGTTGAGGCTAGATAGGGCTTGAGAATGAGGTTTTATCTCGTCATGGGATTATTGAAAAGGTAGGAGGGAAAAAATGTTTATGGTGGTTTTCCAGCTGGAAAATTTGACAAATTTTTTGATCAGCTGCTAGAAAACTTGGTTGTAACAACTAGTCATCACCAATAGGTGAAAAATACTGATGACTAACACATGCTCCATGATTGTCTTGTTCATCATTTCTGACACACCATTTTCCTGTGGTGTTCTTGGATCTGTATTCTCTATGAAAATTCCATGCTCTAAATAGTACCTATAAAAATATTTGCTCCAGTATTCAACTCCATTTTCTGATCTGAGACACATTAAATTATTTCCTATCTCAATCTCAAAAAATTCTTTCCTTTTCTTGAAAGTATCAAATACATAGTATTTATTCTAAATATAATAAATCCAAGTTTTTCTAGTTGCATCATAAATAAAGGTAACATAATAATGAGAACCATCGATAAATGATACTTTAGAAGGTCCTCATACATTTATATGCACAAGCTCTAATTTTTTTCCCTTCATTTATTTCCCAACTCTAATAAATATGTCTCTCTTATGTTTTCCATAAACACAATTCTCATAGAAATCCAAATCAATATTCTTCAAACCTGACAACAAGTTCCTTTAGTGAGGAATCTTCATCCCTTTCTCACTCATGTGTCTGAGCCTACAATACCATAATGTTTCCTCTACCCCTGTGGAGGTTAAATCATTAACACAATTAGAAATACCATTGCATAAATACAATGGACCAACCTTTTATCCTTTTTCTATTACCGGGGCTCCCTTAGTGACCTTCCAATTTTTATCTGTAAAAGTTGGCACACAATCTTCACTTCCTAACTTCCCTGTTGAAATCTAATTTATCTTATGATCTGGAACATGCCTTACCTTCTTTAGTAAAAATTGGTTTCCATTCTGTTTTTTTACAATAAATTTACTCATTCCAACGATTTTACATGGTTTATCATCACCCAGATGATCCTGTCCAAAATCTCCTTTAACATAGTCATGAAAATGTCTCTTATCAGGTGTGGCATGGAATGAGGCCCCTAAATCTACCACCCAAGAATAAATTTAACATTTTCTAAAGAAATAATCAAATAATATTGTAACACATCACCTACCACATTTGCTTCATGATTTTTTTCTTGTTGTGCGTATCCTTCTTTTCCCTTCTGAGATTTACAATATTTCTTTAGTTGTCCTTTCTTCCCTCATTTCCAGCACACTATACTCGATTTGGACTTGGATCTTCCTTTCCTTGATTTACTACGATATCCTGAGATATTTGATGTTTCAATTTTTCTTCCCCTAGTCTCGACACTCAAAAGCATTTCTCGATGTCTCACTGGAGCTTTTCCATCACATTTCCTCGCTAAGGATAGCACCAACAACAACATCAATCTTTAAAGCACTAGATCCAGAGAAAAAGTTACTAATGACCATAACTAAACCATTCCAACTTTCTGGTAATGAGCACATAAATAATAAAGCCCTAACTTCGTCATCAAATTTTAACCCTACAGAACTTAACTGAGTAGCAACTGTATTAAATTCATTTAAATGTTCAGCAATAGATCCACCACCTGACATATTCATATTAAATAAAAATTTCATAAGAAATAACTTATATGAGGCTGAGTTTTTTTCATATAGTTTCGATAATGCCATCATTAAACCCTTTTTTTTCATTTCCTTCGAAATATTGAAGGCTACCAATGCCACCAGGCACAACCATATTGTTCCAGGTGCCTTTTTGTTGAGAATCTCCCATTCTCCGATGTCATACCTAATAGATTATTTTTTTTCCGCTCAATAATTAGGTACAGGTCTTTCTAATATAGATAATATTCCATATTCATCTTCCACAACTATTATTTTGGGCCATTAAATTTCTCGATCCTAAACCTGCCATTTTCCACCATTGCTCCCACTCGAACCGGGAACCTTGCTCTGATACGATTTGTTAGAAAATTATATTTTATAGATAAATTGAACACATAAAATATGTGGCAACACAAACACATAAATAACATGTAAAACAAAAGAGACACAGATATATGTGTTTCACCCAATTTGGGGTACATCCGCAAAAACAATGAGTCCTTCCTTTATATTATCCAGCAAAATGAAGACACGCAACCTATAGCACATCTGTTGTAATATCCTCTACTCTATCACACAGTCCCCCTTTCTATTTCTTGCTCATATTATACACACAATACATAGCTACTATACAATAACCTCAAACCATAAAGGGGTTTCCTTCTAGGGAAAAAAAGCCCTAAATTAAACAAAACTTGTACTGTTAGATCATTTGTCTAATGAATGACGGACATTTACTATGAAATTACAACATTTTACAAATAAATTTTACATATTTTTTTAGCGTCATTTCCACCCCTAGACCCCCATGACAGCGATTAAACGACGGGAGACATTGCCACCCCATTAAGGACAGGGATCCAACACGATGATACATAGAGAATGTAATCAGGCTCCACACCCAGCAAACATGACCTCCAAGTAACCGCTCGATTTTGTTGTCTGAAGTTTGATGCATTATTGACTAACTAGTGAAATATCAACCAGTGAATAATTTTCAAGCTTTGGAGATGTCACACTATATATTATAATATTTTCTTGTAGATTGGCCTCTTGACCAATTTTTTTCTAGGAATGCCTGTTAGGAAAAAATAATTTATTTCCTAATAGGTTATGACCCCCTTGAAAATACGAGGTTTGGTAGAACATTGGAAGTAAATATCTAATGAACTCATCATGCTACCACTACAAGCCATTGCAGAAAATATAAATCAAGGTGAAAAGTGATCTACAGCTACATTGTTGACGTGTTATAGTGACAATATTTTCTTGAATTTATATTCTCCAACATCCATATAATTATCTCAAATAATCATAGTTTGTTTTAAAGCCAAATAATATACATTCCAATTAGAAGTTTCCAATCATAGTTATACCTTGTGGCAATGATTTTCTTGATCCCTTGCTCTCATTTTCAGTTAAAAACTGGATTTCCTATATTGATGATGTTGCTCATGTGATATGACAAACTATCAGACAACTATCTCACTGTAATTCTAGATAAAATGAGTAGTGTACACCAATAATAAAGAAACTGAAAATGATAGTCGATATTGCAGCATAAGAAACTAAATAAGTAGTATGCATGATATGTTATTCCATAATTCACTACCTTTCCCATTTATAAAATAGTTTCCACAAAAATTTCTCTTCTTATTAGTTCTCTATGTTGCTATTTATTGAGATTTTGTCTCACATGGGGATTACAATCAGCCTTTCCAATGGAGATACATATAGTTTATGCAAATTGGCATACCATTGTTGTTACTGTAGCTAACATTTCTTCATAAGAAGTTATGGTTGAAACATTTCATTTACTTGTTTTGGATTCCTAATTTTTATGTATGGCCATTGGGATTCATACGCGACCAAACAAAAAAGGCTTTAACTGTTGCTAAATCCAAAAATGTGAAAATCTAGGATTTGAGGGATTTTGTGAAAATTATAATGAAAAAAAATGTGAAGGCCTACACCTCCAATGTTGTAATATCAAGGTTTCCTATTTATAATATTCTATAGTTATTATTATCACCTTTTGTTCATTTTTTCCTAACTTTTTCTCCTTGGTCAAGGTATTTCTCAATATTTTCAGCCTTGAATGGTAAACATGTTGCTTGATGTCTTGCACTGGAAACACCTCACATATTAGCATAGGTCTAAGATCTAGTTCCAGTATAATAGCGCAAATTCTGGAATATTTTCTAAGTGCCTACTACTGAAAGCATTTCCTCTATGACCCAAGTTCTATGTGGCCACAACTAGAAGGTTATTGCATTGGGAAAAAGAGAATGTTGTGTCTGTTGATGCTGCAAACAGGGAATATTTTTTCAAGCCTATTTTCCCATCACGTGCAAGAGAAGTTTGCATTTGCAAGATGCACATAGAATTCTCTTTGGCCAATAAAATACCCTTCTAGTGTTCCATGATCTTCTAGACTCTTTAGACTAAGAGACTATCCATAACTTTGTTACTCTTGGTTTGTAGTTATCTTGTCAGTTTAGACTGATTGCAAGACTTTTTCCTTCACATTCCATCTCAATGTTTCTTCCATAACCTTAGAGCTACTCGGGTTTAGGGTTGTTCCCTGGATATATCTGGGGGTTTGGACCAACCTACTGAGCTGCTGGTACTATTTCTATACCTCCATCAGGTATATCACTTATCATAGGCATTTTTGTTTCTCCAAAATCTCGTTACTCGCACAAAAGGATGCATTCTAATTCAATATTATTTCTCCCACAACTCAACATGTTGTGTGCAATTTCGTGCATGTTGGGTGATTTCGATTACTTATAAAGACTAATTATTAGACAAAGTTTCTAACCTCTTAGCAAGGAGCTACTTAGTAGTGGTTTCCTCTCTGACAATTGTTGGTACTGATTGTTCATCAATATATTGAGAAATTCATCGTTGGGGACTAATGTTTAAATTTTATCAAGTGTCTCTTGTTTCATATTCAACACAAGATGGAATTTGCATGCACTTAGTTCATTGGAGCAAGTCTTTTTGGCTTGCCTTCAATATTCAAATACAGTTATAGAAGTGATCCCTAAAGATGGAGGATCATTGAAAACAATTCAAGTTCCTCTCAGTCGATTTTTTCTAATCCCTCTTCTTCTGCTCCTTCCCATTGTCATATTCATTTGTTTACAAGGCATGAAGAAGATACCCATAAGTCTAAATTTTAGCCCAAAGGAACATGTAATGATAGTGGAAAACTTACGAGAATATTTTTACTGTCAGCAATGGTTTGGAAATTCTAATGAGGGATGTCTTAAGAAAAGAGTTCTCAACACATATTTTAGTGGCTGAGAAAAAGGCAAGAGAAGGTTAAAATGATTATAGTCAATAGTCCTAGTTACATAAGTGGTTTTTGTGGAATTCCCAATTCATGGTGGGAATGCCTCTACTACTAAGTATGGTAATTCTAATACTTCAAAAAATAAAATAATGGAAAAATAATTCTAAGCCCACAATTAGTCTTAATCATCACTGATTACTTCACTTTATACAAGGATGCTTTGTTTGTGCAAAATTGTTGCATCATAGTTAATGGTAGTGATAAAAATATTATTTCACGAGACCATGTGACTTTTCTCAATTTTCCTTTAAAATGTTAACCTTGGTAAAAAAATTTAGGGTTGGATGGAGGATAAGGAACCGATGTAAGTTATGAATGTCTGCCCATTAACTTTTCTATTGATCCATCCTTGACAGTATTAAGTATGATGACACTCTTCTTGATTTTTGTGGTCTTATTCCTTGGAAAGTTTTATTAACATGATTTCCATGCAAGCTATTATACTTTGTCTTGAAACTTCCCTATTTTTGCACAAATGGATGAATATATGATTAATTTTTATTTCATTGCCACTTGTCTCGAAACATTGATGTCGAGTTGCCTACTTGATCTTGAATTATTCAAATTCCTTTTTGAGATTTGATAATGATAAGCGGACATGATTTTTTATTAAGATGAAAGGCAAGTGCTAATGATCATGTATTGTTGGGCTTTATTGGAATTACTTGGTTTTCCAAATTCAACTTTGCATTCATTTCTCTTTCTTTTAGTGATGAGTATAAGGCTAAGTTATATTTTGAGAGAAAAATATGAAGCATTAAATATGCAGCAAGAGAAGTAAGGTTCTATAGCAATTGGGGTGGGAGTAATCCTTGTGTGCATGCATGCTTGTGTAGTGCTAATAAAACAAAATAGAAAAAACAACCAACATGTTTTTTTAATCACCTTATTGTCTTAGCCAGCATATGGAGATTTTCCTTAAACCTTGATTATGTCAGTTCTCATGGTGGGGAATTAGATGTTAAATCTAATAAGAGTTTCAAATTTTGATATTATGAAAATAAGTGTCATTTTCATCATTTTGGTAAATCAAAAACTATAAAAACATAACTAATACATGTATGCATGTTTTGGGTCCTTACATTTAATTTGTCAAAATTTTGTGTCAAATTTGAAGTTAAAAATATTTGTATTTGGTCCTAAGCTTTTGACCAAGTACTTGTTAAATTGGGGACCTTTTTTGAATATCATTTTTCCTGAATTTGGACACGAACATAGACCAACTGACTTAGCTTACTGTACAAAATGCAAATGTAGCTAAAGCTAACATAGATCCATCATTTTTGGATCTTATTAAGAGTCAAGAGGGATCAATGAAAAGGTAAATGCAGGTATGCATCTGTGAATCTTATATAAACATATCCATTTTATGTTATATTATAAAGTTATATTGGTTTCATTAATTGTACTATTCTCAATTTTTGGCGTTAAACTATTGGAGATATCTCTATTGGATTTAAAATTCAGAATTAATTAGTTCGGGTCATTTAATTTAGACAATATACTGATCATGATTTTCTGTAGGTTGCATTACAGCCAAAGAATTGGGCACTGTTATGTGCTATCTAGGAAAAAATCCAACTAATGCTCAACTAAAAGACATGATGAATGAAGTGGATGTCGATGGAAATGACACAATTGATTTTCTGGAATTCCTTAATCTCATGGCTCAAAAGATGAAGGTAGAGTTCTAGGGTTCCTTTCCAATTATTTATGAAGTTCTGCATTTTAGATTCTCTTTTTGATTTTTCATATCATTGTGATTTATTTAGATATTTCATTTTCTCTCTCATGGCTCGAAAGATGAGGGTAGTGTTCCAGGGTTCTTTACCAATTTTTTATGAAGTTTTGCATTTCAGATTCTCGTTTTGTTTTTTCATATCATTGTGATGTATTTAGATGTTTCATTTTCTCTCAATCCTTAATTTCATTTTTCACACATCCCCTCTTTATTGGTAATGGAAAACATTTCCTTTGATATATGGGAAGTTATGAACCCCAATTTTGTATGATTTTAGAAAAGTCCACTTGAAGTTGGGGGCTGTGAAATTCAATCGACTATACACATGATCAGGGCTCTCTATTCATTGGGATTTTAACCTGGGTCATTGTTTTTTTTTAATTTTTCCCTATGTTATTCATGGTCCCTAGATATCCATGTTACATTTGCATAGAAGTTTAGATATCATTTAGATATCTAGAATTTATAATTTATAATTTTAATATCTAGGTGATAAAGGAAAGACAAAGGTCTTAATTATCAAAAGTCACCCAACAAAAACAACATTGAGATTTTTCTTTCATTCATCCGGTAACATATTTCATTTATCTTCATCAACGATATTCTTCCATATGCTATCCCCTTATGACATTTCCTTTACAATATTTGGTGCTTTTGCTAGTTATAGGTCATTTATAGGCTATAAATGTCTTCAAAGTTTCAATTCTAATTAGGTATTCAGCTAAACATATTGACTCTCTTATACTTAACAATTTTTCCCTTCACTCATTTTTCAGAACTTCCATAACCATTAGCTAGTGACCTACAAATTCGATGTTGTTTTTCTTGTTTAGAAAAATATTTTCAAGGCTTTAATTTATTGAAAGTTGTAGAATTTACAATCTATAAAGATTCAAGATCTAATTTTTAAAATTCTAATTCTTTAAAGGGTGTTAGCTCAAGAAGTTGGTGGTTCGATTCCATCATGCCCTGATATTCATATGGAATAGCAATGATCAATTTTTGGTGATAGAGGGTCTTTTTACTATCACCAATGAGCTTATGGTGACATTTTTCAACCCTCACCAAAATATTAAATGGGATGGTCAATGAATGCCACCATATATACACATCAATAGTGAAGACCATGAAAGGTACATCACCATAAATCATTTTTTTTTATATGAAATGGTGACGGTTTCTATTTTTCATTATAGTCATTATTCATGAAGGACCTTGAAGTCACCAATGAGCTTATCATGACATTTTCTGACCCTCACCAAATATGAAATGGTGATGATGAATGAACGTCACCATATATATGCACCAATATTGACGACCCTGAAAGGTCAATCAAAATAAATCGTTGATATTCATATGAAATGGCAACATACACTATCTGTCATTATAATCAATTTTCTTGATAGTTCTTGAATGTCACCACAACACCTATACTTTTGGTGATGTTCAATTTTTTGGTGACCGAGGCTATCGTGCATCACCATTACTCATATGAAATGGTGACGGTCATTTTTGAGCTTTGAAATTGTCATTCACTTCAATTACATTTTCACTTACATTTACATATTATCACCTTCACTCCAACTCCATTTCATTACATTTACCTTACCATTACCACTATTGGGTTACATTTATGTTTTCCAAACTTCATTAATTCCTAGTATTTTTAAGTGAATTTTTGGTTAAAAATTCGAAAATAATATGCACATACTTATACCTAACAAGTGGAATGAGTTTGTTGCCATGTGTAGGTCAAAAAGAAGCTTCCAAAAGGCTCTTATGTGGCCTCCTAAGGCCAAATTCGAATTTGGATGGACAAGATCATGGGATCATAAGGATATGTGTCTCATTTCCTATTTCTATTCTAACTCTAAGAATGCATGTGCCTTATCAATTCATATTTGGATTGTAACTCTAGAGATATATGGAGAGATTCATGGACTCTCATTAATGAGATAACTTCTCATTTTATGTGTAAATAGGGGAAGCTTTCTCCTATCATGTGTAAAATTGGAGTTATGTTCAAGCTTTGAATACAAAATTAGATTGTGGCACCTTAATCATGAATTTTCCTTCATTTTCATTTGGTTTTGCGTACATATGGAGCATCTTGATTTACCATCTCTCATACTTTTAGATTAGCTGTCTAAAATGTGTGAGATTTACTTGCTTTTATAGATTAAAATTTATTTTCTTTCTTAAGTATTAGTTTTAGAATAACTATGTAATCATTTTTCTTATAAGGTATTTTGAGAATATAGATAAGTATGTTTCCCAATCAAATCAAGATTGAAGAATTAAGAACACACAATTGCCTAGTTTCCTTACTATTTTGTCATTCATTTTCTCAGAATAGAATTGTTAATTAACTATGTTAATGGATGTTTTCAAAAGCCATTTCAAGATGATAATGATCCTAAATTGAATGGTTGAATGTATAATGCATAGAGTGATCGAATTTATTCTGCACATTGTTATTTTCTTTCTAGGAATTTAGAGACTAAGGTATAATTGACTTCTTACACAACATTTCAAGAGGGTAATACTTCATATTGAATGTTGAAGAAAATAAAATATACATTATTTGTTTATGATTTTACATTTTGATTCAGATCCTCACTTAGTTGCATCACTGATATTCTTAATTATCATTCAAGGAGATTTATTTAGCCATACTTCATAAATTGGATGATTGAATGTTTAATGAATGCAATTAATGAGTTACCTTTTGCATGACTTATTTGATTTTCTAGATAATCAAGTATAATTGATTGCTTAACACCATTTAAAGAATATCATACTTCATAATTGAATGTTGGAGTAACTAATATACATTAGTTGTTTTTATTTACATGATTTGAAATGGTTTCTTAGATTAAAATTTCAATTCATGCAAGTGTGTTTTCGCGCTATATTTTCTTTTGAATTTTTTTTCTTTCTTTTCGTTACTTGATTTCATAGGTTAGTTGAATTTCATTTTTATTATTTGATTTCATAGATTAGATGAATTGGTTTTCATTATTGTGTAGTTAGATTGATCTAAACTGAAAGATAATTTCTAGCACATACAGTGCACACATGCTTCACAAGCTTACGAAACCCTCGGGTTGACAAATTAAATGACATGCAATCACTTTGTCCCAACATTTTGGTGCTATTGCTGGGGAAGTGTGCATAGGAACTAACTTTCAGTCTAGAGTGTATTTTATTTTTATTTATTTTATAGTTTTTACTAACCATTTATGGACAAAGAATCTAGAATGCAGCCCAAAGACTACATTCAGGAATGGTATCAAAAAGCGATTGTGCCACAACATTCGTCAATTCTTCAAGAGATCCTTGAGGCAAATCAAAATATCAAGATGATTTTTCATATCCTTACAAATAATCAGGTACATTTTTCAAGTTTGGATATGAATATTTCAAAGATTCAAATCCGTAAATCGCTTTATTGGAAGCATGAATATACTTAAAAATAAAAAATAAAATAGTTTTTTTAAATAGATAGGAAAAAAAAAAAGTTTGAATTTTAGAATTTTAGATTTTTTTTTTTTTTTCAAAATAAAATAAAATAATAATCAACGTTGATTAATTCATTTTGAATAAATTTGAATGACATTGTAAGAATCACTTCGTTTTTTATCACAATTAGAAATAAAATGTGTGTGAAAATATGACTTTATTTGACGAAGTTGACTAGTATGCTCTCTTCTCACGCCTCATTGCGACCTGTATGATCAGAAAATTAGATTAGTCAATTTATAAATTAAAATTAAAAAGAAAAATTCATTAAAAAATTTGCTAGAAATTGATCTACAATTCTATTGAAAATCATCGTTTGAGTCATGATCCTTTTATCGGTTCCACAAATTTTAATGTTTTGCATCCTCAATATTTTCTAGATTTATTGAATTTTATGTGCAGAATTTTTCTTAAAAAAGAAACAAGAAAAAAAAAACATAGCAAAAAAAAAAAATTGGCCTATGGAAAGGAGGCCCATGCATATGTGTGAGGCCAGCCTTTGGCTTGGCCTTATGCATATGTGTAGGCCTTCAATCCATGCAAAAAACCATGCATTGCAATAAAAAATGAACCTTCTATTTTCCATATTCAATTGTCCTCAAGCAACAGTTATTAGAAATCGATTTTAAAAGTTGCAGAGACAAACAATGAAGGTGTATCGGATGAAGAAAATGTTAATGAAGAGAAGATTGAAAATTGGTGATGAAGAGAATATTTTAGATTAAATTGCAGATATAGACAATGAAAGTGTATCACATGAAGAAACTGTTGATGAACAGAAGATTGCAGATCACTAATGAAGAGAAGATTACAGATTCCATTACAAGTAATTAGAATGAGGGAGATCGATCTGAACTTCTCTATGAGAGAAAATCCATTGTAACAAATCAAAACCTGTAAATAAAATAATGAAAACACAAAAAAATTATTTTGTTGCAGAAGGAATTGCCAGAAAACAAAATTGCCAGAAATGCGTAATTGTTAAAAACACCCGATTTTAAAATGCATTTTCTGAGCAAACTGAGGCGAATTAAAAAAAAATTAAAACATGGGGTTTTTTGGGAATGGAGTGAATTAGGAAATATTGTATAAATTTACTGAAATTTGCAGCCATTTGGGAGAAAATCAGGGTTCTTCGGAGCTCTATTTTGCAGATTGCATTAGGAAAAAAATGATTTTTTTTAAACTGTTTAAACATGGAAAATTAAAAGCAGAAGAATCCAAGTTAATAAAAAACTCTACTCCACATGGAAAGTGGTCTAGGACTCCAATTTGATTTAATAAATTTGATTTTTGAGACATATATTTCATTCCATATGTGTCTCATGATTAAAAAATAAATAATAAAAAAAATCAGTAAAGAGAGTTGTGGCAAATTTCACATGCTCAATTCCACTTGGCATTTTTCCAACATAATAGATCATACATGAATTGCATCATTATTTTTATTAGATTTAAATGGATCATGAAATCTCGAAAAAAATTATCCTATTAAAAATAAAATATAAAAAACAAATATAATTAAAAAATTAAAAAATAATATTTTTTTTTGCAACACAGATGACGATTCAATTTGACACATTTAATAATTACTTGCAGAACAATTGAAAGATTATTTGGATGATTTCTCAATATTTAGCATTAAGAAAAATTATTGTTGTGTATTTTTCTACGAAGCTTTAACTTCCAGGACACAACGAATCTTTGTGTTGCTAATCATATTACTGAACACATTGCATGAAGTTATCCGACAACAGGGAGTTGAATTATTTTTCATGGTTATTTCTTAAAAATGGATTGTTATCAATATCATGAATTGGACTGAATATAGCACTTTTGATTTTCCTTAAAATTTTGTTTCATTTGGCATTAAATATTTTACGTATGTATCATAAAAGAATTGATCATTTCTTTTTGGAACACACTCACATTTTATGTTTTAGTGCCAAGTTATTTTTACAGGTTTGGGATTATCGAATGATCATTGAAGAAAACTAATTGGGTGCAAAATTAGCCTTCAAAGGAACAATTTCATGGGAAACATAAGAACAAGTCCATGTCCATATCCATCAAGACCATTACTTTTCCTCCCTTTTGAATTATAAATCCTACCAAGAAATTCAAAGCAAGGCACATTTATTTTCCCAGGAAGAGTCAGTTTTTCATTTTCCTTTATTCACAAAAATTTCTATTTCTCTTTGTCCACTCCTAACCCACAAATAAAAGAAATAAGCTCACTTACATGCTTATTGCCCGTTTTCATTTTCCATTTTCATCTTCCATTTTCCTTTTTCTATCATTTTCATTTCGCAAATAAACCTTGCTTCAATGCAAATTATTGAGTCCATAGTCCTTTGAGTCTAAAATCCTTACAAAAACACCTTGAGGCTTGCATGATTTAATGACAATTTTTCTTACTGATGAACAATGGGAATATATTAATGTCCCTTGTTCATTGGATCTTCTAGGTATTCGACAACATCAAAATTATTCATACCTAGCAAGATGTGTTTAAGCATCTTGACTCTCATTGTCATCAATGGTGAGATTTATTGTGTTGACTAATGGCATCCATTAATGGCCACTAAGTCAACAATTTCCTTCTATGTTTGACATCAGAACATCTATTCACATAGTATGAATTATGCCAACGATTTTTGAAGACATGAAGACTATCATTTTCAGCATTTTGAAGCAAATGAAGAATATATGCAGCCACAATAGATCAACACCATTCTGCAACTGCAAAATCAGAGGACAGATACAAAATCAACACCATTTTGCAACAAATTCAGCAGTTTTAGTAGAAGCAATAAAAATTCATCTTGACTCTTTCATACATAACTTGTATAGCCACATGAAGAAGATTATGATCAGAATTTTGTAGCCACCATATTGAAGCAATTTTAACAGTTTTAGTAGAACCAATAAAAATTCATCTTGACTCTTTTATACATAAATTGTACAACCGCATGAAGAAGATTATGATCAGAATTTTGCAACCTCCACACATGCAGCTCATCCATTTCCAAAGGGTAATTTAAGGTATGTCATTTTATAACTTTTTACCATACAATTCCTTGAAAAGCTAGAATGATAATTTTTGGAAAGAAACACTTCTTTTCCTCATTTCATAAAATTTCCAATACCATCAGTTGGCCGGGGGGGGGGGGGTACATTCATATTCACATTTTTCCACTTTCATACCACATTCAAATGTCCACATACTTTTGAAATATATTAACTATTACATTATTATTATGAGCATACAATGGCTTTTCAGAAGGACTCAAAAATATAATGGGATATAGACATAATCATGGTTGTCACACAAGAACCAACCATGATGCAATCCAATAGAAATATACTTTGCAACAATAATCGAATTATCATTATGCAAACTTCAAATAAAAAAATTGAATAAAACAACAAAATGTGGTTAAAACACAAGAAACAACCATGTTGCACTTCAACTAAAAGAATTTGCAGAAGTATGAAGTTATCAACTGATATCGTGCAAAGTTAAGCCAAAGCTTAAAGGATAAAAAATAATTAATGTAATAGTTTGCATGAGGACATGCAATAGCTTCAGTTGGAGGGTATGTTGGGCCTTGAAATTGTCATTCACTTCCAGTACATTTTCAATTACATTTCCATATTCTCACCTTCACTCCACGTCCATTTCATTACATTTACCTTACCATTACCACTATTGGGTTACATTTATTTTTTTACAAACTTTATTAATTCCTAGTATTTTTAAGCGAATTTCTAGTTAAAAATTAGAAAATAATATGCACATACTTATACCTAACAAGTTGAATGAGTTTTTTTCCATGTGTACATCAAAAATAAACTTCCAAAAGGCTCTTATGTGGCCTCCTAAGGCCAAATTAGAATTTGGATGGAGAAGATCATGGGATCATAAGGATATGCATCTCATTTCCTATTCCTATTGTAACTCTAAGAAGACATGTGCCTTATCACTTCATATTTGGATTGTAACTCTAGAGATATAGGGAGAGATTCATGGACTCTCATTAATAAGATAGCTTCTCATTTTTTTGTATAAATAGGGGAAGCTTTCTCTTATAAAATCATGTGTAAAATTGGAGTTATGCTCAAGATTTGAATACAAAATTAGATTGTGGAACCTTACTCATGAATGTTCCTTCATTTTGATTTGGTTTTGTGTACATATGGAGCATCTCGATTTACCATCTCTCATACTTTTAGATCAGCTGCCTAAAATGTCTGAGATTTACTTGATTTTATAGATTAAAGTTTATTTGTTTTCTTAAGTATTAGTTTTAGAATAACTATATAATCATTGTTCTTATAAGGTATTTCGAGAAGATAGATAACTTTATTTTCCAATCAAATCAAGATTGAAAAATTAAGAACACACAGTTTCCAAGTTTCTTACTCTTTTGTCATTCATTTTCTTATAATATAATTTTTAACTAACTGTGTTAATGGATGTTTTCAAAATCCATTCCAAGATTATAGTGATCCCAAATTGAATGGTCGAATGTCTAATGCATACAATGATTGAATTTACTCTGCACATTGTTATTTTCTTTCTAGGAATTTAGATACTAATGTATAATTGTCTTCTTACACAACATTTCAAGAGGGTAATACTTCATATTGAATGTTGAAGAAAATCAAATATACATTAGTTGTTTATGCTTTTACATTTTTCCTTCAGGTCCTCACTTAGTTTCATCACTGATATTCCTAAAAATCATTCAAGGAGATTTATTTAGTCATACTTCATAAATTGGATGATTGAATGTTTAATGAATGCAATTAATGAGTTACCTTCTACGTGACTTATTTGATTTTATACATAATCAAGTATAATTGGTTTCTTAACACCATTTCAAGAAGATCATACTTCACAATTGAATTTTGGAGTAACTAAATATACATTATTTGTTTTTCTTTACATAATTTGAAATGCTTTCTTAGATTAAAATTTCAATTCTTGCAAGTGTGTTTGCGCGGTATCTTTTCTTTTGAATTTGTTTTCTTTATTTTCGTTACTTGATTTTATGGGTTAGTTGAATTTCATTTTCATTATTTGATTTCATATATTAGATGAATTGGTTTTCATTATTTTGTATTTAGATTGATCTAAACTGAAAGATAATTTCTAGTACATACAGTGCACACATGCTTCAAAAGCTTACGAAACCCCCGGGTTGACAACTTAAATGACAGGCAATCAATTTGCCCAAATAGTCACTATCCATCATTATAAATCATTATTGGTGAAAAACCTTGAATGTCACCACAACACCTATATTTTTAGCGATGCCACCATTGGTGACGTTCAATTTTTGGTGACAAAGGCTCTTTTGACAGTCACGGATTAGTTTATGGTGACATTTTTTTCTCCTCACCAATTTCCTTCGTTGTTGTAGTGGGAATAAAGGTATCTTCAGTGAATTAAAGGAGAAATACCTGAAGAAGAACATAGATTTTGGAGATGATCGGAGGTATAGCGCGACCAGTATTGGTACTATTACCTTTCAGAGGGAGTCTAGCTCCCCTCTCAAACTCATAGATGTATTGTTTGTTCTAGGACTAAAAAAGAATTTTGTTTCTATCATGGTATTAGATGACCGTGGCTATGATGTGATATTTATAAAAGGTAATGTTTTCCTTAGACACATTGCGACGTGACAAATGAAATAGACTGGTGTGCAAGTCAAGAACCTGTATGCACTTAAGGTACCAGACGTTGGAATCACAATTGTCGTTAGACCAAAACCCGCAGGCGTTAGTCTCTGCTACGATCACCAGAGTTAGGATCCATGAGAGGCGATTAGTCCATGTCGCGAAACACAAGGGGAGCATTGAACCCAATGTCCAATAATCTCCCCCCCAACACAAGTCAGGAAAGTTTCGAACTCGAGACCTGTTGCTCTAATACTAATTGTTGGAATCATGATTTTCGTTAGAACAAAACCCACAGGTGTTACTCTCCACTAAAATCACCAGAGTTAGGATACACGAGAGGAATTTAGTCCATGTCAGGAAGCTCATGGGGAGTGTTGAAACCAATTTCCAACACCAGATGCGCACAAAGATTTGAGGAAAAAGGAAAAGGTTAGAGACTTGGTGGATGAGAGGGAGCATGAATTACCTATTGACATGCAGCCTGAGAAGAAGCCTCAGAAAGTTATGGAGTAGCCAAAATTATATAAGGAGAGAGAGGACCGATTGGAGACATCCAGTCAAAGAGAGACATCAATTAAGGGGAGATTTTAAGTCATGTGAGAAGAGGGAGCACATGCAACCATATATCCAAGTGAGAGGTGGGGCGATGTGAAGCAATCATCCCAAGGGTCCAAAAATTTGGTCATGATCCATTGAGATGCTTTGTCTCATGGGTCATTACCTTGCTACATGGGCCCATATTATTCAGTATGACAAGGATTAATGTCAGTAAAATACTGAGGAGTGCACAGTAGAGTAGGAACCTCAGTAGCATAGTCAACAACATCACATATGTTCTGTGTAGATAGTTTGAGACAATTGATTCAAATTATTTTATTTATTTTGGATGCTTTTTAGTTGCATATTTTGGATTCGCAACAACAACATAGAGAAGTTTTGCATGTAGAACATTCCAAAGGTACCAGATCAGGATAGATTTGAATTCCTTTCTTGTTGAGAGGGAGTGTTGAAACTTGCAACAAGAAATATTGAAAATGGCAACAAGAATAGGCTTCTAATCTATTTTTTCCATAATTAGATTAGAATTAAATTGTAATTCCACATCACTTGACATATTGTATGAATTAAATAAGTTAGGAAGACTTATTTATTTCATTTAATTTGAGTTGAGGGTCAAACTAGAGGCATTTAGAGTTTTCCCTAAATTTTAGGGGGCCCAAGTAGAGTTTATCTTGAGTTGTAATTAATTAATTTAATTTATTTGAGTTAAAATCAGTTAAATAGTTCTAACTAATGGAGGAAGTAGTGAGAGGTTAAGTGAATTAAATTATATTTAATTCACATGCAATGATTACTCAGCTAATTAATAATTCACTAAAAAATAATTCATGCATGTCAATTTTGAGAAATACCCACTTGAGATTGGAGTTAAAGGGAAGTGTATTATCAATTGTATAATCATCCAATTGTACAGGTGGTGCATGGAGTAAGAGTAATAGCCTCGATATATTGCAAAGCTGTTATTAGGGATTTTATTTGTTGATAGGGGCCTAATTCACTAGGAAATTGCGAAGGGAAATTGGAATCCCTGAGGCCAAGAAATTGGTTAAGTATTGAATTAATCTTACCTAGGAATCAATGAGACAAACAAAGATAATGCAGAGAACTCTCAATTTTGAGAGAAGAATTGTATTCTTCTCATATTTTATGACTTGTTAAATATAAAAATAGCGAGTTTTTTAGTTGAGGCTTTCTGGAGATACATTTTTTTGTTGTGTGATTGAAATTATTTCTCTTTATTATTCATCTGATGTTGTCATTGTAATTGGTTCGCACAATTTGTAGAGTAGATTCAATTATTTTGTTTTAGAATATTACAAATATTAGTTTGAATCTATATGGATTATCTACATTATAATTCAAGAAAAATGAATGAGCACGAGTAGAACTATGTGACACATTACCTTGAGTTGGAAACAATCATCCATGCATTGAATATGTGGAGACACTATCTTCTTGGTAGGTGGCTAATCTGGATGAGTGATCAAAGTAGATTAAGATACTTATTTTATCAACCTAATTTGAATTCCAGGCAAGATAGGTGGTTGGCTATGATTAGAGAGTTTGAATTTGACTCTTTTGTAGATTAAGGTTAAACAGAATAGGGTTGTATATGCCCTTAGTAGAAGAGTGCAAGTAAATCACATTACATCAATGAGTTCATATGGGACAGATTTGCATGATCATATCTTACAGGAAGGACAACATGATGATAAGTACAAGCAGGTTAAAAATTGGTTACAATTTCAAGGTATAGATGAACAAGATATGGACTATCATCTCAAGGCAGATCTTTTGGTTAGATTTACAGGTAGGATCAATGTGCCAGAAAAAAAACAACCTCAAGAATCTTATATTGTGTGAAATATCATGTTAAGTTGTATTTAGGTAACCTGAGATATCATACAACATTGACAATGGTTAAGCAGTTTTACTATTGTCTGAATTTTAACAAAGTGGTGGTAGATTTTGTTGTGAGATGCTTGGATTTCCAACAATTAAAAGAAGATTGTAATCATACAGGTGGTTTATTGCATCTGTTTCTAATTCCAAAGTGGAAATGGGAGGTCATTTCCATGGACTTCATTGCATGTTTTCCAAGGAAACATAGAAAACATGATTCTATTATGGTTGTGGTGGACATGTTAACTAAGGTAGATCACTTCATTCCAATGAAGTCTTGGAATTTATCTAGCGAGGTGCCTTAGTTATGCATCAGGGAGATAGTGAGGTTACACGATATTCCTAGGAAGAATTTTTTAGACAAAGATGCCAACTTCACTTCTAGGTTTTGGAAAGAGACATTTACAGGTTTGGGGATAGAGTTTGTTTTAAATGAAACTTATCATCTACAGACACATGGATAAATAGGAAGGGTCAACATGATTCTTGGGCATATGTAGATAATGTATTTCATGCACTAGTAGTGGATGTGGGAAGAGTACCTTCCACTGGTAGAGTTATGTACAATAATCAGTATTAGGAGTTTTTCAAATATGATTCGGTTTAAGGCACTTTATGAGTGGATTTATAGTACATTTGTCAGTTGGATAGATCCACTGAACATTGTATTGATTGGATCACATATGTTGACATAGTTTGAATAGGAAATGTAGGCAATCAAGAAGAATTTAAAGGTAGCATGGGAAAACCAATATAGTTATGGAAATAAGCACACAGTATTTAAGGATTTTCAGGTTGGGGGACATGTATACATGTGCATCAAGACCAAGAGGATCTCCTTGAGGATTGGGTCATATTCTGAGTTGGCACCACTATATTTCAAGCCTTTCAAGATCCTTGAGAGAATTGGACTAGTGAAAGTCCATGATTTTTTCCATGTGTCATTTATAATATGTGAAATATGTTGATCATGTTATTGACTAGTTTGTACTATATATGTAACTAGAAGGAGAATTTGAGTCGGAACCTCATTTATTTTGGCAGCAGAGATGCTTATTCTCTAGAATCGATAAATCGAGCAAGTCAACGTGTAGTGGAAAATTTGGGCCAAATGAAGCTACGTGGGAGATGGTTGATTAAATTTGGGCTATGTATCATTCTCTTTTCGCTAGTTGAGTGGATGTGCTTTGATATATGTTTTGATGTTGTGTTTTGGTTATGTCTATGTATTTGAAAATGTATGTAAATAATATATTGAGTTGTGTTGTAAAGCTCGAATAAACAATATTGTGTTCATGATATGTTTCTTATGTATTTAATATTATGATATGATGTAAATTTTGGATCGAGTTGTGTTATAAAGATCCATGGGAAGAATGTGTTGTTTCTAGTTAATAAATGTCATTGAACACCAAGGACAGTGTTCCCCCAAGAGGACAGGTTTGTAACAACCCCTGGTTGATATCCAATGTAAATAAATAAATATAAAACCAAGGTTATGGGACACATATTACGAGTTGAATGTTGGGAGAAACATAGTGATGGGGATCACTTGTTCTTAATAAATGGCTATGTAAATTGGAAAAGGAATTATAAAAGCAGCATTAATTGAAATTTTATATATGAAAATAATGGAAAATAGGAGGAAATTGAGATGAAAGTTCACATAATTGCATGAGGAGGAAATTGAAGGAAAAATAAGGGAAAATGATGAAAATGGAGGTCTCAATGATAAAAAGGATTCCAAAGACTAGTTCACAGCTCTTTTACAATTCTATGGTGGAGCTCTTTCTATTATCTCTCTCTCTCTCATACTTTTACACACATGGAGAAATATTGTAGCATTCTTGGAGAACTTTAGCATACATTGGATTTGGAGAAAGAAGGAAAAGGAATGTGGGAAAGTGTTAAAAAATTATATATTATGTTATCACCTAGATTGACCTCAGACTAAAGGAAGGCATGCTAGGGTAACCAAAAACCACACTTAACCTTGTAGCTAGCCCTACAAGGTAGGGAGAGGGTTGTCTCTGTAATAAATCTCAGTCAAGGATCACTATGGAAAAAGGGTTCTAGGCTAGGTATAGTATCTCGAAAGGTTTTGATAGATTTTGTTGGTGTTTGCTGGATCAGATAGAGCTAGGCAGTTTAAGTTTGGGAAATTAAATCAGAAATGCAGGGTGTTCTATGGGGCAAGGTAGGCATAAAATGTAGCACCTTTAGCTTAATGATGTGAATTGTTTAAGACTAGTGAGGGGCTGAGGAGGGCATATGAGATGAATCCTTCTCAAACATCAAAAAACATAGAATATTTAATGGTTTCCCAAGGAAGAGCACTGCAAAAATGGATTTTGCCTATCTAACTTGAAAACATAATCAATTTAATGAATGATGGCATACATAAAACATTGAAAAAACGATTACAAAAGAAGAAATTGTGCTAAAATTCCATACCACAAGGATCCCATAAAAATAGCTACAAATCTTATTAATTTCTTGCCAAACTGATTACAATAATGTACAATCAAGCTCAGAGTGCCAAGTGAGTCCAACCCTTACAAATGAATGAAAAATTGTATTAAATAGACTAGCCTCAGGGGATGAATCCGTAAAAGGAGGAGTTGTTTCACCTACCCCCAAACCAAAACTTGAAGATAGAAAAACCAAACAATATACCTCTGAAAGAGAGGAAATTTTTCATTCATTTCGACCATCTAGAAGTATTATTTGTTGCATTTACTCTAGCAAATGGAAAGAAAAAAAAAATTGGAACTGACTTGCCCCCTCATTTATCATTTGTTGCGGTTTCGTTGTTGATGCCGTAATGATCTCTGCATTCACGGTTTGCTCATGGCATTAATAGAGTTCTTGTCCCCTTTAACCTAAATAAAACCCTTTAAACCAAAAAAAATCGAATATGGCTCATTAAACAGAGAAAATCCCCTTTTCCTTAGAACAGAGCTGAAAGAAGTGGTGGGCCCGCAGGAATCACAATCCCAAGTGGAAGAGGAGTAGGAATGTTTCAGGCAGAGGAAATATCGATATGCGATGAGCGATGGAGCGATGGAGGATGGTGCAATGCGATGGAACAATGGGCAATAGAGTGATGTGAAGGAGTGACGATCACATTGGTGGTGAATGGGAAGGCGAGGTGAGCAACGACGGGAAATGTGATAGGCAATGCACGATGATTGCATCACGGTAGACGGGAAAGAGGGAGCGAAGAACAGTGAGAAATGTGATATGTGGTGGGTGATGGTCGCATGGAGGAGAATGGGAATGCAGAGTTAAGATCTAGAGGATGGAGCAATTGCGTGATGCGATGGAGGATTATCGCATTAGTGGAAGATGGACGATAGAGTTAAGCACTGGAGGGAATCGCGATATGTGATAAGCGATGCTATGATGTGATCACATCAACGATGAGAAATAACATCGAGGTTGTAGGAGATGGAAATAAAAAGAAAAAACGACTTTGCAGTAAAGGAAAAATATAGAAAAAGGTAAGGATTTTTAAAGTTAAAGGCCAGTGAAGTAAAGGAAAAAAGGGCAGAGTTTTACTTCTTAAGTCATTTATTCATTTGGGCATATATTCCGATCCAAAAGCTGATTTTGGGAGTGTGATATATCGTTGGAAATATTTTTCTGAGCTGCTTCTGATGATCATGCTTAGAATATGATTTGAACTGAAAATCTTGTGCAAAACACCTCTGAAAAATAGATAGAGTAAAAGCCCATGATGACAGGCTGCAAAGACTGGAACTAACATTTAATTTATGGAAATAACAGCTTTTGAAGTTCAAATTATTACATATGGAAACATAAAATTACATAAGAAATGATAATAAAAGCAAAGTACCTTGTTTTCACCTCAAAACATGGTTTTGAGGTGAAAATTACATTAAGCTTAAAACAACAGCTCTTTGAATTTTCCAGATACTATGCTTTGAGTTTATTTGGCATCCTCATGTCTTTGCTGATATTTATTGATACTTTCATCATCAATTTGACTATGGTGGAACCCTAAAACCTAATGAGACCAAACCCTGTGACCTAATAAAATGACCTGTAGAGTGAATATGAATCATGACTGAAGACCATAGAGAGAAGAACCAGCAAGTATTTTTCATGAGGGAAAACTAAAGTGACCCCAACCATCAGTGGATCCATGAACTAATGGAGTGATAAAAAGTTATAGTATGAGACTCCTACTATGCAAATGCAAAAGAGCATATTTTGATCACTGATGGCAGTATGACAAGACTAACACTAACATTGGCTCCAATGGGGATGGTATCTCCTTGGAGGTGCCAAGAACACCGTAGACCTAGTAGCCTTATCCATTGGGAAATATGGTCAAAATACTTCAAATATTGAAAACTAACATAGTGCAGACTAACTCATGACTCAAAGTATGACTGCAAAGTAAATCAAAACTAGGAAACCTTACAAATATCATTCAAGTTTTATAGCCTTTGCTTTGGGCCCTAAGCTTCAATGACTGTGTACTTGAAATATTACCAAAAATGAATATGGTATGTACAATGACTATGACATAATTTCAGAGAATCATCTTAAAATTAGTAGTGCTTCAAGATCCTACCATTCACTGGCCCTCTTGGGAAATCCTGACCATCCATCTCTGTGAGCAGAAAAGCGTTTTGTCCTGTGTATGCTGAAATCTTACACGGTCCTTTCCATAGGTTATCGAACTTACCATGCTTTCCTTTGTCCACATTTCGTGCATCCCTTCTCAACACCACATCTTCTAATTGAAATTTTTCTGCTTTGGTTTTGCGGTCATAGATCTTCTTTATTTTTTCCTGCAACTGAAAATTGATTTGAGAAACTTCTTCCCTCGTTTGCTGAAGGTGGATCATTTGATTGATCCTTCGTTGAATATCATCCACTTCGTTGCCATATTCTTGTATTAATCTCATGATCAAAACTGTATGTGATGTAGGAAATACTGAATTAGTGCCATAAACCAATTCCAATGGTGACATAACTTGGATTTCTTGTTACTGACTCTGTCGGCCCATAATGCATTAACTAGTTTCTGATGCCAATTCTTCTTATTTTCTTCCAACATTTCTTGATTATATTCACCAAAGTCTTATTCGATGACTTTTCAAATCCATTTCCCTACGAGTATTATGATGTTGAATGGCCCAGTACAATGTTGTACTTGTCACAGAATTCCACCATATTCTTAGGTTTAAATGTCGATGCATTATCTATTATGATATTGTGAGGGAAACGAAAACGAAACAAGATATTTTATTCTAAAAAATGAATAATTACTGTATCTGTGGCCTGCCTTGTTGGAATGGCCTTAATCCATTTGGTGAAATAACCGGTAGCTATCAAGATCCATCAATGTTGTGTTGATGATTTGGGATGGATTTCCCCTATGAAATCAAGTCCCCACTGCTGGAAAGGTGCATTTACTTGAACTAGTTTCAAAGGAAGAGGAAGTAGTTTCCTTTTTCCTTGAAAAACTTGACACTCATGGCAGCTCATCACTACTTTATACAAATCTAAAAATAGAGTGAGCCAATAATATCCTAGTCTTAATACTTTTTTAGCTATTTTTTTCCAAAACCAAGGATCACCACAATCACCTTTATGAAAGTCATGCATCACCTGTTGAGGTTCGTCTTCAACCAAATATTTAAGTAGAACACCTCCCAATTATTTCCAATAAAGAGCACTATTTAAAATATAGAATTTAGCAGACTTGAGTTTTAGTGATCTACCTTTGCTTCTAGACATCCCTGGAGGTGGCGAAAGATGTTGAAGAACATAAACTATGTCTAATACCATGGCGATTGGAGAAAAATTTCTGAAATTGGAATAAGTGAGCCATCATCCTCATCCTCTAACATTGCTGTTATGAGATTTATATCCAGGGCATGCAGGCTTGATTGTGCCATCAGTTTAGCCAAGCGTTGTCCCTTGATTAACTTTGTGGGTTTAATCTCCTAATCATATTCCAACATTGCGGCTATCCACTTCCCTCTTCTTCCCTCTGGATCAGTTTGCACCATAACATATTTTACCACTGCATTAGGAACATATGCTATGGTATGTGAATGTAGAATGTACACTCTGAAATCCTTTAATGCTTTTATAAGAGCCAATGCTTTTCTTTCAATGATATTATAATGCAAGGTAGCATCTCGAATAGTCCTACTGAAAAAAGAAATGGGTTGTTCAATCTGATCTCTCTTTTGCATCAATACTGTAGCCATGGTATGCTCTGATGAAAATGAAAATATAATGAAATCTTGAGTGTAATCAGGACTAATAAAGACTGGGGCTGTGGTAAAAGAAAAATTTACTAGATTAAATGACTTCATAACATCCTCACTCCATTTGACAATGTTGTCCTTTTTCAACATATTAGTCATTTCTTGTAAATGTTCCACCAAATTGGGTATAAATCTGCATAAGAAGTTCATCTTACCATTGAATGCCTGAATCTCCTTTTTGTTACGTGGAAAATATATGTGCTGAATCTCCACCACTCTTGAAGGATCAATGCAGATACCGCATTTAGAAATGATATGAGCAAGAATCTTGCCCTCATCGATAGAAAAAAGAATTTTCTTCGGGTTGAGAGAAATCCAAAACTTTCTACATCTCTGAAATACAATCCTCAAGTGTTGCAGGTGTTCATCATCAAAACTAGAAAATACTGTCAAATCGTGTAAATAGACAACTAGAAAAACATCCTTCTCATTAGCAGAAGTGATGTCCATTGTTTGCTGAAAAGTGGCTCCAACATTTTTCAATCCGGATGGCATTTTGGTGTACAGAAAAGTTCCCCAAGGTGTCATAAAAGCAGTTTTGTCTTGGTCTTTTTCATGCACCAAGATCTGATTATAGCCTGAGTAACCATCAAGTAGTGAAATTTGTGATGCTCCAACTACTCTTTGCAGAATATGATCCATATTCAGAAGTGGATAGTTATCCTTTAAGGATACTTTATGGAGATTCCTGAAATCTATTCACAACCTTATTTCTCCTGTATTTTTGAGTATTGGGACTAAATTTGAAATCCAATAAGAAAATCTAATTGGAACAATGATGCTAGCTTTGAACAATTTGTTTACCTCTCTTTCGATGGATGGAAGCAACTTTGGAGTTATCCTTCTCAATTTCTGTCTAAATGGCTTCTGATCTGGCTTGATAGGAATAGTATGCTGAATTATATCTTTGTCATATACCTTCAAATATGAATAATCCCACACAAACACATCAGAGAATTCAGAAAGTAATTTAACATACTGAGATTTTACCTTGGGAGACAATGCTTTTTACAACTTCACAAACTTGGGCTTGTCAGTTGTTCCAAGATTGACATCCTCAAATCCTTTATCAATAGGCACCAAGCTCAGCTTTCTTTCAACATCATCTTGATCAAAAATCTCCTCTAAAGGAATGAGACCTCTACGAATAAGATTATCTTTCAGCTGCAATTCCTACATCTAATTTTCTTCAATTTCTTGTTCATCAGTATCATAATCACCATGTATGGAAGCATCCTTGAATTTTCCTTCATTTTGCAAAAAAAAAAAATTATTTTGTTGTCATCCCAAAACACTTGCCAATACCTTAAATTATCCAGAATAGCAGGTTGATGTTTGACATGAATTTGAAACATGTTTTTGGAACTCAATGGAATCTTCAAATTTCTTGCAATAGTGGCGACTGAATCTGTAATAATATTCTGAATTTGGGGTACTGTTGTCAAATTATATTCAGAAAAAATTCTGCGGATGTCTAGGACCACATTTCTGTAAGCTCTCAATCATGGATGCTTTGCTTGATACTCTCATTCTACCTGTTTGATTACCAACTCTGAATCTCCATAGACAGAAATCCTTTTTGCATTTAACTTCTTCAAAATTTTCAGCCCTGCAATCAAAGCTTCATACTCTGCTTCATTGTTAGAGTAGTCAAAAGCCAACTTATAAGCACATACTCTAACAATACTAGGAACTATGTCAGGCTGGAAAATAGGGCTCTGAATCCATATTCCTATACTAGCACCGTCCTTACCAATAGCTCCATGAAAATCCATTCTCCAAAGACCTGCCTCTTCTTCTAGATGTTGAAATTTTGTTTCTTTATCTACTTTACCTTGACTGATCTCTACATTTTTCTGTTGTTCACTGACCTTTTCCTGCTGGTAGGTGGAAAGCTCAGAAAGGCTTGCTACTTTTTCTTTTTCTTGTTTAAGGACTTCCCTAAAATTCTCTAAAATTTCTGGTACCTCATCTACTTCCACTAACTGAACATATTCATCATTCAAACCACTATCTGAATATAGTACAAATGATTCTAAGTCTGTATGTGAAAATTTTATTCAATGATTAATGGGCTTCTCTTTGCTAGTGATCATATATTTCATTTTATTCTCACTATATATTTTTCTCAATTGACCGAACACGGGAATGGTAGCATAAGAGAAATCATGTTGTCTAGTTCCCTTAAGTTTTTCACCCCACGATCTAGACAAAAGCATACCAAACCGTGGTGGAACATCAACAACAACCACATCCATCAAAACATTCTTGGCTGGGATTTGATCTAAAGATACTACCAAGTCTTTTATAAGACCAATACAATGGACCTTACTGGAGTCAAAGGAATACAAATCATGGTATTTGTGGGTAATATCAAGACCCAACTTCTCCATAATGGCTTTAGGAATCAAATTGTGAGAAGCTCTGGAATCCAACATTGCATTATGTAAAATGTACTCATGTAATCTAAGACTCAGATAAAAGGGAGGGTCTTCACTATCTTCAGACTGACCTTCTATGGCGGGACCAAAAATGAGTTTAGGATGATCATCTTCAACATTTAACATATCTGGCATAGGGTCTATTTGCAAAATTCTAGATACCTGATGTCTATAAGAGTTGTTTCGCACCAGATCAGCCAAGGGAATGGACACCTTTAATTTAGAAATTTCATTTTCTAAATTAAAATATGAAACTTTTTCTACCTCTTTGACGGGAAGGTCTTTCTTCTCCACTTTCTCCTTCGCTGCACTTGGCTGATTATTCTTCTCGTTTTCAATGTTATTTGTTGAGGGTACTTTGCTAGAAGTCAGATCATCAGGTTCTTTCCTTTTCCTCTAAATATTTGAAGAGTCATTCTTTGATAGTAGCTCTTTCCTTTTCTGAATGGGATTGATTGGCACATCTCTACTCAAAGAATATTGCTTCTGCTGTGCTGTCAAAGCATTCATACATCCTCGTTGATAATCATTAGACTCTTCATCCAAAACTATGTCATTTGCCAATATGAGATCTTCACCTCTTCGAGTGTATGGAACCACTGCATATTCTTCATATTCTATCAGAAAAATAGGCATACCATTAGCAGTGAAAAAATGATTAGCTTCAACCACTGGATCATCATCATCATCTATTTCCATTCCCTGAACATAATTTTTCTTCAAAGGAGTTTTGATCTGCTACTATTGTGTTGTTTGGTCTTGCGTTTTATGTTCCCTCTACTTGATTCAGAATTGGCGCTGCTGCTGTCCTCTAAAATTTGGATTCCAGATTGGTGTTTTAGGTCTACCTCAAATAGTCAGTCGGTCAACCATATTCTCCATCGTTCGGATCAAAGTATCCATCTTAGTATCTTAAGGAGATACTTCCTCCTTTACAGTCACTCTATTTTCAGATCTCGTCCGTGCTGTTTTAGCCAGCATATTTGCTTCTACGCTTACAACGTTTTTTTGCATATCTCCAAGTGTGGTACGATATCATTCTCGTAACTAATATGCCATGTCAGCATTGAAACCATCTGGAAACTTGAGCAGGGCTAACCCCATTGGTGGTTTGAGTTTGGACGAAATAGCATTATACACAGCATTAAACTTTGCACAATAATTTTGTACACTTTCACCCACATTCCTTTTGATATTTCATACTCAGACAGAATTTGGAATGGGTTTTTCTTTACCTCCCACCAGTCTAGGAATTGTCTATTTAGCTCCAGAAAAGTGTGAATAAAGGCTGCTGGTAAGGCTTTGAACTATTTTCGAACTTCACCTCCAAAGCTTTGGACAAACAATCTCACAGTCACATTTTCTGCCTCTTATACCTTATGAAGGTCGAAGAAGTCATTCATTTTATCAACATGTTGCTGTGATGTAATGCTTTGAGTGGCATAAAAAAGAGGTATTTTACTTTGGTAATTAGTAGGCATATCATTCATATTCTGAGGTAAAACCAAGGTTGCATACTGAGCAGCCATGACTCGAGGCTGATTTAAAACAATGGTTGAACTACTAGGATTTAAGAGAGTTGTTGATGGAGAAGTAGGGGTGATATGTTGAAGCAGAAGGGTAGGTATAAACTGAAGTTTAGAATTGACTTTAGAACATTATGGGGATACTAATGAATTTGAGGGTAGAGGATGCTGATTCTGATGATTAAGAAAGATTAGGGATACTGGTAGCAGTGAGAGATGATTGAGAAGAGTTTAAGATATAGTCATCAATTGATCTGTTTGCCTTTTGAACTTCGAGATCTGCAAGAAAATTTGGGTCTAAAACTATGTCATCAAGTGCAGATTCAAATTTAGTGTTGAACACAAAAAGCTCAAAATACTCATCAAAAGGGAGGTCTTTAATGAACAACCACTCATTGGGACAGGAATTGGATCTCAAAATAGGTCTAGGACTTACTAAGCTTTCTTGTCTTCTGATTATTCTTGGAATAAGGTTAAGATTTTCAAATACAAGGGGAGGATTTGGATCAAGATTAGCCCTTGTGTATTTTCTCGAAGCCAGTGTGCTCAAATTTCAAAATGTTTACTTTTCAACGTTTGTATTTCAGCCTAGAAAATTCTAAAACTCATCATCCAAAGTTCAAGAACTTATGTGGGAGATATTACCGGGGTGATTGGTCTTTTGTTTTAGATTGTTCCCTAGTACGGTCACCACTACGTTATCACCTAGATTGACCTTAGACTGAAGGAAGGCATTCCAGGGTAACCATAAACCATGCTTAACCTTGTGGCTAGCCCTACAAAGTAGGGAGAAGGCTCTCTCCGTAATAAATCTCAGTAAGGGATGATTGTGGAAAAAGGGTTTTAGGATAGGTATAGTATCTTGAAAGGTTTTGATAGATTTTTTTGGTGTTTGCTAGATAAGATAGAGCTTGGTAGTTTAAGTATGGGAAATTAAGTCAGAAATGTGGGTTGTTCTATGGGGCAAGGTAGGCATAAACTTTAGCGCCTTTGGCTAAATGATGTGAAGTGTTTAACACTAGTGAGGGGCTGAGGAGGGCATATGAGATGAATCCTTCTCAAACAGAAGAAAACATAGAATATTGAATGATTTCCCAAAGCAGAGCACTGTAAAAATGGATTCTACCTTTTTAACTTGAAAACATTCAATAAGAAATCAATGTAATGAATGATGGCATACATAAAACATTTAACAAACAATTACAAAAGGAGAAACTGTGTTAAAATTCCATAGCACAAGGATCCCATAAAAATAGTTGCAAATCTTATTAATTTCTTCCGAAACTGATTACAATAATGTACAATCAAGCTCAGAGCGCCAAGTGAGTCCAACCCTTACAAATGACTGAAAAATTACATTAAATAGACTATCCTTAGGGGATTGAATCCGTAAAAGGAGGAGCTATTTCACCTGCCCCCAAACCAAAACTTGAAGATATAAAAACCCAAAAATATACCTCTAAAAGAGAGGAAACTATTCATTCGTTTTGACCATCTAGAAGTATTATCTGTTGCATTTACTCTAGAAAATGGAAAGAAAACAAATCTGGAAACGACCTACCCCCTCATTTATCATTTGGTGCTCTTTCATGGCTGATTCCGTAATGATCTCTGCATTCACGGTTTTCTCACGGCCTTAACAGAGTGCCTGTCCCTTTTAACCTGAAGAAAACCCTTAAACCAAAAAAAATCGAATGTGCCTAATTAAACGAATAAAAACCCCTTTTCCTTATAATAGAGCGGAAAGAAGTGGTGGGCCCACGGGAATCGCAATTGCAAGTGGAAGAGGAGAGGGAATGTTTCGGGTAGAGGAAATCGCGATATGCAATGGAGCGATGGAGGATGGTGCAATGTGATGGAATGACGGGCAATAAAGCAATCCGAAGGAGCAATGATTGCATGATCGGTGAAGGGGAAGGTGGGGTGAGCACTGGTGAGAAATGTGATAGACGATGCGTGATGATCACATCGGGGTAGATGGGAAATCAGGAGTGAAGCACAGCAGGAAATGCGATACACGATGGGCGATTGTCGCATTAGCAGAGAATGGGAATGCGGAGTTAAGCACTGAAGGGTGGAGTGATTGCATGATGCGATGGAGGATTATCGCATCGGTGGAATATGGATGACGGAGTTAAGCGCTGGAGGGAATGACGATATGCGATAAGCAATGCTGCAATTTGATCACATCAGTGATGAGCAATCGCATCGGGGTTGTAGGAGATGGCAATACAAAGAAAAAATGACATCGCAGTAAAGGAAAAATAGAGAAAAATGGAGGGATTTTTAAAGTTAAAGGCCAGTGAAGTAATGGAAAAAGGGCAGAGATGTACTTCTTAAGTCATTTATTCATTCGGGCATATATCCCAATCCAGAAGCTAATTTCGGGAGTGTGATATATCGTTGGAAAGATTTTTCTGAGATGCTTCTGATGAACATTCTTAGAATATGATTTTCACTGAAAATCATGTGTATAACACCTCTGAAAAATAGACAGAGTAAAATCCCATGATGACAGGTTGCGAAGACTACAACTAACATTGGCTTTATGGAGATAGTAGCTTTTGAAGTTCAACTTATTACATATCGAAACATAAAATTACATAAGAAATGATAAAAAAAACAAAGTACCCTGTTTTCAACTCAAAACATGGTTTTGAGGTGAAAATTACATTAAGATTAAAAAAAAAAACTCTTTGACTTTTCCAGATACTATGCTTTGAGTTTATTTGGAATCCTCATGTCCTTGCTAATATTTATTGATACTTTCATCATCAATTTGACTATGGTGGAACCCTAAAACCTAATGAGACCAAACCCTATGACCTAATAAAATGAACTGTAGAGAGAAAATGAATCATGACTGAAGACCATAGAGAGGATAACCAACAAATATTTTTCATGCTGGAAAACTGAAGTGACCCCAACCATTAGTGGATCCATGACCTAATGAAGTGATAAAAAGTTATAGTATGAGACTCCTACTATGCAAATGCAAAAGAGAATATTTTGATCACTGATGGTAGTATGACAAGACTGACACTAACATATTATAGAGAAATGGAAAACATAAAATATGTGGAAATAAAAACATATAAAAAAAGAGAGACACAGAGATATTTGGTTCACCAAACTTAGGCTACGTCCATGGAAAAAATGTGTCCTTGCTTGATATTATCAAGAAAAAATGGATACATAGCATACAATAGATCCGTTGTAATATCCTCTTCTCTCTCACATAGTCCCCCTTTCTATTTTTCGCCCAAAATGTACACACTATACACAACCGCAATAAAATACCCTCATACAATAGAGGTGCTGCCTTCTAGGGAAAAAAAACCTAAATTAATCATAACTTCTATCTTCATATCATCTGCCTAATGAACGTCCCAGATTGACTACGAAATTTCAATATTTTACAAGGAAATTTTACATCCTCCACCGCTCCCTCCTTGGACCTCCTGATGGTGATAAAATGATGGCGACGTTGCTGGCTCGTTAAGAATAGGGGTCCAACACGATGATGCATCTAAATAAGGAATATAATCATGCTCCACGCCCAAAAATATCCCACTTGGAGATTGATTGTAGAAACTCCACTGCTGCTTCATGTGCTGGAAAATTACTCCACTCTAGACCTAGTTGTTTCTCATCTTCATCATCATACTTGAAGCCCAATTGAAACTGATCATAATCTCAGTTTCTCCTTGGTTATAACTTTTTTTAGCATATCTTCAATATTTTGGCTAGTGTGTAACTTTTCCATCTTCAATTGTCCATCTTCCAACACTAACTTTATGAAATGGTAGTTGAGGTATATGTGTTTAGTCCTGGAATGAAATGTTGAGTTCTTTCCAAGATGAATGGCACTCTAGTTGTCACTATAGAACCTAGCCATCTCATGCTTCTTGCCCAATTCATCCATAAACCTTTGTAACCAAATCATTTCTTTACTAGCCTCTATAGCAGCAACATACTCTGCTTCTATTGTTGAAAGTGAAACAATGCTTTGCATTTTTGAAACCCATCTCATAGTTGTTCCACCTAAAATAAATACATACCCTGTAGTGTTCTTCTTGTTATTTCTATCAATTGCAATATATGCAACAAAATATCCATCTAGAGCAATGTCTGAACCACCAAATCATTTTGCTCGATTTTTGGTACCTCTCAAGTATCTGAGCATCAATTTCACTTCCATCCAATGTTCTTTTTCTAGATTTTTCATGTACCTGCTTACAAAATGTGCAATATCATGCCTTGTGCAGACCATTTCATACATTAAGCTTCCAACTATTGATGCACGTGGAACTTTAGACATATAATCCATTTCTTCTTTGGTCTTTGGGCACATCTCCTTACCATGTTTGAAATGTGTAGCCAAAGGTGTATTGATTGGTTTTGAATTCTGCATATTAAATCATTTCAACACCTTTTGTATGTAATGATTCTACGATAATGTTAATTTGCAATTCTTCATGTCTCTAGTTATTCTCATACCAAGGATTTGTTTTGCAGCTCCCAAATTCTGCATTGCAAATGAATTTTCCATTTTTATTTTAAGAACATTAATTTCCTGCATGTTATGCCCTGCAAAAATCATGTCATCTACATACAATAACAATATAATATATCTGCCATCATTTTTCTTCTTCAGATAAATATAATGACGAGAGTGAAATCTACTATAACCTTATTCAAACATAAACCTGCCAAATTTTAAATACCACTGCCTTGGAGCCTATTTTGACCTCATATCCTTGTGGTTGCTGCATATAGATCTCTTCCTTCAAATCTCCATGGAGAAATGATTTCTTTAATACATTTAACTATTCAAGATGAAAATCATTCGTTACGAAAAGACTTAAAATAGTTCTGATTGAAGTTATATTAACAACAGGAGAAAATATTTCATCAATGTCAATACCTTTCTTCTATGCAAACCCCTTCACCACAAATATAGATTTGTAACTTTTTTTTCCTCCATCTTCTTCCTTCGGCTTCTAAACTGATTTATTCTGCAATTTTGTTTTACCTACAGGCAACCTGAATAACTCCCAAGTCTAGTTATGTATTAAGGAGTCCATCTCTTCTCTCATGGCTAGATCCCACTTCTTCCTGGTTTCGACTTGCATTGCTTATTCATAACATTGCTTATACATGATTGTCCTATTCATCCTTTCTTGTCGTTTTCTTGGAATTGTATTCTCTCTACAAATTCCATGCTCTGAACAATACCTATCAAACTATTTGCTACAATATTCACCTCCATTGTTTGATCTCAGACACTTCAACTTCTTTCCTGTCTCAATCTGAACTACAGCTTTCTATTTCTTGAAAGTATCAAATACATAAAATTTATTATGAATACAATAAATCCATGTTTTTATAGTTACATCATCAATAAAAGTAACATAATAACAAGATCTATCGAGAGATGATACCTGAGTATGTCCCCATACATCTCTATGCACAAGATCTAACTTTTCGCTTTTATTTTCTTTCCCATCTCTAAGATATCTGACTCTCTTCTATTTTCCATAAATACAATTCTCACATCAATCCAAATCAATATTGTTCAAACCCAACAACAAATTTCTTCAAGGAAGAATCTTCATCCCCATCTCACTGATGTGTGTGAGCTTATTGTTAAGACTGGAAAATTGTACAACAGAAGACGTCATCAATTAATGTGAAGCCTAAGGATTTACATGGTAGGAACACATTATATAATTAGGAAGTATTTAAAATATCTAAGGTTTTGAGAAAATCAGATTTGAACTAGTCATAAATGCTAAATTGCGTGCTTTATCCTTCGAAAAGAACGCCTTCTATGCACCTTTTTTCCCGATAAGCACACATTCTTGGAAATAGCAAAAAGTCTCTTTTCGGGACTAGGCCAAGAAAAGGACAGTTACTCGTTATATGAAATCCGCCTAAGGACAGCCACCAATGCTTCCTTAGACACTATGTGAGAACACAAAGGAATATTTGGAGAACACAATGGAATCATACCTCTCCCTTGGGTAACTATCCATCATGTACCAAGAGAGGGAAGGAGGATTTGAAACTCACCTATATAAATCCACCAAGAGATGAAGAAATGGTGATCACATTGTTATGATGGTCAAATTTTCCCAAGAAACACCAACAGTGTGTGACCCACAGTTGGAGCTAAAGAGGACTCGATCATTGGCCACCCAACATCCTAGTCCACCACAATAGAGAGAGGGAGGGAGTATGCATTAGAGACAGATTTTGGAAGGCAACATCCTTGCATCGGGACCTAGAGCCCGGGCCCATTGGCAAGTGGGTAAAATTTCTTCTCCATTTCGAATGTTTAATAAGAAGAGGTCATTGAGTTGTCGTTTGCATTATTATCATTTTGACTCTTGTTATAGCTTCTATATATTTTTGTTTTAGTTTTAGTTTCACCAGTGCATACTTTAGAATACTCTTTCCACTGAATTTTATGCTTTTGAGCTCCCCCACTTTCTGCCTCTTACCAATAGTTTAAAGAGTAGACCACACTCTTTAGGCTGGTGCGATTTTTTAGACCTGTGCGATTAATACACCACAATAGGATTGGAGACTCCACTGACGTGTTCCAAGTTTATGTGGTTGTGCCATCTTTTGCAGGATACCCTTTGTTTATGATCGAGTGGAGCTAACAGTCCTCTAATCCATCCTACAGTCGCTAGATTCATTGAAGTGACAGATTAAATATGGAAACTCATAATCTTTTTACTTGCAGGATTTTTGCACGCAGTTTTTCCTCACAAAGGCGCATTGCATGCATTCAGGACTGACCTACGTGCAGGAAGGCACACCTGTCAAGGCTTTTTGCGCACAAATAGTAGACTGAGATTTTTCTATCTACATTCTGTATTTTTCTACTTGTAATGTGCTAGGCAGCCCCTAATGTATCTGCTAGCACTTGTGATGATAGCCCATAGCTTATGAGAACTCACTTTTTGCTACTTTTTGTAGGCATAGAGTTCGTTTTCATTTAAGTTGGTTTTTTGCAAAAATTGTTCACATAGTTTAAGTAGGGGGCGAATTAACCATTGATTTCTAAAAAAAATTAATTTTGCAAATTCTGGTATGCACACTTAGTTTAGCTATTCCAAGTAAGTGGCCCAAGACCACACATGCATAAGCTAGTATAGAAATTGTTTAGCTTAAATACAATTTTTGCATTTAGGAAATTGTGGGACTAGAATTGAATCGCCAGTTACAGCAAGTAGTCTCTGTTGCCTTTGCACCATTTGGTTACCCTAGGCAAGCATATGACCTCTTTACATTTTCGATTCATAATCTCCCTTTAGTTAAGTCACATAGATTAACTAGGAAGATTTGGAAGAGACCCATTATCCGCAAATGTTTTCCATTTGAGCAAGGAACAACATCACATAGTTTAACTAGGGGACTTTTGTGAAGGATCACCAATATCCATATGTTAAAAATATGAGATTTTTCACCATACCCTGACACACACTCACCCACTAGGCAAAGAAAGCCACCTAAAACTAACTTAAAACAACTCACTTAATTCTCCCCACAAGGGCCACAAAATAATGTATAGATTAAGTTAGGATCAAGTGGGTGGGCATCCAATAAGCCACCTTGATCACACTTCATATTAAAACATATAAGTTTTGTATTTAGGGAGATTTTAAATCCACCTATTAGCCCACAGAAAAGAAAACCCGAGCACAACAGAGACCCAATTCAGAGGGGGTTAGGCTTAGGCGCACTGCGTGTGGTATCAGTTGAGGCTACCTGACCTGACTGATACTCGGTACTGTTAGATGACTACCAAGAAGCCCAAGACTTGAACACTCATGTGGGATAGTGGTTCTTAGTGGCCAAAAAATAGGGCATCATTTATCCTATAGGTGATGGTGTAGGCAAGCGCCAGACCCTCTACCCTTACCTTGGTGGATTCTCTTTGGCTGACTGGGGGCGTTACCAGCTCTTACGGGACGTTGTCGTAGCACTCGCAAGAAATATTTTCAAGGCCCAGTTACTTTTGAGTGTGTAAGGATGTAATTGGTCTTCTAGGATTTTGAGTATCATGCACAAAAAAACAAAACCATTTTTTCTTGATTGATCACATAAATTAAGTTTAAGGGAGAATTAATTTCATTTTCACTTTGTTTTATGTATGTGGCCATAAATTTGTAGTGATCATAGGCTCAATCCCCTCAATGTTTTCCAAAACCTAATGTGGTCGACACTCAAATGGTCACAATGGAGCCTCGTCCATCCAGGCGTCTTTTGGACCTCCCCCAATTATCGGGAGTGGTTCCAGGTATTTCAACATTTAGGCGTCAAAGATGGAACATTTCCACCGTCATTGGTTCATATTTTATTGGAGCAACCTTAGTTGGGAACCCTAGTTAGTCTCCCAACACCACACCACACACCACTCCCCCCTCGACCCCTAGGAGGCAGAGAAGCGTGTTCCATATGGGAAGCCAACTGAATTCACAGCAGGGTACGTTAGAGACTAACCCTCATTCTAACTAGAACTTCATTTCTTCACATGTTGCCACTCCTAGTCACCCTTCTTAGCCGGGTTGAATCTACTCAATTTAACCAAGTTGATGAATGATCCCATCGCACACGACCCCAATTGGCATCCCATGCCCACGAATCTCCCTTCGGACATGCCAAAATTCAAAGGTAAGCAAGCAAAAGACCTAGGTAATCATGTAATGACCTTTCACCTGTGGTGCTCATCGAATAGCATCATTGAAGATACTATTCAGTTGAGGCTATTTCAATGCACTCTTACAGGAGTGGCCATGAAATGGTACATGGAGCAACCTCCTCTTCCACATGGAACCTTTTGCACCCTCGCTACCGCATTCCTCACATACTTTCAGTTGCCCATTCACCATGATTCGGGAATGGAATTTCCGACTCATTTTCGACAATCCCCTTCCATCCATATCTCAGACCATCTCCATCAATGGAGGCAGTGTCATAGTTTATGCATAGCTAAACTCGATGACCAGGTCCTTTTAGATTTATTCTTGAAAAATCTGACGGCGGAGATTTCAAAGGATGTGATCCAACGCAACCCCACATCCAAAGAGGATGTAATCAGTAAATCCCAGCAGCTTGAGTTTATATATACACAGTTAGGATACATCTACAATATCATACCTAACTCATTGCGCCTGCAAACTTATCAAGAATTACGAAGTGCATCTAACTCTATAGATAGACTAATTGGGTCATTGAGCCAAGGGTTCCTAGGCAACGACAGTCAAAATCCCACTTATACACATAATTATACCCAAAACATGTCTAAAGCTAGATTCCAAAGTCATCATATGCTGCACCAAAATTTGTCTAATAGGGCGCAAGCATATCACCAAGGAGGACCTTATTCTCCTGCTGAGGGGACCTAGTACACAGGAAGAAACAATAATGGAGGAGCTCCCCCCCAACATCTAGGTGCAAAGCGGGACAGCATTATGCTCAGTCCCAAGCACATAACCCACCTATGAAAACCAATGCACAGTTGAACTTTGTGCAGTCATCCCAAAATCAACCACACCAGTATGATCAGGAGAACTACCCTCCTAATGTAGTTAATAAAAAACAAAAAACAAGCCCAAAGGGAACCCTGGACAGGGGGGCATCAACCAATAGTGCCCACCATGATCCCGGGCTAAAGGTAACTCCAATCAGAATTAGAACTAGGAGCCCAGCAATGCCCAAAGGCAAGGTAAAATTCCACCTCTACGAACAAACTATTCTAGTTCAATATGTTGTGAGTACGGGCACTATAGTCACCACTGTCCCGAAATCCTTGAGCTTAAAAATATACAGAGTAAAAAAGGACAAGGAGGGTCTTCCCAGCAAACTATGGTGATGAAAGAACATTTTCCCCATCAAGGGAGGGTCAACACTCTTCAGCAAAAGCCAGACGATTCCAGGAAAAAAAACCATTAGATATACATGACTCGGGAAGAAATGTTTTTCTAGATTTGGAATCACAACTATGACACCCCGGAATACACCAATACGTCAGGGGCTAGTACTAGTGTGCTGACTATACCTTTGACCATTACATAGATTCCTATGGAACTATCGCCAAAAATGGTAAAAGTTCCTAATAGGCGAGCAGGTAACTACTCTAAAGCGGCCCATAATTATAGCATTGTGGATGATTTAGCTCAATCACCTACTGCTATGTCCAAATTGGAAGTACTGCAGTCATGCCCAAAGAAATGAAAAGCCCTACTTTCCATGTTAGGTACTATCGACCGTGTCGATACGGGCATGATGGCTTTTGACTTAGACAAAGCCACCCCCAGGCTTCCTTCCATGGTCGCCATCCAGATACCAGTATCGATACAAAATATCACTATTCATCGATGTGTCATTGACGAGGGTGCATCGACATGCATCATGTCAAAAAAAGTGTGGCAGAAGTTAGGATCACCCGAACTCAAACCTTCCATCATCACACTCAGATCATACGACGGTTGTCCCTTAACTCCCGTCGGCCTCTACGAAAATGTACTAGTCTGCTTAGCTGACAAGACGGTCCACATATACATTGAAGTCTTGGACACTCACTTGGATTACAACATACTCCTCAGGCGAAGTTACATGTACGCCATGTCTGTCATAGCATCCTCTGTCTTCCGCATCATGATGTTCCTCCACGAGGATCGAATCATTACAGTAGAGAAGGTGACGCACAGTGAAAAGCGTCCCTCAACCAACATGGATGTAATTCTACCCTATGTAGATACAGCCGCAGATGGTGTTTCACAGTACCAAGAATATGGCCCTAGCCAATTCAAACCATCATCCGTCTTGGGGTCATTCCTAAGAGATCCTCCCATTATCCCTGAGGTATCACTCGATGCCACAGGGGCCCTAGTGTGCATGATGTCCACATCAAGCACTGAGGTTAGTCAGGACATGGACTCAAGTAGTAACGACATCGAGGCATCGACCACAATTACCTCTCTAGCCTACACTACCTCCCAAACTCCTTTCCTCTACCCCCGAGCTGGCTTCGTCTCCCAATAGGTTTTGGCAACACTAGTGTTACCCAACATATCTTTGGCGTTCCCAGTTTGGTACCTTGTTCCCCCCTGGGGAACAGGAGCCATGAATTTTACTGCCATTTGGTTAAAGCTCCTCAGTCCCGAGGAGCCCCAACCTATCAAAGAAATAGTCAAAAGTACCCCTGCAAGGGAAGTTCCCATTGCGAAACCAGTTATCACGGACAAGAAAACCACAAAAAGAGGAAAGAAAGTGGTGACCCCCACCATGCAAAGGGATTCATCAGCTTGCGCTATATGTGATTTCATAGGCCACCCTACCCACATATGTCCAGAGTTGGACAAGTTAAAACCACTTCTTGGCTCTGAAGGAGACATCTCGATGCCACATTCCCGTAAAAAGGAACCTGCCAAAAAAATTAAAGGCAAGGCGTTGCATAACAATCACGCATGCACTCTCTGTGGCATCTACGGGCACTACACCTATCATTTCCCAGAGATCCCATGATATAGAGATGCCTTATATGCGATTGAGCGATCCTATCAAGAGGATCCCTCCATCCATTCCATCAGCAACGAGCCTTGTATCATCTTGCACCTACAAGAAGAGTGACAATAACTTGAAAGGCTCTTTGCTCGACCCCCCCCCCCTCCCATGTCAAAAGATGTGTACTTTGTGATGAACTTGATCACTTCATCGTTGACTGTCCAACCTTAGAAATGTTCCAACGATAGTACTCAGTCCAAATAGTATATCATAGTTAAATGGACATCCCATATTCATGTTAGATATGTGGACACAACCACCCTGTATGTCCTTGTCACTACATCCAAATATTCCACACAGCTTTAGCCTGTATGCGATCAACCATCATTTTCCTCTCCTCAGAAGATGGCACAGACTTAGAAGCCATGAATAGTTCAACAACCCAAGAGGATTTGACAAATACATCCACAATTTCATGGCCATCTGGAAGACGACCAATTAGGGAAATCTGCCCCCCACCAAACTCGACGACGTGACACGCCACATATGGTTCATGTCATCATGCATCAGAACCATGACTCGAGCTGTCTACTCATCTACCATAGGTGTTAAGGTAGCTGCAACTACAAGAGTAGATGTCCCTAAGACAATATAGACCCAACTTGTCTACACTTTGTCGACCGCGTCTGTTTCCACCACATCTACGATGGAATATTTTCCATGTTTCTCAACTACCTCCACCTGCATCACTCCCATTTAGTATAAACCTATGAAGGAACAATCCCCCTTCGGGACCTTGTTTCATTCAGATGAGTATATCCTAGAAACCATGATGGAGCCAGATAATCCATGGGATTCAATGCATCACCACTCATTATTTCTCCCCAAGAAACCGATCAATCCTAATAAGACAGCTGAACTAGAGATCTATGCGATCGAATCAAAAGACTTCCTGCCATCAGGAAAGGTCGACTGGTTCAAAAACCCCATCCCAATGCCGGATGTGTTTGACGAGGGCAATATGTCGAATATTTCACCTACCATCAAGGTGAACATATCTCAAAATCCATCAAAGGTCGAAGAAATATCACTAGGGGCAGCATGTTTTCTAGAAGAGGTAACCTATTATACCAAATTATTACAAGAGTATAGAGATATCTTTACGTGGGACTACTCAAAAATTCCTATGCTTAGTCATACGATCGTAGAGCACCATATTGACACTTGGCCAGACATAACCCTAGTCTGCCAAAAACAATGTCAGCTGCACCCATCAAAGGTAGAAGAAATAAAACTAGAAATCAACAAGCTTGACAAAGTCGGGTTTATCTACCCCATCGCCTATATGTTTGGGGTTTCTAACCCTATTTCCGTCATGAGAAAATAGGACACCATATGCGTTTGCATCTATTTTTGGGATTTGAATAAAGCTTGTCCTAAAGACAATTATCCCAGCCCATTCATCGACCAAGTTATCGATGCTTGTGCTGGCCACGAGGCTCTATCCTTTATAGATGGGTCCTTTGGCTATAATCAAATACAAATCTGCCATATAGATCGGTATAAAACTGCATTCACCACTCCCTAGGGCACACTCGCATATAAGGAAATGCCATTTAGCCTAAAAAACACTGGCACCACCTTCCAAAGGGCCATGAATTACTTATTTCATGACTTGGAACACCTTATACTCTCCTACTTGGATGACCTTATGGTATGCTCCAATAAGCGCTCCAACCATCCTGAGGATCTGCGATTGGTATTCCAACGATTTTGCCAATACAACCTATGCTTAAACCCTCTCAAGTGCATCTTATGTGTCAATGCATGAAGACTGTTAGGTTTTATTATGTCTGAGCAAGGGATTCGAGTAGACCCTTTAGAGTTCCAAGCCATTAAAGAAGTCCCCCCACCTTGAACCCTCAGGAAATTCCAAAGCCTACAAGGGAAGGCCAATTTTCTTAGACATTTTGTCCCAGATTACACCACCTTTTCTCAAGGGTTCTTATGCCTTATCCACCAAGACATCCCGTTTAAATGGGATGATCATGCCCAACAAGTATTCGATGCACTGAAAGAAAAATTATCTTCAGCACCACTTATCGGTCCCCCAGACTATAACAAGGATTATCTCCTATACCTATCAACCCCCGACTCCACGTTGGTCAGAGTATTCGTTGAGTAGGGCTCGAATGGGAGGGATCACGTAATCTATTACGTCAATAAAAAATTATCAAGCCCAACATTGAGATATGAACCTAAAGAAAGAACTTCCCTAGCATTAATCCACGCAGTCGAGAAACTTCGCCACTGCATGATCTTGAAAACTACCACAGTCATAGCAGATACTAATCCCATCAAGTACCTACTCACGCACTGACTAATGAACCAAAAGTATGCCCCCTGGATAGTCACTCTCTAGGAATACAACTTGTAGTTTTGCTCTCCCAAAAGCAGAAAGGAACTTGCCCTAGCAGAGTTCATTACCGACCTCCCAGGAGATTCCAAAGGATCACCAGTAAACGATTTGCTACCATATGAACATCTTTTATTTGTAGCAACTGACGACCCTTACTATGGGGATATTCTCCTATTCTTGTGAACCCAAAAGTTTAGACCTCACCTCACGCTAGGCGACCGTCGATGGATACACCAGCAAGCCCCGTGATACCTCCTCATGGGACATATCTTATACAGAAGAGGCATCGATACAATATTTTGTAAATGTCTCACTCACAAGCAAGCAGAGCAAGCCCTGAACGACTACCACGCTGGTGCATGTGGCGGCCACTTATCTAGAATGACTACCTCCAAAAAAGTCCCACGGCCAGTATATTTTTGGCCATCCCTATTTTGCGACTGTATCACGGCATTCAAAATATGCGAGTGGTGCCAGCGCTTTTCCCACAAAGTAAGAGCACCGCCTGCTCCTTTGCACCCTTTCATTGTAGCCAGCCCCTTCTGTAAATGGGGAATCAACTTCATGAATTGTAACCTAGCCTCCTTAGGCAGCCATAAATACATTGTCGTGGCTGTCAATTATATCACCAAGTGGGCCGAGGCCATGCCCACATAGAACAACATAGTAGAAACTACCACTCAATTTTTTTTCAACCACGTGATCGTTGGATTTGGCATACCCAACGAGTTAGTGGCTGACCACAGGAAACACTTTGAAAGAAAAGTCTTCGAGGAGCTATCTCATCATCTCGGATTCACCCCCGAATTCGCTTCACCATACTACCCCCAGTCCAATGGATAGGTAGAAGCCATTAAAAAATTACTCAAAACTATGTTAAAGCTCATGGTGAATAACCACAAAACCAACTGGCACCAGATGCTCTTCTCCACCCTATGGGCATACCACATGGTTGTTAGACATCCACTAGTTTTAATCCCTTCCACTTCGTATATGGGATTGAAGCCGTGATTCCCATAGAGCACGATATCCCAAACCTACACGCTGCCATCGAACTCCTTGATGACACCCAACCTCTAGAATAATGCCTAGTACAACTAGAGCCAGTTGACGAAAATCAGGGACAATTTCTGCAACACAATGAGGCCCATAAGAAAAGGGCAAAAGCATCATTCAACCGCCACATCACCTCTCACTCATTTACCGGGGGAGAGTTAGTCCTTCAATACGATGTCACAAAAGATGCCTTAGGGTCAGGAAAATTCAAAACCTTGTGGAAGGGACCCTATATCATCAAACATTTCCTCCAACATGGGGCATACATCTTGATGGAACCAGATGGGACATACCTCAATAACCCCGTCAATAGCCTTTACCTCAAGAAGTTCTACCCATAAGGGCCCCAATAACCCTTGTCCCCTAGAGTTAGAGTACACAAAAACCACCCAATAACAAAAATATTTTTGACCCAAAGACTTTTGTAAAAAAAAAGGGCGCTCAAAGTGCCATCATGGATCACCAACTTGAACTCTATTTCGGATTTGCTGGTGGAGCATCATAGTGGTCTCGAAAATTAGCTGCAGTCGCCTGGGTCATCCACCACTCTGACCAATCACCACTGTGCTCAAACGATGTGTGCATTGGATCTGCAAAAAACAATCAGACAGAATATGATATCGTCATCGAACTTATGTGGGAGGCCCTCCATCAGGGCATCCTCCATATGCATATCTACCTCGATTCCTAGTTAGTAGTATCATAGTTGAACCAGACATTTGAGACCAGAGACACACAACTATTTAGAAAATATTTTCATGCCAAAACATTAAGTAGACAATTTGATTACATTACATTTTCACATGCATCAAAGAATCAAAACGACGCAGCTGATCACATAGCTAACAATATCCTAGACTCGAATGCATCGTGAATAAACCATGATACATAAAAAACCAAAAACATAGATATCCATTATCATAACACAAAATGTATAAAATGAAATAGATAGCACACCATGTAGAGCTGCAAAAAAGATCTCTCATATATATATACAAAAATATGTGTATCTGAGTACAAAAAATAGTGTCGCTGGCCCAATGGCTAGCTTGAAGATACAAAGGTCATCAAAAATAAGGGACGCATCCTCATAACAGGTGCTTTCCCTATGTACAAAACTACTCTAGGGGGGTGCCCCGTCAAGAGGAGCACCTGGACCCACCACTACTCCTGGTGCCACCACCAGAGCTGATGTTTCCACTGCAATTGCTACTTATCGTAGAGTGGGCCGATAATCCCTGTTGTGGGCCATCACTAACTTTAGCCAAACCTCCTTTAAGCCATCCATGAAACCTTGAGTAGGAATCCCCTGGGTCAAGCGGTCCACTCGACCATGAAAGTCCTCTAGAGTGGCCACCTGAGCCGTACGTACTGCAATGCGTGCCTTAGTCACATCTGCACAAGCTCACTTGACCGCAACCTCAGCTATAGTTGAGATACTGCCCTCACCAGAAAGGCCATCACCATCCTCGCCAAATCCACGGGCACCACCACCCGGTCCACCTACAAAACCTCCCCCCTGACCACCATGAGGTCATAACGGAGGATCATGACCCACCAAACAGATCACTAGGCGACCTACATCGCCAACATCTGTAGGAGTAACCAAAAGAATTTCATTGTCAATAAAAAAACACACAAGTACATAATAACTTGAAAAAATGCAGAAAAATATAGCACATACCTACAAGACCCAAAATATAACCGAAAGGGAGACCGATATCTGGATCACCCTGAAAGTACATTCCCCCATATGGGTATGGCAAGAACATCTATGGGTTGGCCTCAAACCAAGCCTCTTTCATGTCATTCCAATAACAACTCACCATAACACCACTGCCTCATGGCATCATCGGAGCCCAGCGCATCATGCATGGCTCCTGCACCCGCCCAATAGGCACTGCCACAGCTGGCCTCAGTAGCACCACCCTCTCATACATAATGCTACACAGGATGCTAGCGTACACAAATGATTTGGATCCATATTGGACCCTATTCAGTTGCGACACCATGCCATCAAAGCAAAATTGGGGGAAGTTGAAGAAATTCCCACCCCTCAAACAACGTAAAACTCCCACCTGTGGCTCTAATGCCCGATGTGGAGAAAACGACCCCACCAGTCATACAATAATAGCCAGCACACACCGCTCGGCCACATCTATCATTGATGCAATATTGATGCACCCCTTAGTAAGAGGTGCACCACCACAATGTCACCTCTGGAATTTTTCTAGGTTCACTCTCCCAGCAGGGAGTGGATACCTCAGAGCCTCACACTGAGGTAGTAACCCTGTCACGAAGTATATATCTGTCTTTGGATAGATAATCAAGTTTGTCCCCTTCAGTACAAAGATATTGTGCCTCCTGCACCAATGCTATATAATATAGTGTAATAGTCGGTCCTGAGACTGAAGGAACTCATTATCAGCAAACTTGAGAAGGCCCCATGCAACCAACTGACGACGCACCCTAGAATTAGTAGCTAAAGCAGTCTGGATCTCAGGCCAATCTTGCTCTCTCCACACCAACCTGCCAAGCAACACAGGCACCCATCAATACAAATAAAAACATAAAAAAGACAAAAAACTAAAGTTTTTCTATCACCCTGGCCTTTGCGTGCCTGTTTTCTTCACAGGCATGCCCTTGCACACAAAAAGGATGGAACAGCATGCCCTAGCACACCTGTCCCTCATAAATGTGTGCAAGGGGGCACCTATTTACCTAGATCACCGACACAATATAGGGCAAAAAGTCCCTTTGAGGCTGTACAAACCCAATTTGTACGGCCCCTGACACTATGAAACTAAAAGAAATTGAAATAGAGGATGTCATGAAAGTTACCTCGGCATAATATCTCTAATACCTAGTACACAAGCTGACTAGAATGAAAAGAAAGGCTCTACAATCACCTCTAATCTCCTAAAACTCAGCAAGTAAAAATGAATAGGATTAGGGCCATAATCCCATATTTATCGTCGTTTTCCAGAACATCGGAGGTCCATAACAGGAGATTGGAAGGTCCAGTTTGCAAACTGTAAGTTGCACCATCATTAGTATGCCATGACGAACAAAAGCGATGCCACACATTCGCTTTCCAGGAAAAATATTTTTTCAGTGCTAGCAAGTATGCACCCTCCCATCTTCCTTTCTAAATTTCATGTCTTCCAATAATATTTGATGAAAATAAGATGCCTTCACTTAAGGTAGTTGTTTTTGCTGGAAGAACCTACAAACCGTTCACAACACCGTCCACTGAAAGTTCCGAAGTAGGTATCATTCTACCGTTAGCATGATAGAGTCCTAGAAAAATTTTCATATCCTAACATCATTTCTCCATTAGAAATAAACCATAGGATCCTCATACCCGACCACATTTATCATCACCTCACCCTGCATATGATAAACGTCTGTGTTGGTTGATAGAGCCTCCCCTCCATCGTGTCCGTCACCCAATGTAGACCATATATCACCGCACAAGTGATGCCATGGCCATATCATTTCAGTCCAGGAAGCACCTCATGCCCATCCATCTATCATGCATAAGGTCAAGTTTACCATTCAAACTCAAAACCCCCTTCCTAGATGACCAGGTTGTACAAGTAGATTGAAAGCTCACCTCCTTACATCACATTTGGCCCACCATAGCTCCATCAGCATAATCCCATCTACGATGTTTCCCACTTCATCAACCCCGCACAAGAGACCAACCAATGGGACCCCTACCCCCAGAAAAACACTATCCTCACACCTTCAGTGAGAAACCCCTTTTTATGTTTTGGGGTACCCATCTCTGTGCTTTGTACAAGCCAAACCTCATTATTTTATTCTTTTGGTAAGTGTACAAAGATCGCAAAAGATGCCCTTTGCCACTTCACCCTCATATTTCACCTTTTCTCCCATGGAAGCAGTCCCTCATTTCCCTTGGTCAAAGTATTTCACCCCCATGCATGCACCATACTGACATTCATAGTTAGTTCACACCCGCCCTGGAAGTCCTACCGACTTCAGGGATTTTCCCTTCAGAAATAACTATGACCGTCACCAAGCTGCTAAAGTATACTTTGAACTCGGGCCACTTAATCCCCATCCTCTTTTTTCAGTCACCTCTCACCAACATGCCTATGTTAAAACCCTCACATCTAGGTCCCCGACCCCTCAGGTCGGTGACCCATGGTTCGGTTAAGGCTTCCTTTTTATCGACTTCAACACCTCTTTTCCAAAAAGGAAGATACACCTTGGATCACCCCTCCCCATGTAAAGGGGTATTCTCAGATGGCACTGTGGGAGACATCATTGTCCACAGATGTCATTGATCCTCTTGACATTCAACTATGACAAAAAGCTTTCATGTCAAGATGGTATCATACCTTACAACCATTGCACTTTGATCAGATCCATTGAATACCCATGCCTCCATAAGCATCTCTGTCAATAATGCTTACATAGGAAAGTCCTAGCCAATACATATGTGTACATTTTGAAGCTATATGCCATGCCAATTTTATGCATATGGGTACGACATTCCACATATCATCAAATAAAAAATGCCCCTGACGGCATCAATAGTCATCATCAACAAACAACCATCATCACTACCACAGTAGTAATGCAGACAACACATGTATCTGTCAATTTTGTTTAACTAGCCATAGCATCACGAGCATGGGACATGCCCACCTTGTTGAAATTTTGTATATATGTTGTGAATTATTTTCTTGCAGGTGTCCCTTAGGCCATGGTCATCACGAAAAAGATGCAAGGTGTTGTGAATTCCAAGATTCACTCAGACCTCTCTCTATCTCTTTGCACATGATACATAAAAGAAACTATAATGTATTTTGGCTATATAGTCCTTCCTAGACCTCACACATTAGGGGGAAAATGTTAACACTATAAAATCATACAGCATAATACGACATCAATTAATGTCAAGCCTAAGGATTTATAGGGCAGGAACACAATATGGAATCAAGAATTATTTAAAATGTCTAAGGTTTTGAGAAAATCAGTTTTTAACTATTCATAAATGTTGAATTGTGCACTTTATCCTTCGAGAAGAGCGCCTTCTGCGTGCCTTTTTTCTCGATAAGTGCGCATTCCTGGAAATAGAAAAATTCGCTTTCCAGGACCACACCAAGCAAAGGACATTTACTCCTTATATGAAAGTCACCTAAGGACAGCCACCAATTCCTCCTTAGACAATATGTGAGCACACACAGGAATATTTGGAGCACACAATGGAATCATACCTCTCCCTTGGGTCACTATCCATCATGTACCAAGGGAGGGAAGGAGGATTTGAAACTCACCTATATAAAGCCACCAAGAGATGAAGAAATGGTGATCACATTGTTATGTTGGCCAAAGTTTCCCAAGAAACACCAGTAGTGTGTGACCCAGAGCTGGAGCTAAAGAGGACTCGATCGTTGGCCACCCAACATCCTAGTCCACCACAGCAGAGAGAGATAGGGATACTACATTAGAGGCAGAGCTTGGAAGGCAACATCCTTGCATCAAGACCTAGAGCCATTGCCTAGGGGCCCTTTGGCAAGTGGGTAAAATTTCTTCTCCATTTCAAACGTTTAATAAGAAGAGGCCATCGAGTCATCGTTTGCATTATTATCATCTTGACTCTCTTTATAGCTTATGTATATATATTTTTTTAGTTTTAGTTTAACTAGAGCAGACTTTAGCATACTGTTTCCATTGAATTTTATGCTTTTTAGCTCCCCCACTTTTTTCCCGTTACCATTAGTTTAAAGAGTAGACCACACTCTTTAAGCTAGTGCGATTTTGTACACCCGTGCGACTAATCCACCACAACACCTATGATGCCATAATTCTACATTTTCTCCTTTGGAAAATAAAGCATTAAAAAGTTAGAAATACCGTTGCATAAATACAATGTACCAACCTTTTCTCCTTTTTCTATTACTCGGGCTCCTTTAGTGACCTTCCAGGTTATATTTATGAAATTTTTCACACAACCTTCACCGCCTAATTTCCCTATTGCAATTAGATTTTTCTTCAGATATGGAATATGCCTTACCTCCTTTAATAACCATTGATTTCCATTCTGTTTTTTTACAAGAAATTTACCCATTTCGACGATTTTACAAGGTTTATATTCAGCGAGACAAACCTGTCCACAATATCCTTGAACGTAGTCATGAAAATATGTCTTATCAGGTGTGGCAACGAATGAGGCCCCTAAATCTACCACCCAAGAATCAGCGACACTTTCTAAAGAAAGAATAAAAGTATCTTGTAACACATCACCTATCACATTTGCTTGATGATTGTATTACTGCTGTGTGTCTCCTTTTGCCTTTCGAGATTTACAGTCATTCTTCAGGTGTCCTTTATTTCCGCATTTTTAGCACACTATCCCCATTCTCAGCTTAGATATGCCTTTCCTTGATTTAATGTGATATCCTAAGCTCTTTCCTCTTTCCATTTTTCTTCCCCTAGTCTCTTCACTCAAATCATTACCCGATCTCTCACCAAATATTTTCTGTCGCATTTCCTCATTAAGGATAGCATCGAAAACATCATCAAACTTTAAAGTACTAGATCCAGAGGTAAAGCTACTAGTGGCCATAACTAAACCATTCCAACTTTCTAGAAATGAGCACAAAAATAACAGATCCCTAACTTCATCATCAAATTTTACCCCTACAAAACATAACTAACTCATAACCATATTAAATTCATTTAAATTGTTAGAAACAAATCCACCTTCCAACATCATCATATTAAATAAATGTTTCATAAGAAATACCTTATTTGAGGATGAGGGTTTTTCGTATAGTTTCTCTAGTGCCTTAATTAAACCCTCTATTATTGTTTCCTTCGAAATATCGAAGGATACTGATGCCGTAAGGCACAACCCTTTTGTTTCAAGTCCCTTTCTATCCAAAATCTCCCATTCGGTGTCTTTCATACTCGACAGATTCTTTGTTTTTCCACTCAAGGTTAGGTAGAGATATTTATGATACAGATAATGTTCCATCTACATATTCCAGAGAGAGTTTTGGTAATTAAATTTCTTGACCCTAAACCTAACATCTACCTCCATTACTCCCACTCGACCTAGGAACCCTTCTTTCCTGCGAGTTTATGAGCCAAGTATACCTTCGACTCTAATACAAATTGCTATAAAATTATATATATTACAGAGCAATTGATCACATAGAATATGTGGAAACACAAACAATGAAAACATATAAAACAATAGAGACATAGATATATGTGGTTCGCCCAACTTGCGCTACGTCCACGGAAATAGCTAGTCCTTCCTTTATATTATCCAGCAAAAATGAACAGACACAACCTACATCAAATCCGTTGTAATCTCCTCTTCTCTCTCACATAGTCCCCATTTGGATTTATCTCTCATAATATACAAAATATACATAGCCACAATACAATACCCTCATACAATAGAAGGGCTACTTTCTAGGGAAAAATCCCTAAACTATACACAACTTCTATCGTCAGATCATTCTCCTAATGAACGGCCCAGATTGACTATGAAATTAAAATATTTTAAACAAAAATTTACATCTATTTTACCTTCGGGGGCACTGCGCCTGAAACCCCCTACCAGGGAGGTACTCCAACAGGTCGATGTCACTTCCACTGGACTCCCGTGATGGTGATCAAACAGTGGGAGAAATTTCCACCCTATTAAGAATAGGGGTCCAACGCAATAGTATATCTAAATAAGGAATACAATCAAGCTCCACACCCAATAGAAAGTGTAAGGGAATGGGTGGATTAATAACTACAATTGGATTTATTTATAGCTAAAAAGTTTCATGTGTGATTCCTTGATGCATGGTGTATGCATGTTATTACCTGGTTATGATATGTCATTGGCATGGAGGATCACCTGGATTGAGTGTCTTTTTTCCTAACCTTGCAATTTCCTCGATAGCCATGGTGTTGTGGGTTTTCCCACTTGTTGTTTTACTATTTCTGCTTGTAATTCCTTATGGTTTTGGGTTGGAAAAATGATCTAGAATCCTTGGAGCACCTTGGGTTGAGTTACTATTCCTAGAGAATAGGTTGGGAAAACACTCTGGAGCCCTTGGTGGGTTGAGTTACTAGTCCTTGAACCATGGAAACCTTGGGTAGAGACTGATCTAGTTGGTGTTAGTGATGTATGATCATGACGTGAAATCACTGGTTGATAGTTGAGGTGGTTGTGCCTCTAGAAGCCATGGTTTGGTTTTCTTTGTTTTATTCCATGATATCCCATATTCACTATTGGAATATCATGAGGGAATATTTCCTGAAAGAGAGATTTGGTTCAGCCAACTATATGGTTGGGTGGTATGTGGAAGTGCCTAACTTGGTCGGTATTTTCCTATGTTATTAAGAGATATTATTCCATTGTGATTCATGTATATTTATTGGAAATATGTTGGTTGTATTAAGGTTGGGTTTCCATTGTTTATATGCTGCTTATATTCTGGTTATATTTTTTTATATTATGTGCATATTATATGTCTCTTGTCATGGTATGTTTAACTATTGATGAGTGATGAATTTGTGGACTAATAAGTGTTATCGTAGCTATGTGGAGATGGAATATAAACTTCTCAATGATTCTTGGATGAATCTCAGAATTTTATGATCATATAAATGCATTTATCACCTATAGCTTACTTCGTTGTAATATGTTTGATATAATTCCTATTATTTTCTAGGTAGTGTAGGTAAATTTTTACCTTCAGGTTTGTCTAGCAATTTTTTCATGTCATTATTAATTCTATGCATTTACAAGAAATTATGCGTAGTGGTCTAGAGGCTAACCTAGAATCTAGGCTCAAATCTCATGAAATGATGTTCTCGACTAAGAAAATTGTGTTGTAATTGCATGGATGTAGGCTTGTGCATGTGGTTGGAGGCTTCCAATTAGATGGAGGGCTTCCTATGGGTACAGTTGGTGACCTAAGTCAGAGAAAAAGGTGTATAGATTAGGTTTTGGCCACCTAGGGTAGTTATTGAGCCACTAAGTGACTTGTATCCCCTGTAGAATTTTATGAGATGTGAATTTTCCTTCCTTAGTTGGAACCACTTCCTTAATGGGACATACAAGTTCAGGTCATGTCATAGTAGCTCTTGCTCTTATGTTTATCCTAGAAGGTTGGTCATACTTGATAGATATGGGAGTGGTGGTTACACAACAGTTGGAGATTGACAAGCCATGTTTGTTGGGATGTCTTATAAAACATGAGTGTGTGGATTTGTTTTGGCCAATGTCACAAATTTTAAGTCTTATCACTATTTTTTTTTTAAGGTTGTGCACATATTTTAGAATTTTTTAACCTACTTGATGCCTCAGCTGTTGGTTGGAAATAATTTCAACTAATTTTCCTTATGATGATCTTGCAGATATGTTTGGTGTTTGTTGAAGTTTTGCAATTATGAATCGATTTCCTTATACTAAGTAATACACATATCTTTGGAAGGTTAAAAATTTGTTTCATGGTGTCAAAATGGTTGGGAGAGCTTTTCATAGTTTCTTGTGTGTCATCATTCAGAACTGAAAAGGACCACCAGCATGGGGAACTAAAGAGGAGAAACATAGGAAATATAGCACAAAAAAAGCGCTTATAATGTTTTCAAGAAGACTACTTAGGAGCGTTATAACTCAAGTTATGAGAACATGGGTTGCATTACTCTATTTTGGTGATTTTCCCTGGATTGCATGTGCACCTCACATGTTTTTATTGGTTTTCGTGGCACGAATTAAGCAGGAATTTTGGGAAAAATGTCAGGAGACTTCATCCAAATTATAGAATATGATTAAAATGGAAATAGTCTCATTGTTAAATTGTGTTATTTATGGATTTAGTGGAGGAATGAACCATACAATTCCTAGAATCTGAGAAAAGCCCCACTACTGAGTTGGGAATTTACTAATCTAAGCATTATAGAAGGTCACAAATAAAAGAATATCATGAGGTTATTTGGTTGGTTCTCTTGAGTAGTAATGGTGTAGTAAAAAAAGAGAGTGTGTGAGAGAAGAGTAGTGTTGTAGGTTATCTAGGAAATTTTGCATATGATCTACAATAGCTCACAATAGTAGTTAATGACAAAAAAATAATTTTCGAGCCAAAATTTGATGTAGCATCAAGTAGATGTGGAAAGTAAGGATACTAAATCATTTCTAGTATGATATCCTTCATTATTTTCATCATATTGTCATTTGTGTTTGCAAAATATTTTCATTGATGGGCTTGTGTAGTGGTTGGGTGTGATTTATAGATTATTGTTGTTGATTTTGAACTAACAAGGAAAGTATTTTTTGTGTTGCTCTATTTGATAATTCCAAATCATCTCTAGTAGAAAATATTCATTAAATATGGTGACATATAAGAGTGGAGTGAGGGCTACGAAAAATTTAGTATAGAGAACATATATATTTGCGAGTTCAATGGGAGTTGGGTTAGGATTTTTGGCCATGGCGGCTTCTAGCATATTAGATGAATGTCATTATAGTCACAAGATGAATATGAGAGTTCCAAAATGATAGTACTAATTTTTATATTCTATGTAATTGAATTTCTTTATGAATACTAAAATTATTTGAGCAAGGCATCAACAATAAGGGTGGTTTTGTCCCAGAGGGGGTTTTCCTCGAGAAATACCATGTGCCCTCTTGTGCATGTTAATTTGGTTTCTTGTATGGCTCTCATTTGTTTTATTTTATGTGATATGATCTACTAATGGGTTAATGTATGTTGTGATTTAGTAATTGGAAAACGGTTTAAAAGTTAATAAACTTTGTCACTATTGATTCACCACCCTCCTCTTAGTACTAAGCACATTTCCAACAAAGAATTAAGCGAGTATTAACTATCAAAAACCTCAATTGTAGACGACAAAGCCAAATATCATCCAAAATTATCGCCACCAGAGGAGTAATATATGCACCCAAAAACAAGGCTAAAACTATGATAGAAAGGGGATAACAAGCACCTATTCCCCCTACATATCTCATAACACAACGTTAAACCCCAACAATAGGACTATCTGGTTCACTACAGGGGAAATTTCAATTGGTGTATGTGCCACCCAGAAAGCCAAAGGAAACAATGATACATGTGAAGAGGAACATCAAGTATCATGTGGTTGATACCTTTCATTCCAACTAGATTTATCCAACCAAGGGACATGCTCAGTGTAGTGGAGAACTTGAAGTACTAAAACCATGATATCATAGATGTCAAAAATTTCTTAGAGATAGCACCTGAAAAGTATCTAAAACATGTCATTATCCTTGATGATTCAATCATCACCATAGGACCACAAGAGTGCCATCAGGACCTGAAAAAGTTAGGGATATTAAACTTACTTGAAATCCTACATTTTTGTGCAAATTTGAGATGAATGTATGCCTTAATTACTTTTTGAATTGTGTACATGAAGGTTTCTTCTAGTTGGACCAACTTGTTTTAGTAGACATAAATTTTATTTGCAAGAATTACAAGAGTTTTGATAGCACATGAATACCTAGAGGAATTTTTCACATTAAAAATAAGGGAGAAATGTCTAGATGAGGAGGCAAAAGAAAAATGTGGCACATATTAGGGTTTTCTTGGTTTCGACATCCCAACCATCATTGACGATGCAGTTAAGTTTCCATCCTAGGCCATGGCATGCAAACTACTAAAAAAATGTCATAAGGACCAGGTACCAATAGCAGTGATTGTGGTAACAATGAAATTCACAGTAGGGGTCGAGATGAAGTAGGCCATATTCCATTTAAATAAATTTTGGACAGAATTTAGTGAGGCATATGACAAGGATGTGGAGTTCCACTATGCATGGCCCCTAATTCTAATTTCTCTAGTTGCACAGAGGGAGCCGCAAGGACACAAAATTTCCAAAAATGGCACACAAACCATTCTTCGCACCTCAGTATGCCTCATTATGGAATACCATGCATGAATAGAGGAAGTTTTGAAATAACTTAACATTATATGTGTACAAGGAGGTGGTCATAAAAATTATTAAGAGCATATCATGCATATCATACTAGATTTTCAAGTCTTGCAAGGGGATTGCATGATTTAAGGCTACCTCCACTTTATGAATATCTAGCCAAAGAGGGATCTTGCTAAGTAGTGGCTTGAAATCCACTACATGCTAACAAAATTAGAATTTAGTAACATCATCAATGACTAGGAAGAAGAATTGAAATTCCCAATGGAGGAATCAAATGAGGCTAATAACATCGAAAGTGGAAAGGATCAATATGTTCATGAGTCTACATAGGATATGGGGCAAGAAGAGTCCTAATAAGAAGACACTATGTAATTTGTGAAAAATTTCAAGTTGTAGTAGGTGAAAATAGGAAATTCCCACACAAGAATAAAAAGGAAAGTAATGGAACCAATTGCGACCAAAATCCATTCATTTTCTAATGATGATGTGGAAAAGATTAAGCACAAATTTTAGGATAAAATATAAGAGGTTATTCAAAATGTAGCATGAAAACAACAAAAAATACATGTAAGAATGTAGGAGTAGTTGGATAAACTATGAAAATTGTTCTGGCATAATAGACTATCCACAACAAAACCAGGGAAAAAATAGGTAAAGGAATAATGCGCACTTAGAGTGATCGACATAGGAAAATCCCAACTGTATTTGGCATCAACATAGGGCTACATGATACATATAGCATCAAAATAAATTTAATTCCCAATGGTAGACATGAAGCAATGCTCAGAAGGTTTCATCCAAGTGCAACTAGTCTTGTTGCAATTATCAGTGGATACTTTGCGTCAACTATAGAAAAGTGTCACATGGGAACTATAGTTTTGTGCAATCACCACAAATACCAAATCGTCACAATTTTTAGCATCCTAGAAGGCTCTATAGGAAAAAAAATACAACTAGTAGTAGAAAAGGAACAAGAAGTCCAGCGAGAAGAGAAGTTGCGAAAGGATGTATACAAGATCTATACCAAACTTCAAGAAGCCCCAATGGATGTGGATACACAAACAAAGGGGAAATAGAAAAATATTGTCGAGGCCATTAAGGGTATTAAAATGAATGTTATGTATTTTTACTTACGGACTAAGCCAATAATTGCATGAGGAGAAAGGGAGAGTGGAGAGAAGGAACAAGTGGCAACCCTTATAGTGGAAAAGATCAAAGAATTAGACTAGATTGTAGTAGAATATATGAGAATGGAATGAAAATTTGTGATAGGATAGTGGAATGTGAAGAGTAGAAGGAGTTGGCACAAAATATTCAAAAAACACAACAGAAGTAATAAAAGCTCAAGGAAAAATTGAAAACACTATCGCTAAATAAGTGAAGGGTTGCGATTTGAGAAAATGCATAGTTAAGCAAGAAAATTAATTAGAGGAGATTTGATTTGTAGAAATTGGTGCATATGATTGTGACATTATGAGTTGAAGCACTAAGGGTCATGTAAAAAATTACTACACGAGAATGTCAAACAAGCAAGGAAAGAAGGTGAGGAGATGTTCAAGACCCCTATCACCTTAGGGCTACGATTATATATTTTGGGGCATGTAGATAAAGTGAATGTAGATGAAGATATTGTAAAGCAAGAATTTGAAAATTTTGTAGCGAAAATGAAGGGAAAAATTCCCTCAATAAAAATTCATAAAGATTGAGTGGCTTGAGGAGGAGTTATATGTGAGTGTTGAGGGCCTGTTGGAGTACTCTTATTGGTGACATGTTTTAGGAATATTTGTGAAGGAGCATCAAGCTGAAGGTTACCATGTAGTTGAGGAGGTTGAAGTAAGAAGAATAAGGAAAATCATTGGGCTAATTTTATATGTAATTACACATTGTAATGCATACTGGCCCATAGGGGGTTTTGGTCGGCTTGCACCCAAATGTAAAGTTGCAAATGGAGGTCAAGTGGAAGAAGAGACAATCTTCATACTTTTTAGTGCATATTAGGATGAAGACATATAGTCTTGCATTGTAATGTTAATTGGTCTACTAGGTTGGTGAGCTGCGATGGAAGTGATTGTATTGAAAAAGTCACATTATTAATAAAAGGATATTTTTTTCAACCTATTTCATGTATTTGGACAATGCATAAGTGCTTGTATTTTTTTATTTTGACATTGTTACTTTTAATGTATAATTCATTTTTTTTTCTGAATGGTATGGGTAATAATATACATTGAATTTAGGTATTTCTAGATTAGGATTCACATCTCCATCATCAATGCAGAAATATTTAGATTCTTCTAGTTCCCCATAGATTCCTCGAGTAAGAGTTCACATGCTTGTGGGTATTTCCAAAAGGGCCATTGTGAAGGGGTTTCATTGGAAAATTTTCTTTAAACCTAGGTTAGCCCCTATGTGCCAACAACCCTCATCCAAATGGAAAATCCAAAGCATAAGTAGATGAACTCTTAATATTTTACCCTAAGCTAGAAGGAAAAGGGAAAGGATTCAAAGCTATTGGGATACAAACTTATGACATCACAAAAGAAAGGGAACTCTGACCATATGAAGTACAAACCTTTGTTCGTCCACTTTGAATGGAAGTACACATAGGAGTGGCTCCAACCATAAGAACAACTTGAGAAGTCATGATAGGAGGACTAACTCCCTCTCCACCTATGGCTATGGAGGGGATTTGAATTCCCCCATCACAAAATTGTTATCCATACTATTCATATCAATATAGCAAGAACAAAAAATTTTGGGGGCTAATATTCACATGTGGGCTGATTTTCCATGTTTTTTCCAAAAGACGATTAGCCAATTTCTATTTTTTCTAAATGATTTGCCCACATTTTATAGCATAGATTTATTTTAACTTAAAAATGGCCAAAAATTTATATAAAATAATATAAAATAATTAGAAATATAAATATTTTAAAAAAGCATTGCCAAACAATTTACACTTTGCATATTAAGCATTAGTAAGATTCATAGGATTCTAAACTTTAAGATAAACTTCCATCCTTCAAAATTTTCCTTGGACGCCAATGAAGTATCTAGTTATGTGTGCTAAAATAAAGCTCCTACAACTAATGTTAAAAGTCATTACATGCCTAAAATAACATCAACACATTTATCATCGTAAAATATTGAATTGATTAAATAGATTTAATTGAAAATACAATTAGTAAAGAATATCTTCATAAATAATTAATTCCTATACACAAGAGAGTACATCAAATAAGAAGTAAAATCCTTGTAAATGACAAACTCCAACTACTCAAATCACTTGGAATAAAAGAAGAAAATGCTACCCATTCAACATAATTGCCTAAATCAAGACATGATAGAAAGTGATGTATTTGAGCATGAATGAAGTGATTTCGCTATTATTTATTATTTATTTAAATACAATGGTTGATCCTACAAGATTCTTTGCTAGCTACACCAAAGAAACCACCTTTTGTATCTCGATGCACTAAGCCATTGAAACTCTTGTAGTTTATCAAAGAAAGGATATGAAAGAAATTAAGGGAACTACCTTATACCTTCGGCCACTTGAAGCTCTACCCCACCTTATCAATGTATCAACCCAAAGAGATGAAAGGGACTAGTGAACTAAAACATGATTTCTCATTGGAACTTGAAAAATGAAAATCCACCTATATGGAAAAATATTATGTATCTTACATTTTCCACTCCTACAACATAGTCTTGACTAAATACTCCTCAATATTAGTTTACTCAAAGTTATTTTAGGTCGTTAATAATAGACTTTAATAGATTGAGTAAGTAAAACTCGTAAACCTTATAGATAAAAACAACTTTCGATTTATGGCTTTAAAATACTTGGTTAGGTCTTAGCTTTTACATCGGTATTAAGTTATTTCGGTATCCAACTTAGAAGTAATGGAATCATAGAAATGACGTCAAAATTCTTACACAAATGGTAGTTAGTTATGTTTCTGAAAAGTGGAATTGCTTTAGTTTCAAAGTTGATTGTCCCTTTCAAATTATAGGTTTCTTTTTCAAACACACTTACTTTCACCCTTCCTTATTTTATTAGTGATTTTTATAGATGTGGAATAACAAATAGAAAATTCCAATGAAACTCGGACCCATACTTTCTCAGATACGTTGAACTATATACTATCTTCTGTGCTCCTACCGCTCTTGTGAATTGCATGTAACTATTGATACATAAAACAATACAGAATCAAATAAATGGAGGGGAGTAAATAAAATGAGACTTTCTCTTGCTTGAAAAAGTGAGTAGCCTATAAACAGGTGGGAATGTCCTCTTCAAACAAATATCTTCTCTATTAGCCACCTATAAATTTTGTCAAAGCAAACAAGTGGCTAAATAGGTTTCTGAGTCTTCAAGAGAAACATTTCCTTTATAAATCTATCATTATTGAAGCCTCCATGTGTCTTCTATCCTTTATAGAACCTTCACCATTGATTCCTTTAATGAACCTTGTTGTTTATGAGAGAAAGATGTTCCAAAGGCCACTGAAACTGCCCATTTTGACTTATTTCCCTTCATTTTCATAAAGCTTCTTTTCATCTTTTAACCCTCCATTTGGCCTTTAAAGCCTTTAATCCCCTTTAAACCTTCAAAGATTCATTTACAGGTTTAAAGACCATTTTCTTTCCTCTCTACCGAAAGCCGAAAAACCCTCAAAAAACTTTCTTTTTGGCCTAAAAACCCTTTTTTACATTAAGGCCTTAAGCCCCTTTCAGCCTTAGCCCTAGCCCCTGTTCTCCATATAACCCACGCTACAACCAAGCGCTAAGACCTAATCACAATCGTAAAAAACACATTCCCTTTTTCCTTTTTCCCCAAATTCCAGATGTGATGAGCCCCTTCTCCTCTGATCCCCAATTTGATCTTGACCGTCGACTACAAAAGAACCGATGGCCGAGATTCAATCACATCACTCCATCAGATCTTCGCTTCGCTCGTCACCCACGCCTGCCAATTTGATCTGGACCATTGAATCCACAAGAACCAATGGCCAGGATTCAATCGTTCTTTGTTCACAACACTCCATCATTTCCCCTCCGATTTAATCCTGACCATTGATCTCTCCCAATCCAACGGCTAGCGCTTAATCACATCGCAAATCCAAAGTCCCGTTCACTTTTCCTTCTCCGATGTCGATCCCTCGATTTGATATGGACCGTTGAATCCACAAGAACCAATGGCCAGGATCTCATCGTGCTCTGTCCATAATCCTTCACCATCCCAACCTACGATTAAATCTCCCCCATTGAATAGGTTTGATCGGACAGTACGCATTACTTCCGCTCTTCAAATCCCACCCTTATCATTCTTCCCCATCAACAGATCTCCGCCGCCCATTCCCCTGATCCAACGGTTAACATTTAAACCGCCATTGACCCCACCTACCTTTCCGCTCCGTGCATCTTACCTCCCTTCACACGCAATCCACATCATTTGATCAACACATCATGATCCGACAGCTGATGCTGTGTTTCGCATAATTTTTGTACCCAGGGCTTAACGTTTCCAAAAAATGAAAAATGGGCAGTTTTAGATTTTCACGTGTCAGGTGCTAAGTGGAATCACATTTTTTTGGGCATTTCCTCTTTCCCCCTTTTTGTTGCGCGATAATCACTCCATTTTTTGACCTTACCACCCTTTGCAATATGATTTCAATTTTAATCATAGCCGTTGATTTGTTCTAATCTAATGTCCCACACTACATCATGGCCTCCTCGTTTAATTTTCATCTATTCCCCCAACGACTCCATCCACAGATGTCGTCGATTACTCTAATAGAATGGACCACATTAAATATCACCCCATCCTTTTCCCATTCATCCAAATGTCTACATCGACGAATCTCAACCGTAGATCACCGTTGATTGATCTAATCCAATGGTCCACGTTCTTCGATGCCCCGAGCTCCCATCAGGCCTATTTTTTGCCATTCCACCATGTTTTTCATCGCATTTTATGCTGTGATCACATTTTCCCTCAATACCTTTCCACCCTCCTGGACCCTCTGAATCAGTCCTCCCCCACTCGCTCTGGCTTTCATAACATGTTTTTCATTTTTTGCAGGGTTTACAGGTGGTAAATTCATGTTGTCTCCACAGTCACAATCATGGAGATATACAGTGCTGAGAAACTATTCCAGAGCCAAAGATATCAGAGGAAGACATCCCTGAGAAGGTTTAGAACATGTTTTGTTGAAGATCAAGGCTATTAACCCTGACATAAACCCTTCAGAGCCTCGATAGACTATATATTCACACAAACAGGTCAGCAGAAGGTTTAAAAGTATATGAGAAGAGATTAAAGGGTTAAAAAGCATGATACTGAAGACTAAGAGGCCTAATCCACAATTACAAACATAAAGGACACAGATGAAGACCCAAATATGATCAAGGAGGCCTAATGAAGCCTAAAGCACACATCAAGCCATATCAATGCTTTCATATCAGTAGAATGTTATTTTTCCTAAGAGGGGAAAATTCCTACAACATTCTCTATGCCTCATCGAGCCCAAAATAATTATTATTCTGATAGAAAGATCCTAGAATTTTCACGGAATTGTTTATGAAGTATGGAAGACCTGAAAGAAAAAATATTCACCTTACTTATCTCATAAGGAAAAACAGAGTACCTATGGTCAGAACATACTTCAAGAGAGATACTCTAAGTTATTGTCAACCTGACAAAGACTTCTAAACTAGATTAAAGGGTACCAACATGTTAATTCAAAGTGATTAAGCAGAGTGGGCGTTCGAATACTTCCTCCCCTCTGTCTTAATGAATCATTTAAGTTCATATCTACTACTCCACCTTCTCATTCACCTATAAGTATTCATTGAAGATTCATTGTAAAGGGTTGGGATTTTATTAGCTGTTGAGTTGTTATTGAGGGGAAGTAGTTGATTAGTTCGTAATATAGTAGGCTGGGAAGAAAAGTCTAGACTGTAAAGAGCCATTGGACTCAGATTATGTGACTGTGTTTGCACATAAATTGAACAAGCAGATTCACAGGATCCCAGTCTATATTATTGGTGATGTTTTACTTACTGTGATTGTCTCCTTTCATGTTTTTCCATACTGTCCATTATTATATAATAAAGAACAACAAGCATAGATTAGGATATACTATTGGAAGTACCCTAAGTCTAATTGGTAATATTTATCTTTATGTTTTCCTTTGATTGTGTATTTAAGGATAATTCTATAGAGTATAACTTGTCAAGAAATGTTGGTAATCCCATGTCTTGTTGAGTAAAACTTGAAATTTTTTTCTTGAAAGATACTTTCATTTCATGCTAGGTAACGGTTGAACTAGGGACGTCTATGGTTAGCCCTGTCCTCTAGTTTCTTCTCAAACAGTTTTTCTTGAAAGTTTCCCTTTGAGTTGGTGTCAAAAGCAGAGAAGGCTAAAAGCATTTCTCTGATCTTAGGCCTTGCTTTGTGTTTAATCATAAATTTTCTCTACTTTCTGAAAGCGGTTATGAGGACTGCTGGATTTTCTCCCTTAAGAGCATGCTGAAAGCAGGCTAAGTTCAAAGTCTTTACCTAATCTTAAGCTACCCTTTATGTCTTCACTGAAAGTTTCCTTTGAAAGTATGTCAAAAGTAGGATAGGTTCAAAGTCCTTACCTGATCTTAGGCTACACTTTGGTTTCTTTCTTTCACCTCACTTCTTAATGTTCCATCTCAACATCTATCTAAAGAGATCCTTTGGTATAGATGACTTGCCCTATGGAAACCCTTGGATAGTTGTTATGCAAGTAAACCCTTTTATGAATCCATAGCCCAATGGATTGGCACTTCTCTTGACCTATCTTCCCTTACTGAAACATCCTGATACTTTGTTCCTTTTTCACTTCACATAACCTTCTCAGTTAGTGATCTCCAACCAAACAAAAAAATAAAAAACCCTTGTGCTTCATACCTATCCTAATACCATAAAGTGACCTTAAAGATATATCATTCTTTACATTTATAGAGAGATCCCTCTCTGGATACAGGAGGGCTAGATCCTAGGATCCTAAAGTTGTTTGATGTTGTCTTGTTATTTGGTATTTCCAACTATGCCAAATCATAGGGACCACAACATAATGGTGACTCCACTGGGGAATAAGACCAATTAGCCTAAATTTGGTATAATTGTTGATGGTGGACAACAAACCTCATTAGAACATTGAGAATCCTCCACCTGGCGACTCCACAATTCCTAATAGACCTAAAGACTCCATTGGAGGAAGAACCTGAAATATGGCTAGACATTCTAGAAGGATAGAACATTCAGGTTGGATTTGGCTTCAAGAACTCATTGTTTTTATCTACAACTACGTTCTATCCTACTTTAAGCCTAATAAAGTGTACAAAGATGAGATCCACATTGATTATGGGAAATATCTCAAGCCTCCATTTTCAGACAATGAGAAGACCTATACACCTGTGAAAAACCTAGGGAAACAAGAGCCTCATGCTGTATCTCTTACCCCTAATGAAACTTCAAGCAGTCGTAGGTCTCTTGTTGGACTACCTACACCCACAAAGGTCATAGAAAGATATAAGCCTCTAGTTTTGCCTCTTATCTTCCAACCCCTCCCTATAGGACTTACAAATAAGCTGCCCCTTCTTGATGGAGAAAATACAAAGATCACTATTGAGCAACACGTTCAAAATATTGTGGATTTACTTGAACTATTTGAAATAGAAGATAATGATGTGCGTATTCAAATGTTTTCCTTATATTACAAGGAAAGGTTAAGAGTTGGTTTAAGGACCTTCCAGCTGCAAGCATTATCAATTTTCATCAATTCGCTCATGTTTTCCTTGATAAATAGGCAGTCCTCGGAAATATTTTCCTCATCCTAGAAGAATACCAGAACTTGAAAAGACAACCAGGAGAGACAGTACAAGACTTTTCAGCCAGGTTCAATAAGGTATACAATGCAATACCTACTAAGATAAAACCACCCTTGGGATGGGCCCTATTGCACTCTCTGAGTTCTTTTTACCCTGAGGTGGAATTCCATATAAGAGAAAGAGAGCCTTCAAGCTTGGAAGAGATGCAGAATGTAGCAATTACTGTCGAATACAGCATATGGTGCAGGGAGGAAAAATTAAATGCAATAAAGAAGGAGCAAGAAGAGCAAGAAAGGATGATCTCTGTAGAAACCAAGCTGGAAAAGTTGATAGAGATAGCCAACAACTAGCTAAACATGAAAGAGGAAGAATATGAGGGTGAAACTAGAAATGCTTATTCGAAAATACCCACACCTTGTCATTGTGAAAAATAAACCAGATCACTGCAAGACATAAGCTACATGCAAAGCATGTATGATAAACAAGATTTCAAACCAGAAAATGAACTTGTAGATTATTTTGAAAAAATACTTGCTGAGAATCCAGTAGGAATGATTGGTAACATTGCTTACAATTTTTATTTTTCTATTTTTGATCTATCTAAGGATGATTTTTTCCAAATAGAAGCTAATCCTGTAGGACCACCATCAGTAGATTTGTGGGAGAAAGATCATGTCCATCAACTTCAAGAAAGTAATGAGCCAATGAAGGCTATCTATTATACTGATGAGGAAAGTCATGAAAGTCTAGTAGCAGGTGAAGATTCATTGAATCTTCACTCTACTTTATCTCAAATCATCAGTAACAGTTTTCATGTGATTGGAAATCAGCAACCTTTGAAGAGGAAAAAAATGAAGAATTTTTTGAGCAAATTGAAACCAAGGAGAATTCTCCTAAGAAATAGGAAACAATGGAATAGACCCCTGCTCAAGAAATCATTTATCTTCTCACAGAGCTTAGCCCCTCAAATCAGAATATATCAGAGATACAAAAGGACAAAACTACAGTACATGATGATCCCTCAAGTTCAGAAAATAATGAAGATGAGGAAAAGTTTCTTTCTCAAGAGAATCTGTTCCTTGATCTAGTGGAAGAGGAAGTAATCCTGGTTGAAAAATACTTTCCAAATACTCACAACTAGGTATTATTTCAAGATCCTTATGCTCATTTCCTGTAGACATTTAGAGATGGATCAAAGGTCATCAAGAGTAGCTTGTTATAGACAACAAGAAAAAATTTAGAAGCTGCTGCTAAAAAACAAAGGGAATGGGAGTGGCCCTGCCTATCCAACATGCTCAAAGAGATGAGCAGAGACCAACCATGGGATCATATGATTGACTAGATGTATTGGAAAAGGAAGTTTGTCAGCTAGACATGTAAATATGTCAAGTAAGAATAGGGTAGGTAGGAAATCTCAATAAAGCTCAGCCTGTGAGCAATTAGTTAGTTTTTTTTAAATTTTTACGAAATTCAGTCCATGTGCAGCTTGTCTTTATGCCATGGAACCACAGAAAATTAGACATTCTAATCATGGTTTGGTTGTGTTTCAATTTTTGTTTTAGAATGTAGAGAATGAAGATCTGTCAGATAGTTTAATCCTGACATATAGTAGTTTAGGTAGAGAAGCTATGAGTCCAACTGTTTAATCTGGTCTCATGGAGGAATAAGGGTAGAATTACATTAGTTTTTGCTTTCAATAAAAATATGATGTGAAAATTTTGCAAGTTTGAATGCACCTCAAAGAAAAAAATGTTAGGACAGTAGGATGGGTAGGTAGTTGTTTGCGAAAATGTTTTCTGCTGACATAATATCCATCATGTTTGTAGCAGTTGATCAAAGAAGAACAATATGGTCAAGTACAAGGCATCTAGCCTACTTCCAAAGATAATATCTAAGATTGTCGACATCTTCAAGAAGATTTCCATCCCAATGTGGAGCCACTGTTAGCCACCTATAAATTTTGTCAAAGAAAATAGGTGGCTAAATAGGTTTCTGAGTCTTCAAGAGAAACATTTCCTTTGTAAATCTATCATTCTTGAAGCCTCCATGTGTCTTCTATGATTTAAATAACCTTCACTACCGTTTCCATTAATGAACCCTACTGTTTATGAGAGAACGTTGTTCCAAAGGCCACTGAAACTGCACATTTTCACTTATTTCCCTTCATTTTCATAAAGCCTTATTTTTGTCTTTTAACCCTCCATTTGGCCTTTAAAGAATTTAATCCCCTTTAAACCTTCAAAGATTCATTTATAGGTTTAAAGACCCTTTTCTTTCCTCTCTACTGAAAGCCGAAAAACCCTCAAAAACCTTTGTTGTTGGCCTAAAAACCTTTTTTTTTACATTAAGGCCTTAAGCCCCTTTCGGCCTTAGCCCTAGCCCCTGCTCTCGATATATCCCACACTATGACCAAGTGCTAAGACCTAATCACAATAAAAAAAACACATTCCCTTTGTTCTTGTTCCCCAAATTCCTGATGTGATGAGCCCCTTCTCCTCCAATCCCCGATTTGATCCTGACTGTCAAATGCACAAGAACTGACGACCGAGATTCAGTCGCATCACTCCATCAGCTCTTCGCTTCACTCATCACCTTTGCCTGCCAATTTGTTCTAGACCATTGAATACACAAGAACCAATAGCTAGGATTCAGTCGCACTTCGTTCGCATCCCTCCGTCATTTCCCCTTCGATTTAATCCTGACCGTTGATCTCTCCCGATCCAACGGCCAGCGCTTAATCGCATCGCAAATCCAATGTCCTGTTCACTTTTCCTCCTCCGATGTTGATCCCCTAATTTTATCTAGATCGTTGAATCCACAAGAACCAATGGCCAAGATCTCATCGCACTCTTCCCATAACCCTTCGCCATCCTGACCTCTGATTAAATCTCCACCGTTGATCAGGTTTGATTGGACGGTTTGCATTACTTCCACTCTTCAAATCTCGCCCTTGTCATTCTTCCTCATCGACAGATATCTGCTGTCCATTCCCCTGATCCAACGGTTAACATTTAAACCGCCACCTACCCCACCTACCTTTCCACCCCATGCATCTTACCTCCCATAACACGCAATCCGAACCATCTGATCAATGCATCATGATCCGATGGCTAATGCTCCGTTTCACCTAATTTTTGTACCCAAGGTTTAAATTTTCAAAAAAACATGAAATGGGTGGTTTTATATCTCCACGTGTTAGGCGCTGAGTGGAATCGCGATTTTTTAGGCATTTTCGCTTTCCCCATTTTTGTTGCGTGAAAACCACTCTCGTTTTCTACCTTACTGCCCTCCTCAATATGATTTTGGGTTTAATCATAACCGTTGATTTTTTCTAATCTAATGGCCCACATAACATCTTGGTCTCCTCATATACTTTTCATCTATTCCCTGATCTTAGTCCTTGCTCTATGTTTAATCTTAAATGTTTTCTACTTTCTAAAAGAGGTTATGATGATTGCTGGATTGTCTCCCTTAAGAGTATGCTGAAGGTAGGCTAAGTTCAAAGTATTTGCCTAATCTTAAGCTACCCTTTATGTCTTCACTGAAAGTTTCCTTTGAAAGTATGTCAAAATTAAGATAGGTTGAAAGTCCTTACCTGATCTTAGGCTGCACTTTGGTTTCTTTCCTTCACCTCACTTCTTAATGTTCCATCTCACCATCTATCTAAAGAGATCCTTTGGTATAGATGACTTGCCCTATGGAAACCCTTGCATAGTTGTTATGCAAGTAAACCCTTTTATGACTCCATAGCCCAACGGCTTGGTACTTCTCTTGACTTATCTTCCCTTGCTGAAACATCCTGCTACTTTGTTCCTTTTTCACTTCACATAACCTTCTCAGTTAGTGATCTCCAACCAAAAAAACAAATCAAAAACCCATGTGCTTCATACCTAGCCTAATACCACAAACTGACCTTAAAGATATATAATTCTTTACATTTATAGAGATATCCCTCTTTGGGTCGAGGAGGGCTAGATCCTAGGATCGTAAAGTGGTTTGATGTTATCTTGTCATTTGGTATTGCCAAATCTGCCAAATCATAGGACCCACAACATAATGGCGACTCCACTAGGGAATAAGACGAATTAGCCTCGATTTGGTATAATTAATGGTGGACAACAACCCTCATTAAAAATTTGAGAATCCTCCACCTTTAATCTCTACAATTCCTAATAGACCTAAAGACTCCACTGGAGGAAGAACCTAAAATATGGGCATACATTCTAGAAGGATAGAACATTAAGGCTGGATTTGGTTCCAAGAACTCATTGTTTTTATCTACAACTACGTTCTATCCTACTTTAAGCCTGATCAAGTGTACAAAGATGAGATCCACATTGATTATGGGAAAGATCTTAAGCCTCAGTTTTCAGACCATGATCAGACCTACACACCTATGAAAAACCTAGGGAAACAAGAGCCTCATGTTGTATCTCTTACCCCTAATGAAACTTCAAGCAATCATAGGTCTCTTGTTGCACTACCTACACCCACAAAGGTCATCGAAAGATATAAGCCTATATTTTTTCCTCTTATCTTCCAACCCCTCCCTGCAAGACTTACAAATATGCTGCCCCTTTTTGATGGAGAAAATACAAAGATCATTGTTGAGCAACATCTACAAAAACTTGAAGATTTACTTGACTTATTTGCAATAGAAGAGGATGATGTGCGTATTGGAATGTTTGCCTTATCATTACAAGGAAAGGTTAAGAGTTGGTTTAAGGACCTTCCAGCCGCAAGCATTATCAATTTTCATCACTTTGCTCAAGTTTTCCCTGACAAATGGGCAGTCGTGTGAAATATTTTCCTCATCCTAGAAGAATAGCAGAACTTGAGAAGACAACTAGGAGAGACAGTACAATACTTTTAAGCTAGGTTTAATAAGGTATACAATGCAATACTTACTAAGATAAAACCACCCTTGGGATGGGCCCTATTGCACTATCCGAGTTCTTTTGATCCTCAGGTGGAATTCCATATAAGAGAAAGAGAGCCTTGAAGCCTAGAAGAGATGCATAACGTAGCAATTACTATCGAATACAACATATCGTGTAGGGAGGAAAAATTAAATGCAATAAAGAAGGAACAAGCAGAGTAAGAAAGGCTGATCTCTGCAGAAACCAAGGTGGAAAAGTTGATAGAGATAGCCAAAAACCTGCTAAACATGAAAGAGGAAGAATATGAGGGTGAAAATAGAAATTCTTATTTGAAAAGACCCACACCTTTTGATTAGGAAAAAAAATCTAGATCACTACAAGACATAAGATACATGTAAAGCATGTATGATAAACAAGATTTTAAACCAAAAAATGAACTTGCAGATTATTTTGAAGAAAGACTTGCTGAGAATCCAGTAGGTCTGATTGGTAACGTTTCTTACAATTATGATCTTTCTAGTTTTTATCTATCTAAGGATGATTTTTTCCAAATAGAAGCTAATCCTACAGGACCACCATCAGTAGATCTGTGGGAGAAAGATCATGTCCATCAACTTCAAGAAAGTAATGAGCCAATGATGGATATCTATGATACTGATGAGGAAAGTCATGAAAGTCTAGTAGTAGGTGAAGATTCATTGAATCTTCAATCTGCTTTATCTCAAATCATTAGTAACAGTTTTCATGTGATTGGAAATCAGCAGCCTTTCATCTCAAAGGGTGAAGAGGAAAACAATGAAGAAATTTTTGAGAAGATTTAAACCAGGGAGACTTCTCCTGAAAAAGAGGAAGTAATGGAACAGACCCCTGCTCAATAATACATTGATCTTTTCATAGAGCTCAGCCCCTAAAATCATAATATCTCAGAACTACAAGAAGACAACACTGGAGTACATGATAAGCCCTCCAGTTCATAAAATAATGAAGATGAGGAAGAGTTTCTTTCTCAAGAGAATCAGTTCCTTGATCCAGTGGAAGAAGAACTAATCCTGGTTGAAAACTAATTGCCAAATACTCACAACCAAGTATTATTTCAAGATCCTTATGCTCATTTCCTGCAAACATTTAGAGAAGGATCAAAGGTCATCAAGAGCAGCTTGTTGCAGACAACAAGAAAAATTTTAGAAGCTACTGCTTAAAAACAAGGGAATGGGAGTGGCCTTGCCTGTCTAGAATGCTTAAAGAGATGAGTAGAGACTAGCCATGGGATCATATGATTGAGTGGATCTAATGGAAAATAGATTTTTTCAGCTATACATGTAAATATGTCAAGTAAGAATAGGGTAGGTAGGAAATCTCAATAAAGCTCAGCCTGTGAGCATTTAGTTAGTTTTTTAAAAATTTATGTGAAATTCAGTCCATGTGCAAATTGTCTTTATGCCACTGACCCACAGAAAATCAGACAGTCTAATCCTGGTTTGGCTGTGTTTCAATTTCTGCTTTAACATGTAGAGAATGAAGATCTGTCAGATAGTTTAATCTTGATAGATAGTAGCTTAGGTAGAGAAGCTATGAGTCCAATTGTTTAATCTGGTCTCATGGAGGAATAAGGGTAGAATTATATTAGTTTTAACTTTCAATAAAAATATGATGTGAAAAGTCTGCAAGTCTGAATTCACCTCGAAGAAAAAATGTTAGGACAGTAGGATGGGTAGATAGTTGTTTGGGAAAATGTTTTCTGCTGACATAATATCCATCATGTTTTTAGCGGTTGATCAAAGAAGAAAAATATGGTCAAGTACCAAGAATCTGGCCTACTTCCAAAGATAATATCTGATATTCTTGACATCTTGAAGAAGATTCCCATCCCCATGTGGAGCCACTGTTAGCCACCTATAAATTTTGTCAAAGCAAACATGTGGCTAAATAGGCTTATGAGTCTTCAAGAGAAACATTTCCTTTGTAAATCTATCATTCTTAAAGCCTCCATGTGTCATTTCTCCTTTAAATAACCTTCACTTCTGCTTCCATTAATGAACCCTGCTGTTTATGAGAGAAATTTGTTCCAAAGGCCACTGAAACTGCCCATTTTCACTTATTTCCCTTCATTTTCATAAAGCCCTCTTTTTGTCTTTTAACCCTCCATTTGGCCTTTAAAGCCTTTAATCCCCTTTAAACCTTCATATATTCATTTATAGGTTTAAAAACCATTTTCTTTCCTCTCTACCGAAAGCCGAAAAACCCTCAAAAACCTTTGTTTTTGGCCTAAAAACCCTTTTTTTACATTAAGTCCTTAAGCCCCTTTCGGCCTTAGCCATAGCCCCTATTCTCCATATAACCCATGCTACGACCAAGATATAAGACCTAATAGCAATCGTAAAAAACACATTCCCTTTGTTCTTTTTCCTAGAATTCCCGATGCAATGAGTCCCTTCTCCTCCGATCCCCGATTTGATCCTGACCATCGAATACACAAGAATCGACAGCTGAGATTCAATCGCATCACTCCACCGGCTCTTCCCTTCACTCATCACCCATGCCTTCCAATTTGATCTGGACCGTTAAATCCATAAGAAGCAACGGCTAGGATTCAATCACGCTTTGTTTGTAGCCCTCCGTCATTTCCCCTCTGATTTATCCTTGACCGTTGATCTCTCCTGATCTAATGACCAGCTCTTAATCGCATCGTAAATCAAAAGTGTCGTTCACTTTTCCTCCTCCGATGCCAATCCCCCAATTTGATCTGGGTTGTTGAATCCACAAAAACCAATGGCCAAGATCTCATCGCGCTCCGCCCATAGCTCTTCACCATCTTGATCTCCGGTTAAATCTCCACCGTTGAACAGGTTTGATCAGACGGTTCGCATTACTTCCACTCTTCAAACCCCACCCTTCTCATTCTTCCCCATCAACAGGTCTCCACCGTCCATTCCCCTGATCCAATGGTTAACATTTAAACTGCCATTTACCCCACCTACCTTGCCACCCCATGCATCTTACCTCCCATGACATGCAATCCACACCATCCGATCAATGCATCATGATATGATGGTTGACGCTTCGTTTTGCATAATTTTTGTACCCAAGGTTTAACGTTTCAAAAAAACACGAAATGGTCGGTTTTATATTTCCACGTGTCAAGCACTAAGTGGAATCACATTTTTTTGGGCATTTCCTCTTTCCCACTTTTTGTTGCACGAAAACCACTCCGGTTTTCCTCCTTACTGCCCTCCACAATATGATTTCAGGTTTAATCATTGCCGTTGATTTTTTCTAATCTAACGACCCACATTACATCGTGTCATCGTCATTTACTTTTCAACTATTCCCTGATCTTATGCCTTCCTCTGTGTTTAATCTTAAATGTTTTCTACTTTCTGAAAGTGGTTATGAGGACTACTGGATTGTCTCCCTTAAGAGTATGCTGAAAGTAAGCTAAGTTCAAAGTCTTTACCTCATCTTAAGCTACCCTTTATGACTTCATTGAAAGTTTCCTTTGAAAGTATGTCAAAAACAGGATAGGTTCAAAGTCCTTGCCTAATCTTAGGCTGCACTTTGGTTTCTTTCTTTCACCTCACTTCTTAATGTTCCATCTCACCATCTATCTAAAGAGATCCTTTGTTATAGATCACTTGCCCTATGGAAACCCTTGGATAGCTGTTATGCAAGTAAACCCTTTTATGACTCCATAGCCCAATGGATTGGTACTTCTCCTGATGTATCTTCCATTGCTGAAACATCCTGCTACTTTGATCCTTTTTCATTTCACATAACCTTCTCAGTTAGTGATCTCCAACCAAAAAAACAAATAAAAAATCCCTGTGCTTCATACCTAGCCTAATACCATAAACTGACCTTAAAGATATATCATTCTTTACATTTATAGAGAGATCCCTCTCTAGATCTAGGAGGGCTAGATCCTAGGATCCCAAAGTGGTTTGATGTTGTCTTGTCATTTGGTATTTCCAAATCTTCCAAATCACAAGAACCACAACATAATGGCGACTCCACTGGGGATTAAGACCAATTAGCCTCAATTTTGTATATTGCTGATGGTGGACAACAAAGTTCATTAAAACATTGAGAATCCTCCACCTAGTGACTCCACAATTCCTAATAGACTTAAAGATTCCATTGGAGGAAGAACATGAAATATGGCCAGGCATTCTAGAAGGATAGAACATTCAGGCTAGATTTGGTTTCAAGATCTCATTGTTTTTATCTACAACTACGTTATATCCTACTTTAAGCCTGATCAAGTGTACAAAGATAAGATCCACATTGATTATGGGAAAGATCTCAAGCCTCAGTTTTTAGACCATGAGCAGACCTATACACTTGTGAAAAACCTAGGGAAACAAGAGCCTCATGCTGTATATCTTACCCCTAACGAAACTTCAAGCAGTCGTAGGTCTCTTGTTGCACTACCTACACCCACAAAGGTCATAGAAAGATATAAGCCTCTAGTTTTTCCTCTTATCTTCCAACCCCTCCCTACAGGACTTACAAATAAGATGGCCATTTTTTATGGAGAAAATACAAAGATCACTGCTAAGAAACACGTTCAAAATATTGAGGATTTACTTGACTTATTTGAAATAGAAGAGAATGATATGCGTATTAGAATGTTTTCCTTATCATTACAAGGAAAGGTTAATAGTTGGTTTAAGGACCTTCCAGCCGCAAGCATTATCAATTTTCATCAATTTGCTCAAGTTTTGCTTGACAAATAGGCACTCCTAGGAAATATTTTCCTCATAATAGAAGAATACCAGAACTTGAAAAGACAACAAGGAGAGATAGTACAAGACTTTTCAGCTAGGTTCAATAAGGTATACGATGCAATACCTACTAAGATAAAACCACCCTTGCGATGGGCCCTATTGCACTATCCAATTTTTTTTGACCCTAAGGTGGAGTTCCATATAAGAGAAAGAGAGCCTTCAATTCTAAAAAGGTTCACAACGTAGCAATTAATTTCAAATACAACATATGGTGCAGGGAGGAAAAATTAAATGCAATAAAGAAGGACCAAGCAACGCAAGAAAGGCCAATCTCTACAAAAACCAAGATCGAAAAGTAGGTAGAGATATCCAATAACTTGCTAAACATGAAAGAGGAAGAATATGAGGGTGAAACTAGAAATTCCTATTCGAAAGTACCCACACCTTGTCATCAGGAAAAACAAACCAGATCACTACAAAACATAAGCTACATGCAAATCATGTATGATAAAAAAAAATTTAGACCAGAAAATGAACTTGCAAATTATTTTGAAGAAAGACTTGCTGAGAATCCAGTAGGTCTGATTGGTAACATTGTTTACAATTATGATATTTCTATTTTTTATCTATCTGAGGATGAATTTTTCCAAATATAAGCTAATCTTGTAGGACCACCATCAGTAGATTTGTGGGAGAAATATCATGTCCATAAACTTCAAGAAAGTAATGAGCCCATGAAGGCTATCTATGATACTGATGAGGGAAGTCATGAAAGTCTAGTAGTAGGTGAAGATTCATTGAATCTTCACTCTGCTTTATTTCAAATCATCAGTAAAAGTTTTCATGTGATTGGAAATTAGCTGCCTTTCATCTCAAAGTGTGAAGAGGAAAACAATGAAGAAATTTTTGAGCAGATTGAAACCTAGGAGACTTCTCCTAAAAAAGAGAAAGGAATGGAACAGACCCCTGATCAAGAATACATTGATCTTTTCACAGAGCTCAGCCCCTCAAATCAGAATATCTCAGAGCTACAAGAGGACAACACTGCAGTACATGATGAGCCCTCCAGTTCAGAAAATAATGAAGATGGGGAAGAGTTTCTTTCTCAAGAGAATCTGTTCCCTAATCCAGTGGAAGAGGAAGTAATCCTAGTTGAAAACTACTTTCCAGATACTCACTTGTAGGTATTATTTCAATATCCTTATGCTCATTTCCTGCAAACATTTAGAGAAGGATCAAAGGCCATCAATAGCAGCTTGTTGCAGACAACAAGAAAAATTTTAGAAGCTGCTGCTAAAAAACAAAGGGAATGGGAATGGCCCTGCCTATCCAGCATGGTCAAAGAGATGAGAGGAGACCAGTCATGGGATCATATGATTGAATAGATGTATTGGAAAGGAGAGTTTATCAGCTAGACATGTAAATATCTCAAGTAAGAATAGGGTAGGTAGGAAATCTCAATAAATCTTAGCCTGTGAGCATTTAGTTAGTTGTTTTTAAATGTCTGCAAAATTCAGTCCATGTGCAGCTGGTATTTATGCCATGGACCCACAACAAATCAGACAGTCTAATCTTGGTTTGGTTGTGTTTCAGTTTTTGTTTTAGAATGTAGAGAATGAAGATCTGTCAGATAGTTTAATCCTGACAGATAGTAGTTTAGGTAGAGAAGCTATGAATCCAACTGTTTAATCCGGTCTCATGGAGGAATAAGGGTAGAATCAGATTAGTTTTTTCTTTCAATAAAAATATGATATGAAAATTCTGCAAATCTAAATGCACCTTGAAGAAAATATGATAGGACAGTAGGATAGGTAGGTAGTTGTTTAGGAAAATGTTCTCTGTTGACATAATATCCATCATGTTTTTAGTTGTTGATCAAAGAAGAAAAAGATGGTCAAGTACCAGACATCTTTCCTACTTCCAAAGATCATATCTGAGATTCTTGACATCTTTAAGAAGATTTCCATCTCGATGAGGAGCCACTGTTAGCAACCTATAAATTTTGTCAAAGCAAACAGGTGGCTAAATAGGTTCCTAAATCTTTAAGAGAAACATTTCCTTTGTAAATATATCATTCTTTAAGCCTCCATGTGTTTTCTATCCTTTAAAGAACCTTCACTGCTATTTCCATTAATGAACCTTGCTGTGTAGGAGAGAAATTTGTTCTAAAGGCCACTGAAACTAACCATTTTCACCTATTTCCATTCATTTTCATAAATCCTTCTTTTCGTATTTTAACCCTCGATTTGGCCTTTAAATCCTTTAATCCCTTTATACCTTCAAAAATTCATTTACGGGTTTAAAGACCCTTTTCTTTCCTCTCTACCAAAAGCCGAAAAGCCCTCAAAAACCTTTGTTTTTGGCCTAAAAAACCTTTTTTTACATTAATTCCTTAAGCCTCTTTCGGGCTTAACCCTAGCTGTTATTCTCCATATAACTCGCGCTATGACCAAGTGGTAAGACCTAATCACAATCGCAAAAAACTCATTCCCTTTGTTCTTTTTCCCCGAATTCCTGATGCGATGAGCCCCTTGTCCTTCGATCCTTGATTCAATGCTAACCGTCAAATACACAAGAACCGACGGCCGAGATTCAATCGCATCACTCCATCGGTTCTTCACTTCGCTCATTACCTACTCCCACCGATTGGACCTCGACCGTTGAATCCACAAGAACCAATGGCCAGGATTCAATCGTGCTTCGTTTGCAGCCCTCCATCATTTCCCCTCTGATTTAATCCTGACCATTGGTCTCTCCCGATCCAACGGCTAGCGCTTAATTGCATCGCAAATGCAAAGTTCCGTTCACTTTTCCTCCTCTGATGCCGATCCCCCGATTTGATCTGGACCATCAAATCCACAAGAACCAACGGCCAGGATCTCATTACACTCTACCCATAATCCTTCACCATCCTGACCTCCGATTAAATCTCCCCTGTTGAACAGTTCTGATTGCACGGTCCGCATTACTTCCACTCTTCAAACCCTACCCTTCTAATTCTTCCCCGTCGACAGATCTCCACTGTCCATTCCCCTGATCAAATGGTTAACATTTAAACCGCCATTGACCCCACCTACCTTTCCACCCCATGCATATTACCTCCCATCACACACAATCCACACTGTCTGATCAACGCATCATGATCTGATGACTGACACTCTGTTTCACATAATTTTTGTACTAAGGGTTTAAAGTTTCAATAAACGCGAAATGGGTGGTTTATATTTCCATGTGTCAGGTCCAGAGTGGAATCACATTTTTTTGGGCATTTCCACTTTCCCCCTTTTTGTTGCACGAAAACCACTCCCGTTTTCTACCTTACTGCCCTCCATAATATGATTTCTAGTTTAATCATAGCAGTTGATTTTTTCTAATATAACGACCCACATTACATCGTAGTCTCCTCGTTTACTTTTCATCTATTCTGCCAACAACTCCATCCGCAGATCTTTGCTATCAATTATTCTAATCGAACAACCCACATTAAATCTTGCCCCATCCTTTTCCCATTCATCCAAATGACTACATCAACGAATCTCAACCATAGATCACCGTTGATTTATCTAATCCAACAGCCCACATTCATCAATGCCCCAAGCTACTATCAGGTTGCTTTTCACCATTCCGCCATGTTTTTCAACCCATTTTCTAGTGTGCTCACATTTTCCCTCAATACCTTTCCACCCTCCTGAACCCTCTGAAGCAGTCCTCCCCCACTCCCTCTGGCTTTCATAACATGTTTTTCATTTTTTGCAGGGTTTACAAGCGGTAAATTCATGTTGTCTCCATAGTCACAATAATGGAGATATATAGTGCTGAGAAACTGTCCTAAAGCCAAATATATCAGAGGAAGACATCCATGAGAAGTTTTAAAACATTTTTTGTCGAAGATCAAGGCTATTAACCCTGACATAAACCCTCCGGAGCCTCGGTAAACCGTATATTCACACAAATAGGTCAGCGAAAGGTTTAAAAGTGTATCAGAAGAGATTAAAGGGTTAAAAAGCATGATACTGAAGACTAAGAGGCCTAATAGACAATTAAAAACAAAAGGATAGAGATGAAGACCCGAAGATGATCAAGGAGGCCTAATGAAGCCTAAATCACACATCAAGCCATATCAGTTCTTTCATATCAGCATAATGTTCTTTTTCTTAAGAGGGACAAATTCCTATAGCATTCTCTATGCCTCATCAAGCCCAAAACAATTATTATTCTAACAGAAACCTCCTAGAACTATCAGGGAATTGGTTATGAAGCATGGAAGACCTAAAAGACAAAATCTTCAACTTACTTATCTCAAAAAGTAAAAAAGAGTACCTACGGTCAGAAAATACTTCAAGAGACATACCTAAAGTTATTGTCAACCTGAAAAATACTTCTAAACCAGCCTAAAGGATACCAACATGTTAATACAGAGCGATTAAGCAGAGTGGGAATTCAAATACTTCCTCCCCTTTGTCTTAATGAATCATGTAAGTTCATATCTACTAAGCCACCTCCTCATTCACCTATAAGTATTCATTGTAAAGGGTTGGGATTTTATTAGTTGTTGAATTGTTATTGAGGGGAAGTAGATGAGTATTTTGTAATATAGTAGGCTAGGAAGAAAATTCTAGACTATAAAGAGCCATTGGACTCAGAATGTGTGACTGGTTTTGCACATCAATTGAACAAGTAGATTCACAGGATCCTGGTCTATATTATTGGTGATGTTTTCCTTACTATGATTGTCTCTTTTCATGTTTTTCCATACTGTCCATTATTCTCTGATAAATAAAAGAAAACATAGATTAGGACATACTGTTGGAATTACCCTAAGTCTCACTGTTAATCTTTATCTTTATGTTTTCCTCTGATTGTGTATCTAAGGATAATTCTATAGAGTATAACCAGTCAAGAAATGTTGGTAAGCCTATGTCTTGCTGAGTACAACTTGAAACATTGTTCTTGAAAGATACTTTCATTTCATGCTAAGTAATGGTTGAACTAGGGAATTATATGGTTAGCCCTGTCCTCTATTTTCTTCTCCAATAGTTTGTCTTGAAATTTTCCCTTTGAGTTGGTGTGAAAAGCAGAGAAGGTTAAAAGTCTTTCTCTGATCTTGGGCCTTGCTCTGTGTTTAATCTTAAAAGTTTTCTACTTTTTGAAAGAAATTATGAGGATTGTTGGATTGTCTCCCTTAAGAGTATGCTGAAAGCAGGCTAAGTTCAAATTCTTTACCTGATCTTAAGCTACCCTTTATGTCTTCATTGAAAGTTTCCTTTGAAAGTATGTCAAAAGCACGATAGGTTCAAAGTCCTTACCTGATCTTAGGCTGCACACACCTCACTTCTTAATGTTCCATCTCACCATCTATCTAAAGAGATCCTTTGGTATAGATGACTTTCCCTATGGAAACCCTTGGATAGTTGTTATGCAAGTAAACCGTTTTATGACTCCATAGTCCAATGGCTTGGTACTTCTCTTGACATATCTTTCCTTGTTGAAACATCCTGCTACTTTGTTCCTTTTTCACTTCACATAACCTTCTTATTTAGTGATATCTAACCAAACAAACAAATAAAAAACCCCTGTGCTTCATACCTAGCCTAATACCATAAAATGACCTTAAATATATATTATTATTTAAATTTATAGAGAGATCCCTCTCTGGATCCAGGAGAGCTAGATCCTAGGATCCCAAAGTGGTTTGATGTTGTCTTGCCATTTGGTATTTCCAAATCTACCAAATCACAGGAACCACAACATTCTCAACATTGAGCAAAAGTCAAATGGGTCTCAAACATAGTAGAGCATAGTAAATCTAGGTCTCATATGTAGCCACTTGTTAATTTATAATGTGAATATCCATGACATTCACGCTATGAGAAGTAAAAAAAATAAAAATAAAAATTGAACAAAAAGTAACCAAATTATTTATATGCACAATGGATAATAATTCCAAATCGCTAAAATTATCTTCTGCAGTTGTTATATGCACACTAATAATAAATAAATGCATTCATAAGAACTACAAATAAGCATCTCTAGCACATGAGACACACCCAATAGTAATAAATAAATACATTCATAAGAAACAAAAATAATTTGCGTCACTGTCCCATGAGACACACGAACGGAAACTCAGAGTTCTTAGGACTGGATCATTTAGCAATCACATCAAATTGTTTATTAGAAGAAAACATAACATAACAATCTAATGGATCATGAATGATCTAAGCTTCCCATTGTACTCTTTTAGAGGTGCTCAAAGGGTATATTAAACAGTAAGGAATCCAATCCCTTTTAGCTTCCTATTGAGGTTGATAGGTGGCCATTGAAAGCTTAAGTGGTTAGGAATCAAGTTCATTTGAAAACAGTGGTTGCCATAACTCATGAGAGGCCAATCAGAGATCAAATTTAAATGGGCATGCTGAGCGCTCTTATCTCAAATTGCGCAGTGATGTTCAGGGAGGTAATAAAGCATGTATATGCACATGACGACTCCTCCAAATATTCCAAAAAATTAGATGTCAAAAGGTGTATAAAGCGACATAACTCGTCCAATATATGATGACTTTGAGGTTTTGTAGGAGACTATGATATATTCTCTCAACCTAAATCTCCAAGATTAGAATTAGTTGGATCTCACTCCAACTATATATATACATATTGTATTCTGATGTGTTAAGGTTATATAAATCATTTTTGTGTGTATCTATACTCTTGTGAATTCAAACATGGTATTAGAGCCTGTTCTGGCTTGATTCCATCACGGGAAGGCCAAGAATATGTGAGTTTCTAGAAAATCAATTTTCTGTACATAAGCGTGAGAGTGAAGCATTTAATGTATTTTATATAGTTGTTGTTTGATACCGATTTCCAGTGTCACTGCTGAAGGAGATTTAATTATTACAGCACTGTCCATTGTGAGAGAGGGAGGGCCATCACTCAGAATTCAAAGCATCTGTCCATCTCATTAGGAGCTATTCGTTATCTACTGTGAAAATCATTGTGGAGAAGAGACCGCTAGAAAATTATCATACAAAAAACCTCTGTGACACCAAACGAAATTACAAATCCTAGCGTATAATATTGGACACCATATCTTGGTTCATGCTTCTCGTGTTGACCTGTCAAAGAAACTATGGGAGCCAAAGCCAAACAGCTTGCGGGCAATGACTGAGACACACTTATAGAATTATAAATAAAAGAATCATTGTTGGAAAATGTTTATCGCCAGAGCATGTCAATGAGGATCTTATTACTCAAGGCATATTCTGCTATAATTCACCATTATCTGGGAACCACTACAATGATCATGGAATACAACAATTTTTCTCTAATTCACAGTTTGCATATCCAGATTGCAGCAAGTTCATTTTCCCTCAACCCTAACGATTCTCTGGAGATGTCGAGTCCATTGGACACCGAGGAATAATGCACGGAGATGGATGCATTTGGAGGAGAGAACTCATTCCTGTTGGATGTAGACGTTGAAGAATTTTAGTGTGATGGCGATGGCGTAGAAAGAGTTGGACGTTGAGATTGCATTTTCCGGTTGCACTACTACTTCCTCACGAGTCGACCAAAGCGTGCTTGTGGCGGGATAACAAATTCTTGTGAAAACAAGGGTCATTGTCAATGCATGGGCAATTGGCATAGATCGAGGTGCATGGGGAGAGGACGCTTTAGCATTCAAGCTGGAGAATTTTATGGACTATGTAGCTTGTTCATATGTAGAATTTTGGATTTGTTGTTTTGTAATGTACTATCGTGCAAGTGTGTGGTGTGGTGTTGAATATCACATTATAGTGTGGGGTTTAAGTTTATATTTGTGTAAAGGTCACTTTGTAGGATTGATCACTGATCATATTCTGTACCTAGAATATTTTCCTTCACGACTGTTGAAATTTATCATTTTTGGTTATTTCACAAATGGAAATATTTCAATAGGGTAGTTCAGTGTCGAGACTCTCCTTTGGGGCTATCAAGAATTTTTAATCTTACAAATTCAGCATTGCTGATCAGAAGCAGGTGTACTTTCAATGAGTTGGAAGGTAAGCTCGAAGATGTGACAGAAGAAAGAGTGGAATCCAGAAGACTGCAGAGTGGGTAGAGTTGTTGATGAAGACTAGTAGGACAAAGACAAAGACAAATTTTGTAATTGTGATTTCAGTATTGTAAGTTTTGAAATATAAGCATTAAAGGGGTGTGCTTGAGATAATGCTCACATTAATGCTATTTGCTAAGTTTGGGGATTGACTTTAAGATTTTTTAGGAGACTGTTGAGATATTATCTCAACCTAAATATCCAAGATTAGAATTAGTTGGATCTCACTCCAACTATATATGTACGTATTGTATTATGATATGTTAAGGTAATATAAATAATTTTTGTGTGTATCTCTGCTCTCATGAATTCAAACACATGAGATGCACCCAATAATAATAAATAAATACATTCATAAGTAATAAGAGTTCTTATGACTGGATCCTTTAACAATCACATCAAATTGTTTACTACTAGAAAACATGACATAAAAATCCAATGAATCATGAATGATCTGAGCTTCCCATTGTACTCTTTTAGAGGTGCTCAAATGGTATATTAAACAATAAGGAATATAATCCTTTTTAGCTACCTATTGAGGTTGATAGGTGGCCATTGAAAGCTTAAGTGGTCAGGAATCAAGTTCATTTGAAAACAGTGGTCGCCATAACTCATGAGAGGCCAATCAAAGATCAATGTTAAATGGGCACGCTGAGCGCTCTTATCTCAAATTGCACACTGATGTTCAGGGAAGTAATAAAGCATGTATATGTGCATGACGACTCCTCCAAATATTCCCAGAAATTAGATGTCAAAAGGTGTATAAAGTGACATACCTCGTCCAATATATGAAAAGAATGGAGCCAATTTAGAAGCTATTTTGTCACCACCTTCTATCTCACTGTGACATGTTGGAATCTCTGAACAATTCCGAAGACACAAAGGAAAAATAAAATTTCTCTTCCACAACATAGAGATTAAATAAAATTGTGGATATAGAGAGATAAAGTATAACACTATTTCATTAAACATAAAATAACTCTTACAAAATAGGATTATGTCTTCCGAACAAAGTTCTGGATTTACAAAACAAATCTTCTGCTGGCTGCTACAAACACAACGTTTCAATTTTTCTTCTCTGTCTCTCTGTCTTGTTTTCTTCAACCTTCAAGCTCTCTCAAAAAAATTCATATTCCTTTTCAATGGACACAACACATTACATTACATATGTATATATATTATAAATACTTCATATATATATATATATATATATATATATATATATATATAACCAAAGTTTTAAAATAAAATGTTTCGCGGTTAAAAAAATTAACCCAATGTTAAAACTTTAAAACATAATGTGGAAGATAAAAATTAAATCAAAACATTACAACTTCATACGTTCCTTATTCCGTGGGGTCAAAATATTGTGCAAGAGCAAATTTCTTTGCCCCATGGAACTACCTTGAGTGGTTTGGAGGAGTAATGACATCACCTCCTGTAGTGGGTCAATTTCTCTTTTCACTGCTCACAATGGATGCTGCCAAGATGGTGCTCGATGTATGTTTAATGTGGTTGGCAAAGAAATGATGGATGGTAGGTAGTATTGATAAGTGGAGGTGAGGTTGCGTGGAGTAAAAATCTGAGCTGAGGATTTATTGTTGTCTTCCATCCTTCAAAACTCCCATCAAAAATAAGTTTTCCGTCCTGTAGCTCTTCTGCAACAGTTGGAATTAAATTCCAACACCCCCCACCCCCCCTTAATTACAACTGCTGCTTTCTTTCATACCCAAGAATTTCCTGAGATAGTTAAAAATTTTCTGCATTAATGGCTTTGTGAGGATATCAATAGACTATTCCTCTGTCCTGTAGTGCTGCAAAACAATCTCACCATTATTAACCAGTTCTCTTATAAAATGAAATTTTTCATCAATATGCTTTGTTATCTTATGAAAGACAATTTTTTTTGATAAAGCTATTGCTGAGCTATTATCACAATAAATTTTCGTTCCTTTGTCCTCTTCATGACATAAATCTCTGAGTTTTATTATCATCCATACTGCTTGGCATGTTGCTGTTGTTGCTGCCACATATTTTGCCTCTGCTGTTGATAAAGAAACTATAAGTTGCTTCTTGGAAGCCCATCAAATGGCTCCCAATCCCAAATGAAACACATATCCAAATGTGCTCTTCCTGTCATATACACTTCCAGCCCAATCACTATGAGTGTAACCAATCAATTTAACATTTTTAGATGAGGAGTAGAAAAAACCATACCCCTTCGTTCCATTCACATACCTTAGAATCCTCTTGGCTGCCTACCAATGAGTCTCTTTTGGTGTTTCCGTGAATCTGGAAATTAAACTTACAACATACATAGTATTCGACCTAGTTGCAGTTAAATACATAAGGCTACCAACTATGCTTTTATACAATGTCAGATCGACATTCTTGCTATGATCTTCTTTACTCAATTTTAACCCCATGATAGTTGGAGTTACAACTGCCTTACTGTTTTGGATATTGAATATTTTAAACACTTCTTCAACATATTTTGCATGGGAAATGAAAGTCACATTCTCATTTTTCTCTACTTCTATTCCAAGAAAATATCTCAAAAAACCTAAATCAGTCATTTCAAATTCACTCTTCACGATTACTTTAAAATCAGCAATGAGAGAAACTTCATTGCCAATAAATATTAAATCATCTACATATAAAACAACAATAAGAATCTTACCATCATTTTCTTTTATGTAGAGTGAGGGTTCTCCATCACATTTATCAAATCCATTTTCAGTCAGGTAAGTGTTAGTGTCAGTCTTGTCGTACTGCCATCAGTCATCAAATTTACTTTTTTTCATTTTCATATTAGGAGTCCATTACCATAAATTGTCATCATTCCATTAGGTCATGGATTCATTGATGGTAGTAGTATTTCATCGGTTTTCCCCTATGTGAAACTTGCTGATTCCCCTCTCTATGGTCTTTAGTCATGATTCACTTTCACTTTGTAATTCATGTTAGTAGGTCATAAGGTTGGTCTCATTAGGTATTAGGGTCTCGTCATGATCAAATCAATGAGTCAAGTGTCATAAATATTAGCAAGGTTAGGAGGTGGTCAAATAAACTCAAAGGCACAGTATCTGGAAAGATCAAAGAAATGTTCTATTGACCTTGATGTAATTTCACCTCAAAACATGTTTTAAGGTGAAAACATAATACTTTGCTTTTATTATCATATTTTATGTAATTTTATGTCTTCATATTTAATAATTTTCACTTCAAAAGCTGTTATCTCCACCAAGATACTTCCCTAAATTTTAGAGGTGTTTTTCACAGCATTCGTAGTGTGAAATCCTATTCTAAGTGTGTCCATTAGAAAGAGCCGAGAAAGAGATTTCCAACGGTATATTATACTCTCAAAACTGACTCCTGGATTGAAAAATATGCCTAAGATAGCAAAGGTCCCCTATAGCCTAACTCTACCCCTTTTCTCTTTTGTCCCTTAAACTTTATTTCACATAATTTTGAAGTTTTTTATTGTAAAACCCCTTCTCTTTCGATCTGATCACACCCGTTCTCTTCCGATCCAATCACAATGATCAGTCGCATGGTCCCGATTGACCCCACCTGATCACATCCCGACCATTGATATTCCCAACGATCCAATGACCCATATCCAATCGCATCGCCCAATTGCATCACAACCTCGCAGTGTCCCCACACCCATAATTCTCTTGATGTGATTCACTCCCGACGTGCTCCCTCCGATCACATTTACACCGTCAATCCGCCCTTACGATCGGATGACTCGCAAGCCATCGCATTATCGCAATCGGCAGTTCCCACAAATTCTTTACCTCCAATCCACTTCCCTCCTGATTCCTAATTGCAATTTACCCTTGGGCCCCACTATAAAATCTTTTGCCTTTTCCCAAAGGAAAATGGTTTTTTTTTCCTTGTAAAATGAAAGAAATCAATTTTAAATATTTCTTAAGTTCTCATCGCAATCGGCATTTTTCTTCCATGATATTTTACCCCGCTTCACTTCCCTGCCGATTTGCAATTCTGATTCCCTTCGAGTCCAACATAAAGTCTTCCACCCTTTTCAAAGAAAAGGGGCTTTCCCCTGTGTTAAATTTTTTTTTTGTATTTTGTTTTAAAAAGGCTTTCCTTTCATCACATTGCACGTTTCCTCTGCTATATGTCACACATGTTTCCCCTTCGATTTGCGATTGCGATTTCCCATAAAACCCATCGCATCGCAAGTCTCCAACTCACTTTCCCTCGCTTATTACCCCCGCACTATAATATTACTCCATCGCATCTCAAATTTTTATTTAGATGTGTCCACATCCTCTCCCACTGCGATTACCGATTATGATTACGATAACCTTGGGTTCCACCTTAAGGCCCTCCACTCTTTTCAATGAAAAATCATTTCTCCTTTGTAAAAGCACAAAACTCCTTTTAAGTTTTTTTAAATGGATTTTTCGTTTACACCATCGGACATCTCTTATCACAGCCTCTCTATTATATTATTCCATCGCATCGCAAACTCCAATCGCATCATTTCCATACCCCTTCCCCCTTCCAACTGCAATTTGCAATTGCGATTTGCGATTGCATATGGGCCCACCATCCTTTCCTTTGTTTGTTTTCACTCAAAAAGGGACTTTATTAATTTAAATGGAAAATTTCATTCTTATTGGTTTTAAAGGGATTTTATTCAAAGATTGGTTTTTCTTTAAAGAACAAAAACAGAGAGATAGTCAAAGGCCGTGAGCTAATTACAAACACAGAACTATTTTGGCCTCTTCAACAATGATTTAAAGGGGATTGGCTCTACAAATTTCTTCTTCTCATTTGTTGGATGTAACAGAAAAATATTTCAGATGGTCAAAATGTATTGATGATCCTTCTTTTCAGAGGTAAGTTGTTGGTCTTCTTCCTATGTTTAGATTTCGATTTATGAGCTGGTAAAACAGCTCCTGTTTCTGTGGATCTACTCCCCTCAATTTCTGTCTATTTAATGTAATTTCTAAATAATTTGTAAAGGGGGGAATAAAGTGTGGAATTAGTTGGAAAATATTGAGGACGCTCTACACTCCATTTGTAACAGTTTGACAGGGAATTAATAAAGATATTCAGCTCAAATTTGTGGGATACCTGTGGTATGCATTTTAGCATTTGTTCTTTCCTTTGTGTTCATCTGTAAATTTTTTATGTTTACCATTCATTCATTCATATCTCTGGTTGAATGTTTTCAAGATAGATAGGTAGAATCCATTGTTTAATGCTCTGCCTTGGGAAATCATTCGATACTCTATGTTTTCTTCAGTTTGAAAAGGATCTGTATCTTGTGCCCTTTTCATCTCCTCACCAGTCTTTCCATCCCATTATTATTTAAACTTTAATTGCTAAAATTCTTGCCTACCCTGCCCCATGAAATACCCTATATCTCTAATTTAATTCCCCAGATTTAAACTACCCCATCTGTTCCATACAACCCTGATAATTTATAAAAGCATTTCCGATCCTTATACCTAGCTTAATATCAGTTTACAATTATACTTGGTTGAATATTTTTCATAGAGAGAGCCCTGTCCTCACCTTGTAGGGCTAGCTACAAGGCTGAGCGTGGTTTGGGGTTACCTTGATTTGCCTTTCTTCAACCTGAGCTTCAAATTAGGTGATAACATTTCTAGCGACCACACTGGGGATTATTTAAAACAAAAGATTCATCACCCTAGTAATATCTTCAATATAAATTCCTAGACTCTGGATAATGATGTTTGGAGTTTGCTAGGCTAAAATAAAACATTGCAAAGTAGAAATTTTACCACACTAGCTTGAAGAGGATACACAAGGGCCAACCTTGATCCAAATCCTCGCCATGTGTTTGAAAATTCTAATCTCATTCCAAGAATAGTTAGAAGACAAGAAGGATCACTAAGTCCTAGACCTATTTTCAGATCCCATACTTGGCCCAGTGAGTGGTTGTTTGTAGAAGATATCTCTTTTGATAAGTGTTTTGAGCTTTCTTTGTTCAAAAGTAAATATGAAACTACACTTGATGACACAGTTTTAGATCCATAATTTCTTGTAGACATCGAAGTTCAAAGGGAAAACACATCAATTGATGATTATATTTTGAATTCCCCTTAGACATCTATCACTGTAACTAATATCCCTGAGCCTTCAGAGTCATTAGGAACAACATTTCCACCCTCTAATTCATCAGCGTTTCCATCAGTTTCAAAAGTCAATTCTCATCTTTCAACTCCTCCATCAACACCTCCCTTACATCCTAGTATCACAAACACTGTTGTAAATCCACCTCGAGTCATGGCTGCTCGGTATGCACCCCTGGTTTTACCTCAGAACCTGAATGATATGCATGTTTATTATCAAAGTAAAATTCCTATCTTTGATGCCACTCAAAGCATCATAGCCCAGTAGCATGTTGATAAGATGAATGATTTTTTTGATCTTAATGAGGTAGAGGCAGAGAATGTAACCACAAGATTGTTTGTCCAAAGCTTTGGAGGTGAAGTTCGAAAATGGTTTAGAGCCTTACTAGCAGGCTCTATCCACACTTTTCAAGAGTTACATAGGAAATTCTTAGACCGGTAGGAGGTAAACAAGAACCCAATCCAAATATTGTTTGAATATGAAAATATAAAAAGGAATTTGGGTGAAACTGTATAGGATTATTGTGTGAGTCTTAATGCTATGTATAACGCTATTACAGCCAACCTAAAACCCCCTATGGGGTTAGCTTTTCTCAATTTTCTGGATGGTTTAGATGCGGGTATGGAATATCAGCTACGAGAATGAGATCCTACCATGCTTGAAGACATGCAGAATATAGCTGTGAGCGTAGAAGCAAATTTGTTGGCCAAAAGAGCACGGAAAAGGGCTGGAAAGAGAGTGACTGTAAAAGGAGAAGCCTGTCCTTTAGATAGCAAGATGGATACTTTGATCAAAATAGTGGAGAATATGGTTGATCGATTGACTATTTCAGACAGACCTGAAGCACAAATTAGGAATATGAAATTCAGAGGACACCAGCAGCCACAATTCCGAATTAAGCAGAGAGAACAGAGAACGCAGGACCAAGCAACGCCGCAACAGCAAATCAAAACCCCTTTGCAGCAAAATTATGTTCAGGGAATGGAGATAGATGATGATGATGATCATGTAGTCGAAGCCAACCACTTTTTCACTGCCGATGGTGGGCCAATCTTTCTCACAGTAGATGAAGAATATAATGCGATTACAAAAATTCAAAAAGATGAAGATTTCATATTAGCCAATGATGTAGTGTTAGAGGAAGAGTCCAATGATTATCAAAGGGGGTACATGAACTCTTTATCAGCGCAGTAGAAGAAGTACTCTTTGAGGAGAAGAGATGTGCTGATAAATCACATTCAAAAAAGAAAAGAGTTAGAATCAAAAAATGATTCTTCAAATACTTAGAGGAAAGGGAAAGAGCCTGCTAATCCTTTCCCCAGCAAGGCATCCTGAGCGACTAAAATTTTGAATGAAAAGAACTAGAATAGCATAGAAAAGGAGCAAATAGAGAAGAAAGATCCTCTTGTCAAAGAGGTAGAAAAAGTTCCTTCTTTTAATTTAGAAAATGAGATTTCTAAGTTGAAGGTGTCCATGCCCTTGACTGAGTTAGTGAAAATAGCACTTATAAACATCAGGTGTATATAATTTTGCAAATAGAATCTGTATCAGACATGGTAAATGTTGAAGATGATTATCCTGAACTCATTTTTGGTCTAGCCATAGAAGATCAATCTGAAGAAAGTGAAGCTCCTCCCTTCTACCCGAGTCTTAGATTACATGAGTTCATTTTTCATAGTGTTATGTTGGACTCTGGAGCCTCGCATAGTTTGATTCCAAAAACGATTATGGAGAAGTTGGGACTTGATATTACTCGCACATACCATGATTTTTATTCCTTTGACTCCGGTAGGGTCCATTGTATTGGTCTTATCAAAGACTTGGTAGTATCTTTATATCAAATCCCAGCCAAGAATGTTTTGATGGATGTAGTTTTTGCTGATGTTCCACCATGGTTTGGAATGCTTCTGTCCAGCTCTATGAGTGCAAAACTTAAAGGAACCATGCAGCTTGACTTCTCTTATGCCACCATTCCCATGTTCGGTCAGTTAAGAAAACTATATAGGGAGAAGAAAATGGAATACATGATCACTATCAAAGAGAAGCCAGTTAATCATCATATCAATGCAGTCCACATAGATTTAGAGTCATTTGTATTATAATCATATGGTGGTTTAAATGATGAAAATTTTCAGTTGGTATAAGTAGATGAGATACCTGAAATTTCATAAAATTTTAGGGAAGTCCTTAAACAAGAGAAAGATAAAGCAACAAGAATTTCTGAGCTTCCTGCCTACCAGTAGCAAAAGGGCAATGAACAGTAGAAAGATGTAGAAATTAGTCAAGATAAAGTGCAGAAATAAATAAAATTTCAGCATCTAGCAGAAGAAGAAGAAAGCCTTTGGAGCATGGACTTTGATGGAGTTGTTGGTAAGGACAGTGCTGGTATTGGAATATGGATTCGGAGCCCTGTCTTCCAGCCTGAAAAATTTCCTAGTAAGGTTAGAGTATGTGCTTATAAGTTGGCTTTTGATTGCTCTAACAATGAAGTAGAGTATGAAGCTTTGATTGCAGGTCTAAAAGTTTTGAAGAAGTTGAATGCAAAGAGGATTTCTGTCTATGGAGACTTGGAGTTGATAATCAAATAGGTAAAATGAGAGTACCAAGAAAAGCATCCACGATTGAGGGCCTATAGAAAGGCAGTCCTAGAGATCTTGAGGACATTTCCTGAGTACACTTTGAAAGCAGTACCTCGAATGCAGAATCTTATTGCAGATTCTTTGGCCACTACTACAAGTAATTTGTAGATTCTAATAAACTCCAACAACAAGTTTGAAATTTATGTCAAACATAGGACTGTTGTTCCAGATAATTTAAGGTATTAGCAAGTGTTTTGGGATGACAATGAAATCAATGCCTTTCTATAGAGTGAAGGAAATTTCAAAGATACTCCCATAGAGGGTGACTATGAGGTTGATGATCAAGAATTTGAAGCAAATCATATGGACATATTGCAGCTGGAAGACAATGTAATCCCTAGGGGTCTCATACCTTTAGAGGAGCTTTTTTATCAGGATGATGTTGCAAACAAAGCAAGCTTGGTGCTTACTTATAAAGGAGTTGAAGATGTTAATCTTCGAATAGTTGACAAGCGTAATATTGTGAAGCTATCAAAGGCATTGACCCCTAAGGTAAAGGAAAAGTATGTTAAATTGCTTTTTGAGTTTTCTGATCTGTTTGCATGGGATTATTCAGATTTGAAGGTGTATGAAAATAATAAAATTCAGCATACTATTCCCATCAAGCCAGATCAGAAGCCATTTAGACAGAAGCTGAGAAGGATCAACCCAAAGCTACTGCCATCGATTGAAAAACATGTAAATAGATTGTATAAAGCTGGTATCATTGTCCCAATTAGATTTTCTAACAGGTTTCAAATTTGGTTCTGGTACGTAAGAAGACAGGAGAGATAAGGTTGTGCAAATATTTCCAGAATCTGAATAAAGCATCTTTAAAGGATAAATATCCACTTCCAAAGATGGACCATATTCTACAGAGAGTATTTGGAGCATCAAGGATGTCACTACTTGATGGCTAATCATGCTATAATCATATCTTAGTGCATGAGAAATACCAAGATAAAAATACCTTTACAACACCCTGGGGAACTTTCCAGTATGTGAAAATTCCATTTGGGCTAAAGAACATTGGAGCTACTTTCAAATGAGCAATGGACATTGCTTTTGCCAATGAAAAGGATGTTTTTCTTTTTGTTTATTTGGATGATCTAACAGTTTTTTCTGGTTCTGATGATGAAAATTTGCACCACTTGAGGGTTTTTTTTTCAGCGATGCAGAAAGCTTTGGATTTCTCTCAATCCAAAGAAAACTCTGTTTGCTATGGATGAAGGAAAGCTACTGGGGCATATCATATCTAAATATGGTATCCACATTGATCCTTCAAGAGTGGAGGCAATTCAACACATAGACCTCCAACGTAACAAAAAGGAGATTTAAGCATTCAATGGTTAGATGAACTTCTTGCACAGATTTATACCTAATTTGGCTGAGCATTTAAGAGAAATGACTAACATGTTGAAGAAGGATAGCACTGTCAAATGGAGTGAATAGGCTATCAAGTATTTTAATCTGTTAAAATTTTCTCTATCTAATGCTCCAGTCTTGATTAGTCCTCATTACACTCAAGATTTCATTATATTTTCATTTGCGTCAGAGCATACTATGGCTGCAATTTTGATGCAGAAGAGATATTAGACTGAGTAGCCCATTTCTTTTTTCAGTAGGACTATTAGAGATGCTGCCTTGCAATATAATATCATTGAGAAACAAGCATTGGCCCTTATAAAATAATTGAAGGATTTTAGAGTATATATTCTGCATTCACATACTATAGCATATGTTCTTAATGTAGCAGTAAAAGATGTTTTGATGCAAACTGATCCAGAAGGAAGAAGAGGTAAGTGGATAGCAGCAATGTTGGAATATGATTTGGAGATTAAATCAACAAAGTTGATCAAAGGCCAAGGCTTGGAAAAGCTAATGGCTCAATCAAACCTACGTGCCCTGGATATAAATCTCGTAATAGCAATGTCAGAGGATGAGGATGAAGGTTTGCTTGTTCCAGTTTCAAAAAAATTTCTACAATCCCCATGGTATTTAGACATTGTTTATGTTCTTCGGCACCTTTCACCACCTCCAGGGATGTCTAGAAGTAAAGGTATATCACTGAAACTTAAGTCTGCTAAATTCTATATTTTAAATAGTTCTCTCTATTGGAAATATCTAGGAGGTATTTTGCTTAATTTTTTGGTTGAATATGAGGCTCAGCAGGTGATGCATGACTTTCACAAAGGTGATTGTGGTGGTCATTTGTTTTGGAAAACTACAGCTAACAAGGTGTTGAGAGAAGGATATTATTGGCCCAATTTATTTTCAGATTTGGATAAAATAGTAATGAGTTGCCATGAGTGTCAATTTTTCCAAGGGAAAGGGAAATTGCTTCCTCTTCCTTTGAAACTAGTTTCAGTAAATGCTCCCTTTCAGAAATGGGGACTTGATTTCATAGGAGAAACCCATCTCACAACATCAGCACAGCATCAATGGATCTTGACAGGTACATATTACTTCACCAAATTGATCGAGGCCATTCTAGCAAGGCAGGCCACTGATACGGTAATCATTCAATTTTTAGAATCGAATATCTTATCTCGTTTTGGTTTCCCTCACAAAATTATAACAGATAATGCAGCAGCATTTAGATCTAAGAAGATGGTGGATTTCTGCGACAAATACAATATTGTGTTGGGCCATTCAATAGCGTACTACCCCCAAAGCAATGACCTGGTAGAATCATCAAATAAATATCTGATAAACATAATTAAGAAAATGTTGGAGGCAAATAAAAGGAACTGGCATCGAAAGCTCATCAACGCATTATGGGAAGATAGAGTCTGCAGCAAGAAATCCATAGGTATGTCACCATTTGAATTTTTTTGTGGCACTGATGATATTTTTCCTACATCACTTACAGTTTCGGTCATAAGACTATTGCAAGAGGCTGACAGTGAAGAAGATGATAATCAGTGAAGGATCAATTAAATGATCCATCTTCAGCAAACAAGGGAGGAAGTTTCTCAGAATTCTATACAGTTGTAGGAGAAGATAAAGAATATATATGACCGTAAGACCAAAGCATAAAGGTTTTAGTTGGATGATGTGTTGTTGAGATGGGATGCACGAAATGAGGACAAAGGGAAGCAGAGTAAGTTCGACAGGCTATGGAAAGGACCATACAGGATTTTAGCATAAAGGGGATAGAATGATTTCTTGCTCTCAGAGATGGATGGCCAAGATTGCCCTGGAGGAGCAGTGAATGGTAGGCTTTTGAAGCACTACCACTATCGAGAAACTAAATGCAAAACTATTCCACAATCATTGTATATACCATGTCATTGTTGGTCAGATTTCAAAGTACACAGTCATTGAATTTTGGGGCCCAAGGTGAAGGCTATAAAATTAAATGATATGTGTAAAGTTTGGTTTTAATTTAGTTTTCAGTCTTAGTTTTGAGTCAGAGTCAGTTTGCATTGTGTCAGTTTTCAGTATTTTGACCATATTTTCCCAATGGATAAGGCTACTTGGTCTACGGTGTTCTTGGCACCTCCAAGGAGCTACCATCCACATTGGAGCCAATGTTAGTGTCAATATTGTGATACTGCCATCAGTGATCAAATTTACTCTTTTGCATTTGCATATTAGGAGTCCCATACCATAAATTTTCATCATTCCATTAGGTCATGGATTCATTGATGGTAGCATTCTTTCATCATTTTTCCCTCATGTGAAACTTGTTTATTCCCCTCTCTATGGTCTTTAGTCATGATTCAATTTCACTCTGTAATTCACGTTAGTAGGTCATAGGGTTGGTCTCATTAGGTATTAGGGTCTCGTCATGATCAAATCAATGAGTCATGTGTCATAAATATTAGCAAGGTCATGAGGAGGTCAAATAAACTGAAAGGCATAGTATCTAGAAATATTAAATAAATTCTCTATTGACCTTGATGTAATTTTCACCTCAAAACATGTTTTGAGGTGAAAACATAATACTTTTATTTTATTATCATCTTTTATGTAATTTAATGTCTTCATATGTAATAAGTTTCACTTCAGAAGCTGCTATCTCCACCAAGCTACTTCCCTGCCTTTCAGAGGTGTTTTTCACAGCATTCTTAGTGTGAAATCATGTTCTAAGTGTGTCCATCAGAAATATCCCAGAAATATCTTTTCAACGGTATATTATACTCTCAAAACTGACTCTTGGATTGAAAAATATGCCTAAGTGAGCAAAGGTCCCCTATACCCTAACTCTACCCCTTTTCTCTTTTGTCCCTTAAACTTTATTTCACATAATTTTGAAGTGTTTTATTGTAAAATCCTTTCCCTTCTGATCCAATCGCAATGATCAGTCACATGGTCTCGATTGACCCTGCCCGATCACATCCTGACTGTTGATCTTCCCAATGATTCAACGGCCCATATCCAATCGCATCACCCAATCGCATTGCAGCCTCGCAGTGTCCATGCGCTCATATTTCTTACAATGCGATTGACTCTCGATGCGCTCCCCCAATCACATCACACCGTCGATCGGCCCTTACGATCAGACGGCTCACAAGCCATCGCATTATCTCAATCGACAGTTCCCACAAATGCTTTACCTCCGCTTCACTTCCTTCCTGATTCCCGATTTCAATTTACCCTTGGGCCCCACTATAAAAAAATTCACCTTTTCCCCAACGAAAATCGTTTTTTCTTTTCTTTTTCTTTGTAAAATGAAAGAAATCAATTTAAAAAATTTCTTAGGTTCTAATCACAATCGGCATTTTTCTTTCATGACATTTTACCCCGCTTCACTTCCCCACCGATTTGCGATTCCAATTCTCTCCAGGTACCACCTAAATTCTTCAGCCCTTTTCAAAGAAAAAGTGGCTTTCCCCTGTGTTAAAACATTATTTTGTATTTTTTTTTAAGGCTTTCCTTTCATCGCATCGCGCGTTTCCTCTGCTATATGTCACACCTATTTTCCCTCTGATTTGCGATTGTGATTTCCCATACAACCCAACACATCGCAAGTCTCCAACTCGCTTTCCCTCGCTTATTACCCCCGCACTATAGTATTACTCCATGACATCGCAAATTGTTACTTTGATGTGTCCACTTCCTCTCCAGCCGCAATTCCCGATTACAATTGCAATTACCCTTGTGTCCCACCTTAAAGCCCTCTGCTCTTTTCAATGAAAAATCATTTCTCCTTTGTAAAATCACAAAACTCCTTTTAAGTTGTTTTAAAGTGATTTTTCATTTACACCATCAGACATCGCTTATTGCAGCCTCTCTATTATATTATTACATCGCATCGCAAACTCCAATTGCATCGTTCCCATACCCCTTCCCCCTTCTGACTGCTATTTGCGATTGTGATTTGTGATCGCATATGGGCCCAACATCCTTTCCTTTGATCGTTTTCACTCAAAAAGGGACATTCTTCATTGAAACGACAAATTTCATTCTTATTTGTTTTAAAGGCAGTTTCTTCAAAGGTTGGTTTTTGTTCAAAGATCAAGAATAGAGAGAGAGTCAAAGGCCATGAGCTAATTACAAACACAAAACTATTTTTGCCTCTTCAACAACGATTTAAAGGGGAAAGGCTCTACAAATTTCTTCTTCTCATTTGCTGGATGTAACAGCAAAATATTTTAGATGGTGAAAATGTGTTGATGCTCGTTCTTTTGAGGGGCAAGTTGTTGGTCTTTTTCCTATGTTCAGATTTTGGTTTCTGAACTGGTAAAACAACTTCTTTTTCTGTGGATCTACTCCCCTCAATTTCTGTCTATTTAATGTAATTTCTAAATAATTTTTAAAGAGGGGAATAAAGTGTGGAATTATTTGGAAAATATTGAGGATGCTCTGCGCTCCATTTGTAACAGTTTGACAGGGAATTAATAAAGATATGCAGCTCTGATTTATGGGATCCCTGTGGCATGAATTTTAGCATTTGTTCTTTCCTTTGTGTTCATCTGTAAATTTGTTATGTTTACCATTCATTAATTCATATCTCTGGTTGAATTTTCTCAAGATAGATAGGTAGAATCCATTGTTTAATGCTTTGCCTTGGGAAATCATTCGATACTCGATGTTTTCTTCAGTTTGAAAAGGATCCATCTCCTGTGCCCTTTTTATCTCCTCACCAGTCTTGCCATCCCATTATTATTTAAACTTTAATTGCTAAAATTCCTGCCTATCTTGCCCCATGAAATACCCTGTATCTCTGACTTAGTTCCCCAAATTTAAACTTCCCCATATGTTCCATACAACCCTGATTATTAAAAACATTTCCCATCATTATACCTAGCCTAATATCAATTTACAGCTATACTTGGTTGAATATTTTTCATGGAGAGAGCCCTCTCTTGACCTTGTAGGGCTAGCTACAAGGCTAAGCGTGGTTTGAGGTTACCCTGATTTTCCTTTCTTCAGCCTAGGGTTCAAACTAGGTGATAACAATAAGCATCTATCCTATTGTACCACACTCTTGGTGCTTGTTTTAGCCCATAAAGAGCTTTCTTCAACTTGCATACTTTGTCCTCTTGGCCTTAAATCTCATAGCCTAGAGGTTGTTCAACATATACCTCTTCTTTCAACACTCCGTTTAGGAATGCAGATTTCACATAAATTTGATAAACCTTCCATTTTTGTTGTGGTACTATGGAAAACACAGCTCTCACTGTTTCCATCATTGTAACCGGTGCAAAGGTTTCTTCATAATCTCTTTTTTGTTGCTGATTGTAGCCTTTGACAACAAGTCTTGCTTTGTGTCTTTCAATCTTGCCTTCAGCATTGCTCTTGGTCTTATAAACCCATTTTAATCCAATGACTTCTTTACCTTTAGGGAGGTCCACTAACTCCCATGTATTATTGTTTTCTATTGCACCAATCTCTACGTTCATTTCTTCAATCCATTTTTCTTCCTTTACATATTCTTCAAAATGAATTGGATCATCGACATGAAAATACAAATAAAATAAAGAGTTTAGACTATAATTATCATTTACCTCTCCTTGTTCATAAATCTCACTCAAATTTCTGAATCTCGGTCATCTTGTGTAGTTGGAGTTCCACTTGACCTCGAGGGAGTTTTAGTTCCCTATGGTGTGCTTAAAGAAGCACTTACTTGATTTCTCAAGGCTATTCTATTTCCAGCTTGTGGTGTGGTTTGTTGCTCTTGTGGCAGTGGAGGAGGAGCCACCAAGGAGGGATTATTTGTCATTGTCCCTTCCTCTTGTTCTTCATGAGACACACATGTGTTCACATTCACTATTTTCTCTAAGCTTCCATCTCAAGCTTCTTCTTCAATAAACTGTGCATCTCTTCTTATTATTACTTTCTTAGTGGATGGATTATAGAGTTTCTATGCCTTGGAATCATCATTGTGTCCAAAAAGGATACACTTATCCTCGTTGCTGTTAAGCTTCTTTCTCAATTGATTTGGGACATGTGCACAAGCCACACATCCAAAAAATTTCATGTGAGTGACAAACTGCTTTGTTCCACTCCATGCTTCTTTTAGAACTCTATTCATCACAACCTTGGTTGGGCGTCTACGCATGATAAACGTTGCACAATTGATAGCTTCAACCCTATACTCATTTGGAAAATGTTTTTCCTTCAACATACTTCTGACCATGTCCATGATGGTACTATTCTTCCTTTCTGCAACACCATTTTTCTGTGGTGTGTACCTTGTAGTAAATTGCTTATGCATGCCATTCTCCCTACAGAAACATAGGAACTCTTTAGAGATGTATGTTCCAACTCTTTTAGTTCTTAGCACTTTGATGTAGTGCCCACTCTGCTTCTCAACAAGAGCTTTGGAGTGGTGGAACTACTAAAACACTTCACTCTTCTATTTCCAGAAATACACCCATGTATTTTTGGTGTAATCATCTACGAATGTCAAAAAAGATTTTCTATCGGATAAAGATGGCGTTTGCATTGGTACACACAAATCTGAGTGGAAAATCTCTAAGGGTGTCTTTACCCTTATGCTTTTTCTTGCTGGAAAGCTTTCTCTGTGTTGTTTTCCCAAGATGCAGCCTTCAAAAAGGATGTTTGGTTTCTCAATAAGTTGTAATCCTCTTACTATAGTTTTTCTGTGCAACAATTTCAGGCCTCCGAAACTGAGATGTCCAAATCTCAAGTGGCATAACCCGTTTTCATCTTTCACTTCCTCTTGAAAGACCTTTTGTGTTACAATTGGTACATTTCTTCTTTCCTCAAAGTTTGTTCTGAGCTTTAGAGGAAACATCCTATTGCTTGTCATTTGCATCTCTGCAATGAATTTCTTGCTTGGAGGTATGCCCATGATTGTGCAGACATCATCTTTAAAGAATACATTGTAGCCCTTATTTATGATTTATCCAATGCTCAAAAGATTACATTTCAAGCCAGTTACATAATATACATCTGGCACAAAATTATGTTTTCCTTTTCTTGTCAAGATACTTACTCTTCCTTTTCCCATGATAGAGACCTTACTATCAGTCCCAGTTTTTACTTTAGATTTAACATTTTCATCTAGATTGGCAAACATTGCTATGTTTCCACTCATGTTGTTGCTACAATTAGAGTCTAAGAACCTGATAGCAGCCAAGCTACTAATACCCAAATTCTCACCTTCAAGGCGTATAAAAATGCATTTTCCATTGATATTCCCAATAACTCTCAATTTCGGGCAATTTTAATGCGAAAGCTACCCAAAACTTATGGTTAAAATCATATGATAAAAACCCACTTTATGAAATGGGAATCAATGTATATAACTTTGGATAAATACCCATTTCTCAACACCTACTATATGTATGAGCCCATACCTTAATACTCATCAACATATATATATATTCGGCCCATAAAAATATAACTCTCGGCCCCACAGCATAATAGTTCATACTCTAAAACCCAAATATCAAATATGAGTATTTGATATCAAATCCTATTTTTTGTTAAAATCAACCGCTAGCATATATTATATAACCTTATTCGTTACCTTTGGGTTATAACATCAAATCTTGACATAATTTTATGTCCGGTCCCACCATATTTACAACTAGCCTTTAGTTAACCTCTGGATAGATCCGACGGTTGACCTTCTGTTGTGCTCCAAAACTGACTCAGGTGTATATCGAATGGATATCGCATAACTTTAAACGTCGAACTTTAATGACCCAACACAATGCGAAATCGATGGTATTCCAAACTTGCTAATGCTACATGTCAACCATTTAACACTATCGTGTTCAAATAACAAAATACCACTTACCATCCAGGAGTTACGCAAAAACCATTAATGGTTTTCGAAAACCACCTTTGCTGTTCCAATTGCATAGTTCCTTGGAAACGACACCTCCATGCTTTAACAAACCATTCGTTCATTTCCACTGTGTTTCAATTCAAAATTTCGAACAAGCCAAGTTTCGTCTAATCTCCAAACCCCTCTCTGCATTCATTCTGATTTAGTTTCACTGATATTCATGATCTCCTCTCCATCGTTCTGCTTCCACTAATTCGAGTTTTCTTTGGCATTCAACCTTCATTCTTCTCCCAATTTCCTTTTTTACGCTTCTCCGCATGTCTATTCAAACAACAATTGATTTCTATTACAGAAACAAAGCCCTACATGGACCTCAAACCCCTAGATCTCATTGTACTGATTATTACACAATATTAGGTGTAATTTCTCCATGAAATGTTTCACACGATGTCAATTTCGATTGCGAAATGCATCTAGATAATTTATACCTCAATATAGTAGTCCATGGAAATTACTTTTAATAGCATCGATCCATACTGTGATCGATGCTAATTCCTCAACATACTCAATCAAAAAGAATCCAATAAATGAACAATCATCCTCAATCACACAATCTCTCAAACTTGTAGTGAATATCAAATGATAGAATTCCTCTGTTCCTGTCAATTCATTTGCACACAATATGCACTCAAAACACAACTCAGAATTTGAGTTTCTTTCTATATTAAAACCAATATTTACATAGGAATTTTCTTCCTCTCTGGCCTGATATTCAATCAGTGGCCTTTTCCTCTAATTTTCCCAAAGGCTTACAATCCAAACCCTACTTCTATTCTACCTTCTCTACTGCTTTTACCTTTTAGGCTTGTTATTTTTATGCAAAATAATCCGAACTAATTTAGGTTTAGATCCTCAACTAATTCCTCAAAATCCTCAAGTCCTAAAATCTATCTTTTATCCCTAAGGATCCTCTTTAATCCAAAAAATCATGAAACTGACTCTAACTTAATATTTACAATCAATTCTCAATCTCTCATTCCCTATGAAATCCAAACTATCCTAATTCCCTCATGTTCTCCAATTATTCGGGAACATTTACAAATTCCTCAAAATATTAATATTTCTCATCAAAATCACTCAAAAACATTAATAATTACATAAGAAACCAATATTCTTTTAAAAACACAAGACCCCCTATGTCTATTAAAATACAAAGTATTTTCTGAACCTAATGCCCCTACATCAAACTCCCAAGGTTAAAAATAATCATGATCTCCTGATCATGTGCTTTTAGTCCTTGTTCTTCTGGGTCCCACACTTTGTTCTGTAATTGATCATCTATTTCTACCATTGTTTGTTGCTTTTATCCAGGTCTCCATACTTGATTCTGCATCTTCCCTCTTGCTATACTTTCACATTCTATGACTGTCTTTCTCTTGTTGTTGCTACTTCCTTGATTTCTTGTTTTTTTCTTCTTCTGAGACACTTTCATCGGTATCCTTATTATCAATTCAATTTCTTTGTCTAATATATCTTCTACTGTTGATTACTGCTTCTTCTTGATTGCTGAACTTATATTCTTGCTTTCTAAACTCTTACTTTTACTTTCTGAGCTCTTACTTTTACTTGTTGAGCTCTTACTGCCACCCTATCATCCTTACCCTCTTGTTTTCTACAACTGATAACTTCTTCCTGAGTGTCATTTATGATAGTTTCTTTGTTTCCTAACTTCAACAATTTCTTGGACTGGTACTTAATTTTCCAGTCACTGTCATCTTCTTTTCTTTGCTTCAATTTGTTCTCCTGAACCAAACATTCTTTATTCTTTTCATGAGTACCTGCAATCATGAAACAATCATCAAAATTGTAAAACCTTTATGTCTTTTCTCCCTCCAACAACACTCCAAATTGTTTCTCTGACATTTTCTCCTTTATCAGCACATCAGTATGTTGATTCCAATTCTTCAAATAATTCTTGAGACTATCAACTAGTTTCTTTTCCACATCATCCATTTCAAGGATTTTTCTTTGCTCTGATTCATAAAAATGAACCTTTTCATTTTTATTCAGCTCTAAATTTACAACCTGAACACTTATTCTCTATTTTTCCAGCCTCTTCTCCAGAATACTTAATTCATGCCACAAATCTGTCATCTCATCTGAGAAAATCTCTGTACAATTTTCACTACCTTCTTCTTTATCGCAAGTCAAGTTTCCTGGTGACACTATCTCTTCATCTTTCATCAGAATAGAATTTTGATCCTCCATATTTGCAATAGGTTTAGTTATCTATCCATCACTTTGCATTTGACCATTTAATAAAATCAATTTCTCATTTTTATTATCAATAACAAATTTCTCATCATCAGACATAATTTTCATATCTCCATTGAAACAATTATTTTCACAAAAAAATGAATTTATGAACTCCTTTTGTTGCAGTAATTAAATTTGATCTTCATATGAAAGAAAATCATCATCATATTTTTCTTGGCAACCTTTAGCTTTACTAAATGCAGTTTCATTATATGAATTGTCTTCTTCAATAACTGCATTCACACGCAACTTGTCAGTTTTAAAACCATAAGACCTTATGGCCTCATTTGATGATTTAATCACCAAATCCTCCTATTGTTACAAGTCCTCTATATATTTCAGAAATTCTTCAATGGTATTATCTTCAATCCCCTCAAGCTTTTCAATTGCTTGCTTAATTTCCAGCTTTTGGCCATCATCATAAATTAAATTTCCTCTCCTTCCAATATATTGAAAAGTAAAACTTTTTTCCAACTGTGTATGGGAGTTTTAAAAATATGTGGCTTTCCCATTTTATTTCTTTATGACAATATCTGTGGTTTTTCCTTCTCCACTGTTCTTCCTGCAAACATACAAAATTTGTCAGATTTAAAGTCATTCAACCTCTTCGTCTCACTCAAGTCTTTCTCCAAAAACTTTTTCATTCTGAGTAATTTTTCCCTGAACTGAGCATTTATCATTTTCTCTTTCTTCATCTTTAGGTGATGCCACTTTACCTTTATTCTTACAATAAAACCACACCTCTGGTCTTCCTCTATCATTATTTTCATTTTGTTAAATTTTTCTCTGATCTCAGTTAACTCTCTCTCATACTCTTCCTTCCTTAATTATCTCTGTATGCCATTTGTCTTGGAATATTCTTTCTTCACCTTCATTCTGTTGTGATCTCTCTCAGAACCTTTGCTATCTCTATTATGACTATCAGTAGTCATCCTCCCCTTCATTTATATCTTCATGAGTTCCTCACTCATTCATCATGAGTTGTACTAAAGCCTCTACAATAACATGTCCTCCTTGTTACAAATTACCTCACAAATCCTTTCCTCTGGACTTGGCCTTTTGGTAAGCACTGGTTCTATATCTTCTTTGGAAACTCTTGAGCATTCCTCTCTTCTCCTTATAGGATTTAACTCATCTACACCCTTTCAAGAACACAACTATTCTTCTTATCCAACCTCTACTGGAATTCCTCCAGGTTCTGCCACATTCTTTTTTCTCTTAGAAACCTTTACTGGCTTCCTTCATCACTACACTCTAAAGCTGTGATCTTCTTGCTAAGACGCTCCTCAATTGTCTACAATCTGCATTTTTCAAACATAGTATTCAAACAAAATCAAATTACCTCACCTTCAAGGAATATTTCAACGCCCACTTATAATGCTTCTGAAAATTCTCCCAATATTATGCTACACTACATGTTGTTTGTTAGATTCAAATCTGATCTCTTTTCCCTTTGTTTCCATCACCATTATACATATGTTCACATATTTTAGAACATAACCTGGTAAATCTTCAAAGTGCATTTTCTCAAATATGCTCAAATCTGCACATCTTCTCAAATCTATAATTTCTGTCAATCAAAAAAATCTAGGCTTTCCTTAATCACACATGCATTCTGATTTTAAAAAAAAAAATCTTTAACTTTTCAAAAAAATCACTTCCTGCTTTGATACCATTTGATAACAGCCAAGTTGCTAATACCCACATTCTCACCTTCAAGGTTTATAAAAATGCATTGTCCATTCATATTCCCAACAACTCTCACTTTCCAGAAATTTTATTGTGGAAGCTACCCAAAACTTATGGTTAAAATCATATGATAAAAACCTGGTTTATGAAATGGGAATCAATGTATATAACTTTGGGTAAATACCCATTTCTCAACACCTGCTATATATATGAGCCCATACCTTAATACTCATCAACATATATATATATTCGGACAATAGAAATATAACTCTTGGCCCCACAGCATAACAGTTCATACTTTAAAACCCAAATATCAAATATGACTATTTGATATCAAATCCTGATTTTTGTTAAAATCAACCACCAACATATATTATATAACCTCAGTCCTTACCTTTTGGTTATGACATCAAATCCCAACATAATGTTATGTCAAGTCCCACCATATTTACAACTCGCCTTTCGTTAACCTCCGAATAGATCCAATGGTTGACCTTCTGTTGCACTGAAAAACTGATTCAGGCGTATATCCAACGGATATCGCATAACTTTAAACGTAAAACTTTAATGACACAACACAACATGAAATTAGTGGTATTCCAAACCCGCCGATGCTACGTGTCAACCATTTAACACTATCACGTTGAAATAAGAAAATACCATTTACCATCTAGGAGCTACGTGAAAACCATTAATGGTTTTCGAAAAATGTCTTTTCTTTTCCAATTGCACAGTTCCTTCGAAACGATACCTTTGTTCTTTAACAAACCATTCATTCATTTCCACTGTGTTTCAATTCAACATTTCGAACAGGCCAGGTTCCGTCTAATCTCCAAACCTCTCTCTACATTCATTCCGATTCAGTTTTGCTGCTATTCACAATCTCATCTCCATCATTCTGCTTCCACTAATTCTGGTTTCCTTTGGCATTCAACCTTCATTCTTCTCCAAATTTCTCTCGTTACGCTTCTCTGCATGTCTATTCAAACAACCATCAATTTCTATTATAGAAAAAAAACTGTACATGGACTTCAAACCCCTAGATCTCTCTGTACTATTTATTACATAAAAATAGGTGTAATTTCTCCATGAAATGTTTCACACGATGTCAATTTCCATTGCGAAATGTATCTAGATAATTTATACCTCAATCTAGTATTCCATGGTATTTCCTTTTAATAGCATCGATCCATACTGTGATCGATGCTAATTCCTCAACATCCTAAATCACACAGAATTCAATAAATGAATAATCATTCTCAATCACACAATCTCTTGAACATGTAGTGAATATCAAATGACAGAATTCCTCTATTCCTATCAATTCATTTGCACACAATATGCACTCAAAACAAAAATCAGAATTTGAGTTTCTTTCTGTATTAAAACTAGTATTTACATATGAATTGTATTCCTCTCTGGCTTGATATTCAATGAGTGTTCTTTTCCTCTAATTTTCCCAAAGGCTTACAATCCAAGCCCTATTTCTGTTCTACCTTTTCTACTACTTTTATCTTTGAGGCTTGTTATTTTTATATAGAATAATCTAAATTAATTTAGGTTCAGATCCTCAACTAATTCCTCAAAATCCTCAGGTCCTAAAATCTATCTTTTATCCCTAAGGATCCTCTTTAATCCAAAAATTCATGAAACTGCCTCTAACTTCAGATTTACAATCAATTCTCAATCTCTCATTCCCTATGAAATCTAAACTATCCTAATTCTCTCATGTTCTCCAATTGTTTGGGAACATTTACAAATTCCTCACAATATTAATATTTCTCATCAAAATCACTCAAAAACATTAATAATTACATAAGAAACCAATATTCTTTTAAAAACACAAGACCCCCTATGTCTATTAAAATACAAAGTATTTTCTGAACCTAGTGCCCCTGCATCAAAACCAGACATCATCTTTTCTAGATTGTGCTACATTACATATTAACAACACATTCTTCGGGTTCTTTTCTTTTTTTGTAAAATTAGCATTCTGCCTATTATTGATGTCATTTTTCTTTTTCCTACATTCATTGGAATAATGCCCATATTTCTTGCAATAATGACATTGGACTTGGGACTTATCATACCTTTTTTCATGAGCTTGATGTTGGCTTGAGCCTTAATTATGAATCTGATTGCTGCCCCTTCCACTCGTGCTTACAGGGTTGTTTCTTCCACCTCTCTGTGGGCTTCTTCCTCTTCCTTGGTTGCTTGATCTTCCTTGCCCTCTGCTTTGGCCAAAAGACATTTGAGTCTTGAAAGCTTGTTCCAATGAGGAATCTGTTCCTCTGTTTAGTCTGTGTTCATGAGACATCAGGGATGCACTAAGCTCATCCACTATAAATAGTGAGAGATCCTTTGTCTCTTCTATTGCCACTACTATGGCATCAAATCTTAAGGGTAGAATTCTCAATATTTTCTGCATTATTCTTCTTTCTTCAAGTGTCTCTCCATGAGACCTTATTTGGGTAACCAACCCAATAACATGAGTGAAGAATGTGTCTATATTTTCAGACTCTTTCATACAGAGAGTTTCAAAATCTCTCCTTGGCATTTGCAGCTTTGTTGTCCTCACCTTCTCCATGCCCTGATAAGATGTTTTGAGAATATACCACGCCTCCTTAGAATTTTTTGCTGCTGCAATCCTTGGGAAAATACTCTAGTGCAGTGATTGAAAGAGATGGAAGAGGGCTTTGGAGTCCTTCTTCCTATTATCTCTAAACAAGTCTCTTTCTACTACTAGCAAAGCAGCTAGCATTGCTACGTCTGTTGGTTCTAGGAAGCCATTATCACATAGCTCCCATATGTCCTGTGAAGCAAATAGGGCTCTCATCGTGATTTCCCAATATTCATGGTTCTTCTTGTTAAACTGTGGAAGTTGGGGATTCGTTAGGCTGGTGCCTACTACTGCCATCATGACTATGCAAAAACAATAGTTTTCTTAACTGTGTTAAAAACAAAATGAAACAATAAAACTCTTTTGACTGTGTAAACAAGTAGAAGCTTTCTCTCTGCTGGAGAAATATGCTTCAACAACCTTCTTACATCTTCTGCAGTGAAGAGAAATCTTTTTTTCGTTCACTAAGTGCCTAGACTAGCTTTGATACCATGTTGGAATTTCTGAACAATTCCAAACACACAGAGGAAAAATAAAATTCCTTTTCCACAACACAGAGATTAAATAAAATTTCTGACACAGAGAGATAAAGTATAGCACTATTTCAATAAACATAAAACTAATTGTTACAAAATAGGATTCTTTCTTCAAAACAAATATTCTTTTGGTTGCTACAAACACAACGCTTCAATTTTTCTTCTCTCTCTCTATCCTTTTTTTCTTCAGCCTTCGAGCTCTCTCAAAACAATACACAGTATTTTTCAATGCATAGGGCACATTACATTATATATATATATATATATATCAAAATATGTATAACCAAAGTTTTAAAATAAAATGTTCTACGGTAAAAAAAATTAACCTAACATTAAAACTTTAAAACAAAGTGTGGAAAATAAAAATGAAATCAAAACATTACAACTTCAAACGTTCCTTATTCCGTGGGGTCAAAATATTGTTCAAGAGAAAATTTATTTGCCCCACATAACTGCCTTGAGTGGTTCGGAGGAGTGATGACATCACCTCCTCCAGTGGGTCTATTTCCCTTTTCGCTGCTGACAATGGATGCTGTCGGAATGGTGTTGGATATATGTTTAATGTGGTTGGTGAATAATTGATGGCTAGTAGTTGTTATTGATGAGTGGAGGCGAGGTTGCGTGGAGTGAAAATATGAGCTGAGGATTTACTGTTGTCGTCCATCCTTCAAACTTCCTATCAGAAATAAGTTTGAGTTCCTGTAGTTGTTCTACAGCAGTTGGAATTAAATTCCAACATGACATTGTTTAATTGGCTTAAATATTTTTAATTTATCCAGTGGTTCCTCTTCTCTTTTTGTTTTAGCATTAAATATGTTCTTCATACCAAAAGAATGTCTCCGAATAGTTGCAGATTGGACTTGAAGGTTGTGCACAACGTTGCTTGGATATTTGAGAATCATATTCAATGTAACCTATTTATTTAAGTAAAGAAAAATATAAATATCAAATACTAGTTGAACACAAAAATTTATTTTACAGTTTTGTATGAGGGGATATGTTTTTCACTGAGTGGAATTGACAAGTGCCCCTTAAAAAAATAGAAAACTAATATTAACTAAACTGGAATTGAAAAAATACACCTTCAAAATAGAAAAATAATATCGACTATATATAAGTGGAATTGACACTGATCCTTTTCAAATAAAAATAAATTATGGTTTAAATAAAAAAATAATGTTAACTATAATATCAATTTGAATATATTTTAAAGTAATTAAAACTAAAAAATGTCTTAAAATGTTTAAACTTTTGATATTTAGATAAATTATTTGAAAATCAATGTTGATTTTTATGTTTATGTCAATTTAGTATATAATTATCTATAAAAAAAAAAAAAATTAAATAAAATATTTTTATATTTTATAGAATAAACTATTTAATATAACTTATCAATAAAATATTATATTACAAATTAATATTTTCATATAATTAAAAATAAATTAGTAATAAAAAAATCTTTTTAATATATTCAAAAATATCTTCATATATATTATAGATATATATCATTTAAGAAAATAAATTTTAAATAATAAAAAATTACATATTAGATTTCACTCCAAAACACTTTATAACTTAAAAAAAAATTGATCCACTAAACTCATTTAGATCCATACTTGAATTTATTTTACATCCATACTTATAATAAATCTATGTTAATAATAAATAGTAATAATAATATATCAACCGTGATTTATGTTATCAACCTATGTTACTGTGATGGTTTTTTTATTCTTATCCATCCCATGACTGTGCTCCATGTTCGATAGATGTTCAAAACTTCGAATAGTTGGTAAGGATATCGATTGGGCAATCAAGATAATGAAATGAAGCAAAACAAACTTGAATGTTAATTTTGCTTGCTATTTGTTGAATTCTCCGAATCTGTAATAGAAATCTGGTGTGTGTTTAGGCATCTAAGATTTCTCAATTGCAGAATTGAATATCTTATAAACAAGTTTTGTATTTGATAAAGGTAAAAATTTAATGTAGTGTGGTGTCATGGATAACCCTTTGAAAATGATTTATCAGTATTATTAAACAAGTTTTTGATGTATATATTTTACTGGTATAAATTTTAATTTTGATTTTGAGGTAAAAAATATTGGAATTAATAACTAAAATATAAGTTTATATACAAATAATAGTTATTTTTAAAATAAACAAATTTAAGATTTTAAATACAATAAATATCTGAGTGCAAATTCATACATTTTAATTTAAAATTTGAAGAATACACTGGACTTTAGGTTGGGTAGAATAAAATTTAGAACTTATAGGACAATAGGCTAATAGATTAAAACAAGAAGGAGTTACTTTTTAATTTTTTGAATTTTTATTATGTATTTTTTTTAATATATAAATATAATTATTTATTATGTATTTTTTTTAATATATAGATATAATTATTTATTTATATTGTATAACTTATTATAGAACAAAATTGATTTAATATGTTTTGTTATAGGTTCTCAACCTATAAGATATCAACTACTTTTCTATTTTTTTAATTATGGCTTTATTTTTTCCCAAAACTTTTGTTGGAGCATCATTTGAAACAATAACTTTATCAACTTGATTTTTCATGAGAGAATTCATCTTACTCTTATCACTTGTTATGTGATGAGAAAATCTACTCTCGATGTACCATTCATCCTTATTTTCAATTGCATAGAGAGCAAGACCACATCTCATCTCTTCTTCTTTGTGCTTGTTAACATGAATGCTAGTGGATCCAACTTTCTTTGATATTATGATATCATTTGTTTGTCTTCCATGTTGTCTTTGATGATTCATTGATCTGTTCCTGCATTCCTTTTCTACATGTTGAAACTTGTTACAAGCATAACATCTTATGTGACCAGAAAAGGGAGGAGATGAATCATAATAATTTTAATTCATGTTGCTTCTATTGCAATCAATAGTTTTATATCCAAATTTTCTTCATGAAAAACAATTACCCTTAAAGAAACTTGAGTACATGGGAGTTGACGATCTTTCTGTGTAGTTTCTATTTTTCTATGACCGAAATAATCTGCTTATGCAATTGGCTACAAAATTTCCATAATTATGAAATTGAAAGAATTCAACATTATTGATGAAAGAAGAGAATCAATTTATACTTTTATAGTTAAGAGTGAATTATTTCCTTTCAGAATTCATGATTGTCAGTTGACCTTTTTTCTCTTTAAACACTTCATGTTTTACATTGATATCCTTTGAATCTTTAGCACTGTCTTGTGAACTAGATTCTACTTTAACATATTCATGAAAACCAAGACCAAATTTAATAGAAGGATGCCTTTGAATACTAATAATATTATCAAGAATCTTAGTAATATCTTCAAATCTCAATTTTTTGTCATTTTCTTCTAATTTACCTTTTAAAATGTTTACCTCAACCTCCAATCTTTGGCACAACTTCTTCATAGTTTCTTTTACCCTTATTCCTTCTTCTACTTGCTCATTCAATTTTATAATCTCTTCTCTCAATCCATTTTATTGTTCTCCAAATGTTTGTAAAATTTATTCATTATTATTACTTGATTTTTCCATATCTGCTTTGAGACAAATGATTTCTGCTTCAAGTCCTTTGTTGTGATTGGTTACTTCATCCTGCAACTTTTGACATTGGTCTATCTATTCTTTGTTGAACTATTCAATTAAGTTTCTTTCTTGTAATTGATTATTCTATTTAGTAATCACATCTTTGTATATAAATTATATTTCATTAAATAGAATCTGTTGACCTTCAACTTCATTTTTGAGTTTAGATATTTTTTCTTCTAGATCCATAACATTACTTTCAATTTCGTATTCACTATCTTTAACATTGTGTGAACAAGAAAGAGGATCATAAGAACAACAATCAATACATGTTTTATCTTCTTCTTTTGCTGCAGCATATGTTTTCTTACATGTCTTCTTTCTTTTAGTTGCCTTCTTCTTTTGCTTCCTTCCCATTGTGACAGATCTCCTTCAAGAAATAAAACTTCTTCTGAAGGACCTTCTATTATACCAATTGTTGGGAAAAATACTGAGAGGGGGGCGGAGAGGGGGAAAGGGGAGGGAGAATCAATATTTAAAACTCATACAAAATTTTCTTTTCTTTATTGATTTCTACACGAATTTACTTAATCAACTAGCGTATGTACGTGACCTTCTTTAAGGAAACTTGTGTATGTCCAGAGAACTTATTATTCAAATAAATATTCAATAACTTTACTTAGGCCAGTGCATCATCCATTCATCAAACATTTAATAAGCAGTAAACATGTTTATAAAGAGCATAATAAATCATCAGACATAAGAAACACACATGAACACCAGGATTTAAGGTTGAAACCCAATGTGGGAGAAAACCACTGTTCTTGTCGTCTCTGTCTTCAACATTTATTATATAGAAAAATTCATACAATGGTTTATTAGCGCAGACTCATACACTCAAGGAGCATCAAATATCCTTTTCAACTAATCAACATGTACTCAACTTCAACTTCAGACATTGTTAATAAACCCAGATCAACATGAAGAAATCATTGACAAAGAGTAGAAATACAACACCACTGATATGATTGATGAGTCATTTATAACTAGAAACCCTTCCTCTATTTTCACACTTTTCATGCAGATTTTCTGTGTATATACACGCTTATCCCAAACTAAACCTGCGTATAGATCTAAACATACTTCAGAAAACATATGATACACTACATAGTGAAGCCCACTTGTATACACACCTTACTTGAGTCAAACTTGCATACATATCGGCAACTTTCAACTTGGAACAATGTTGCACATCACAACGTCAGAGATACCCAGATCATGACATTCAAGATAATAAAAAAACCCTAAATCATAGATCTAATCAACCCATACATAAATCATGCAATACATAGTCATTTCAGGTCTACAGATCCTGATCCATCATTGTATTCATGAGTGCATATTTATTTTAGATCTATCAATAAACTATAGCCCATTCCATGCAGATATACTTCATATTGAAGTATTCATCCAATTCATATCCTCATGCCCCACTTAGCACTATGAACTTCGCCTCCTTATATATTTTGAGCCTTAGCCAATACCATGAGACAAAACCACACAAGTTCCGATGGTATTCTTGGACGGTATCAAATAGCCACTAATGCACTCAATATTGTGGGCTTATACCATGGTAAAGTCACTTGGTATTGTTAAAATTAGTGCACCAACTCATACATGACTTTTCTTCTTTGTACCCTCGGGTATACGTGACTTTTATTCACCAAAAGTATGTATACACAAATTATGCATATATTCTGGATATATAAACTACTTGTATTCATTCAACCTACAGATATATATATATATATATATATATATATATATATATATATATATATATATATATTGTATACATGATTACCCTTCATCAAACCTTTGTATATGCATGAATTGAACCTATGTATACCTTCATACATAGGTTACATCAGGTTTACATCTTCCAAAACTTTACCTTCATCATTTTTCTATCACTAATTGGCATTCCTTTCTCTGTTACATCTAAACTCACGTGTAGTTACATCAGGTTTACATCTTCAAAAAATAGGTTTCTATCAAAAGGAAACTCATTGAGTAGGTTGGCATCAAGAAAAACACATTACATCATAATGGCAATAAAATATTTGTATTGATGGTCTTGTGTAGTGTTTGGGTGTGATCTATAGTTTATTGTTGTTGATTTTGAACTAACAAGGAAAGGATTTTTTTTGTTGCTCTATTTCAGAAGTTCAAATCAACTCTAGTATCAAATATTCATGAAAGAGGGTTACATGTAAGAGTGGAGCGAGGGATCCAAAAAATTTAGTATATACAACATATATACTCATGAATCTAATGGGATTTGGGTGAGGCTTGTGGGCCGTGGTGGCTTCCAACAGATCTTATGAATGTATTTATAGTCGTGAGATGAAGATGAGAGTTCCAAAATGATAGTAGTAATTTTTATATTCTATGTAATTCAATTACTTGATGAATAATAAAAGTATTTGAGTAACACAGCAGCAACAAGGGTGGTTTTTTTCATAGAGGGGGTTTTCCTTCAGAAATGTCGTGTGTCCTCTTGTGCATGTTAATTTTGTTTCTTGTATGTCTCTTATGTGTTTTTTGTTATGTGATCTAATCTAGTAATGGATTAATGTATGTTGTGATCTAGTAATTGGAAAATTATTTAAAAGTTAATAAAATTTGTCACTACTGATTCACCACTCCCCTCTGAGTAGTAACAACATTTACAACGAAGAATTTAGAGAGTATTACCTATCAAAAACCTCAATTGTAGATCAAAAAACAAAATATCATCCAAAATTTTGGCCACCAGAGGAGGAGTATCTACACCCAAAAACAAGGCTAAAATTATGATAGCAAAGGGATCACAAGCACCTCTTCCCCCTACAAATCCAATAACACAAGTTTAAACCCCTGTTAGTGTTCTGTCATTTGCTAGAGATTGTGAGAAATAATCACATAGGGCAACATCAAACCAACTTTGGAATCCGGGACCTAGCCTTCCTAAATTCAAAGAGGGATCTCTCTATAATATTTATCTTTGTTTAAATAATTTCTAGGCTAGTTATGATAGTACTTGGTTTTTAGGTTTCTTTTGAATTTTAGAAGATTGATTGTATTCAATTTATTAATATCTATTGGGAAATGGAGTCAAAAAATAACTAGATGGTTGCATTAATATTTCACAGAGTAAAATAGGGAAACATAGGAATATTTACTGGAGCTCTTGGATTTATAAATGGATTTATGATAGAAATATGAATAGATTCAGCAAAACTAAAGAGTAATTAATAATTAATTATTTTGTATTTCAGTGGAAAACATAATGATCATAAAGGCAACCAAAATAAGGTACTCGAAAGTAAATCCTATTCATCACGCTTTCTACTTTACAATTAGAATTTAGATGTGTACAGTGAAAGAGCATAATGAAACAATACTAACGGAAGAAAAACATTACCAATGTTTAAGCCATAATAATCCTATGAATGGTCTGACTATTATTGTTGCTCCAGTGCTTTGGAAAAGCTTATAGTACTCCAAAAGACACTAATGATTCTGATCTCAATCAATCGACATTTGATACTTCCAAAACTGAAGTATTTATACAAAACATTACAACAAAATAGTCTTTAAAAAAATTGAAATTAAAACTCTAAACTTATTACAAAATTATAGACTATAGTCTCAATGGAATGCATTGTGCAAAGTAGGTGCTGATGTAGTGGGGGCAATTAGGATGTGGACCACATTTTACTGTTGTGTTGGTAGAATGAGCATTGTGCTGGTTGATGTGAATGCTATGATGACGAAAGAGCTGTTGTATCAATGCCTTGTGTTGAATGCCTTTTCCTACCCGAACCGACCTTTCTATTGTTTTGTCACCCGAATCCCTTTTACCGTGATTAACCCTTTTTCTAAACATAACATTGAAAAAAACATAATACCATACTTGAAATCCTTTAGATTTTAGTTCTGAAGTGCATCACGTCTACCACAGTCTCCCTCATGAAAATCATTCATAATCTTGTCTACATCATTCTTCAAGAAAAATTTGAGTAATAGGCCACTAGAATCTTTCCAATAAAGGACATTATCAATGACAAAAAAATTTGTTGCTTTTAATTTCATAAATCTAGCTATATTTTTTGTAAGACTAGGAGGCGAATTTAAATTTAATAAAATGTAAATAAGGTTTGTATACCAGGGAAAAATTAAAAATTCTTCATTGATTTGTGGAGTCACCTGCTCCTCTTGATCATCCAAAGTTGCCACCAAATTTATGTCCAGAGCTTAAAAAATGGACTCAGCCATAAGTTGACGTAGGCCTAGCCTGGAAACCCAGAATTTTTATACTCTGTGCATATCAGTGTGTATCTCACCTTCTTACCCAAATCAAAAATCTCAAAAGCTGGCAATTTCATATTATTATTAATTGCATGCGGAAGCTTTTCCAAACATATGGTTTAAAACCATTTTATAAAATCATTTCATTGGAATAAATAGCAAATTCATAAGCCCCAATCTTGAGAAACCCCCAAATGCCAAATTCAAGTCATTTGTCATGCTATTAACCCCAAATACTCATTACAAAACTCCAAAATGCATTTGCAATCAAGCTCACAAGCTTTCACAGCCAATAAACATTATTCCTGTTTCCATTTGCATAGGGCTTTTAATGTCAATTTCATTTCACATATTATCATGCGGCAACTTATCAAAACACGGGATTCAAATTCCTCAATCAAATACCGACCTCCACATATGTATTTTATATACCGGATCTTCAAGAAATGCGTCCATCACAAATGCTACCACTATATAAATAAGACTCGGAATTATCCATTTTAATACCAACGTTTTGTTATATACTCAGGACATCAGAATTCAATTTTACTTCACCTTAGGGTCAGTTCAAACATACATTAACTAAATCGATTTCTCAGCAAACTTATGAATTACCTCCGTAATACTTTGTACATCAACTCCAGCAAACAGCGTTTCCACAATTCACCTTTTGTCATATCGATTTCAGGCTTTGTTTAAAATTGAATGCTATCCAGAATTTAACACGTACTTGCTTCTGCGCTAAAGATTCTGCTTTCCATTTCATCCATATTTCAAATGGACTCCAGCCAGCAATCTGCTCCAATCTTTGTCAACGCCTTTTTCTAAGGTATTCACTGGTTCTAATTATACGTCTGGTCAAATATCCATTTGTTTCACTGTTCGGTCACAATTTCACTCTCCATATACTTCTTATAGTGAGACCATATCCATTCATTATAGTTACTGCAACAACATTATAGAAATCAGACATTCCAATACCTGAATCCGTAGACTACTCCGGCAATCACCGATTTTCTACAACGCTCCTACCTTCAACACGCGTTCTTTCATGAATGTCTGAATTTCAATTTCTTTGACTGTTGAACATTGATACGCACAGGACAGCGTATTCAACCTTCAAACTCGACATTTCTGGATTGGGTTTATAAAAATTTGCATGAAATCGAACCTTCTTCTATTCAATACAACGAATCTTACCATAAATCTGCACTGCAATTCAAAATTAAAACCTCACTTACCCAGAAATTGGTTGTGCATTCAATCATTGGTTGTTCAGTCCTTCTAACGCCCTTCCGGCATTTCTTCCATGCCTTTTTCTCACAATCGTAGATTCTATTTGAAAAAATATGAAACCGATTTTCCTTTACACACAGATCAATCAACTTAATTTCATAATTGCAGTAACAATCGATTCACAGAATCAATTTATCAAGACCAAACGTATTCAGAGGATTTATTTTTTGAGGCTTTCCACACTAAACCAATGATTATCTCTGCAATCGATCCATTGCATCTACTATAACAGGGTCAACGCATTCAACTGTCTATTTAAAACACAACGCTTTAAATCGAACTCCCTTGATTTCTTATAAGCTTATGAATGTATGTTTACTAGGCGCTCTCTCCCTTTTTAATTGCAGTCAATCAAACAACCATTCATTCGACAGAAATGAATTTACCTGTATAAATTAACAACTGCCGGACCAATATTTACAACTTATATGTAGAGCTGTATGCTGGATTTAATATCAGAATTGAAAGTTCAAATTCAATCTTCCTCCTGAAACAATCAACCTTTATATACAATCTGAAACCAAAAACAAATTACTTACAATTTTCCTTTTTGGCAAGATATTCCAGATTGATGGCCCTCTACAAACTGCCCAAAGGCATCCAAGCCGAAACCCTCTCCCTCTCACACTCACACACTCACAAATCTCAATGTATTTTTTTCCTCAAAATCCATCCTATTTATACAATTTTTTAAAAATCATTTAATTAAATGCTCAATCCCTTCAATTCCTCAACAAACCACTAAATCTCTCAACATCCCTAAAGGATAGGTCTTTATCCCTAAAATCCTTCAACTAATTAAATTCCCTCATATCCTTTTATTAATAAAAGATATTTACAAAAATCCTCACCTTCTCCTATTTTATCCAAATTAATTAATAAAATATTAAAAATCATCACACCCCCTTTTAACATATTTACAAAATAAAAAAAATGCCCTTGATGCTCCTGCATCAGACTCCCCATATAAGAAAATTCATGACCACCTGGTCATAAGTCTGGATATTTCCTCCTAGATCCCAAATTTTATTTTGTAATCTTTCTTTGCTTGTCAATTGCTTCACTGTTGTTGTTAACTGCTGTCGTCCTCCAGGTTTCCATATTTTGTGCTGTAGTGCTCCACTTGCTCTGCCTTCCAAGTCTTCTATAGTCTTTCTCTGGTTGTCTTTCCTTTTCTTTCTTATTGCTGTCTTTCTCTGGGATTCTTTCGTCATCAGTTTTCTGATACTTTCAATCTCTTGGTCCAATAAATCTCCCGACTGCTGATTTCTAGCTGTCTGCTGAGCTAAGAAGGCTTTTTCAGTTTGTACTGTCACTCGCTGACTTCTTGCTTCTTTACTTGTTTCTGTTCTAACTTCCACCTGATCATCCATGCCCTCTTGTCTTCTGGAACAGAAAACTTCTTCTCCCTTCATTTGACTTCTCAACTGAGTCAAATGTTCTGCAACAATACATGCATTCACAAAACACTTGTTAGAACAAAAATCGTAAGGCATCAGTGCCTTGTCCTCCTTTTCCAGCACTTCAATATGCTGTTCTGAATTCTCCTCTACTATCAGCACATCAGTATGCTGATCCAAAATTCCCAAAGAATCCTCTGAAGATTTCTCAAGACTGTCAACCAGTCTTTCTCTCATATCATCTGCTTCCCTGACATCTTTCTGCACTCGTTCACTGTACTGAACTCTTTCATCTGCCATCTCCCTGTCATCCTCCGAATTCTCCAACAAATATTCTAGCAATGCAATTTCTCTATAGCATTGCTGAAGCATATCATCATCACCTGCATTCATACATAAACTTTCAGTTTGCATAAAATGTTCAACTGTATCAGCTGTTACTTCCCTTATCTTCGCTTCAGACTGCTTCTCTTCTTCAGCATCCACAAGAATTTTCTCAGCAAAAGCATCACTGCTTTCCTTTTCAGAGTACTTATCATTTTCTTCTTCCTCTGTCTTCATTCCCTTCTGAGATCTTGCTATCTCAATCTGAACAGCCTTCAGATTCAACTCTTCTCTCTCCCGAACAAACTCTAAAGCTTGCTCATCTCCCTGTACTGTACCTGCAAACACACACAACTCATCAGTTTTAAAACCACAAGACTTTTCAGTCTTGACTGCTTCCTCAAGCACTCCCTTCTGAACAAATCTGCATGTGGAATCGTCAAATTCCAACTCTGGCTCAAGAACTCTAAGTTCCTTTTTCATCAAGGCAATCACAATTTTCCTCAATCTCCTCTGCAATTGTCGCCAAATCACTCTCTTTCCCTTCAGTGGAAAGATCCAACCTCTATTCTGATTTTCCTTCTCTTGCAGCCATTCTTCCAGTACCTGCAATTGTACCTTTATTACTGAATCTCTCTTTCTCTGACTTCATCAGTCATCTCACCTCTATGGCATTCCTTTGAACCTTTTCTCTGATCCTCCATGATCATCTTCTCCATGAGTTTCTCACTCATCACGAGTTGCACTAGCCTCTTCGACAGCAATCTCCCTTGCTGCCCCTTACCTCACCAAGCTCTTCTCACTCAGTCTTTTGGTAAGTACATGGTTCACTGCCTCTCGAACCTTTTGAGCACTTTCCTCTGCTCTCTCTCTGGGCTATCTCTTCAACTCACCTTCTTCTTCAGGACACTGCAATTGTCCTCTCTATCTAGTCTTTAGCTGAATGCCAGGTTCACTGCCATCTTCTCTACAACCATAAACTGCATTTACAAATTTCAAATCAGAAAAATCATCTCACCTCTTAAGATCTTGCCTGATATTTTCCTCCCTGCAATCCTGTTCACTTGTGTAGTTTGCATATCAGATTTAGGAATCTGATCTTCCTTTCAGTTATTCAACAAAAATACATTTCAATTCAACAAAACCTTCTTGTCATCATTCAGAAAATAAACATTTCAACAGAGCATTCCGGCTCCGATACCAAATTGATGCAGGCCTAGCCTGCAAACCCAGAATTTTTATACTCTGTGCATATCAATGTGTATCTCACCTTCTTACCCAAATCAAAAATCTCAAAAGCTGGCAATTTCATATTATTATTAATTGCATGCGGAAGCTTTTCCCAACATATGCTTTAAAACCATTTTATAAAATCATTTCATTGGAATAAATAGCAAATTCATAAGCCCCAATCTTGAGAAACCCCCAAATGCCAAATTCAAGTCATTTTTTATGCTATTAACCCCAAATACTCATTACAAAACTTCAAAATGCATTTGCAATCAAGCTCACAAGCTTTCACACCCAATAAACATTATTCCCGTTTCCATTTGCATAGGGATTTTAATGTCAATTTCATTTCACATATTATCATGCGGCAACTTATCAAAACATGGGATTCAAATTCCTCAATCAAATACCGACCTCCACATATGTATTTTATATACCAGATCTTCAAGAAATGCGTCCACGACAAATGCTACCACTATATAAATAAGACTCGGAATTATCCATTTTCATACCAGCATTCTGTTATATACTCAGGACATCAGAATTCAATTTTAATTCACCTTAGGGTCAGTTCAAACATACATTAACTGAATCGATCTCTCAGTAAACTTATGAATTACCTCCGCAACACTTTTTACATCAACTCCAGCAAACAGCGTTTCCACAATTCACCTTTTGTCATATCGATTTCAGGCTTTGTTTAAAATCGAATGCTATCCAGAATTTAACACGTACTTGCTTCTGCGCTAAATATTCTACTTTCCATTTCATCCATATTTCAAATGCATTCCAGCCAGCAATCTGCTCCAATCTTTGTCAATGCCTTTTTCTAAGGTATTCACTGGTTCTAATTATACGTCTGGTCAAATATCCATTTGTTTCACTGTTCAGTCACAATTTCACTCTCCATATACTTCTTATAGTGAGACCATATCCATTCATTATAGTTACTGGAACAACATTATAGAAATCAGACATTCCAATACCTGAATCCGTAGACTACTCCGGCAATCACTGATTTTCTACAACGCTCCTGCCTTCAACACGCATTCTTTCATGAATGTCTGAATTTCAATTTCTTTGACTGTTGAACATTGATACGCACAGGACAGCGTATTCAACCTTCAAACTCGACATTTCTGGATTGGGTTTATACAAATTTGCATGAAATCGAACCTTCTTCTATTCAATACAACGAATCTTACCATAAATCTACACTGCAATTCAAAATTAAAACCTCACTTACCCAGAAATTGGTTGTGCATTAAATCATTGGTTGTTCGGTCCTTCTAACACCCTTCCGGCATTTCTTCCACGCCTTTTTCTCACAATCGTAGATTCTATTTGAAAAAATATGAAACCGATTTTCCTTTACACACAGATCAATCAACTTAATTTCATAATTGCAGTATGATAATTAAAATTAATTTATCCATTAAATGTATTGAAGTTGCACTGACTTTCTTTTAAACCAATGATTATCTAACGATGATCCATTTACATCTACTATAAAATTGAGCGCATTCTAGCTATATTTATTATCTCGTAAGAACCGCTTGATTTCTTATAAAAGCTTATGAATGTATATTTCATGAGTGCTCTATTTCCATTTCTGGAAGGTCAATCAAAGGTTATTTAATGAGCGAGAAGCGTTACATACTGTAAATTAACAAGCCTTATTAATATTCACAACTTATGTGGGCTGGCAATATTTGGTTTAATATCGAATTGAAAGTTCAAATTCAATCTTCCTCCAGAAACAATCGCCTTTATATTCTGATACGAACCAAAAACAAATTACATACAATTTTAAACACCGGCCGGATATTCCAGTTGATGACCCTCTACTATTTAAAGAAGGGGCATCCCGGCGGAAACCCTCTCCCTCTCACACTCACACTCACAAAATCTCAATGTTTTTCTCTCAAAACCCCTTCCTATTTATACAATTTTAAAAATCATTTAATTAAATGCTCAATTCCTTCAATTCCTCAACAAACCCCTAAATCTCTCAACATCCCTAAAGGATAGATCTTTATCCCTAAAATCCTTCAACTAATTAAGTTCCCTCATATCCTTTTATTAAATAAAATGATATTTACAAAAATCCTCACCTTCTCCTATTTTATTCAAATTAATTAATAAAATATTAAAAATTATCACACCCCCTCTTAACATATTTACAAAATATTATGGGATGCTCACCATCATAAGAGGGGATTGTCATTTGTCCTTGTAGCCTTTAATTAGTTTGGTAGGTTTTATTTCCAGATCATACTCTAAAATTACTGCAATCCATTTTCCTCTTTTTCCATCTGGTGCATTCTGCGTTAAAATATCTTTTACCACATCATTAGGTACATAATAAATTATATGTGAATGCAGAATATAAACTCTAAAATCTTTAATTTCTTTGACTAGTGGAAAGGCCTATTTTTCCATGATGTTATACTCTAGAGAAGCATCTCTTAAAGCTTTTCCGAAGAAATCTATTGGATACTAAAATCCTTCACTGTTTTTCTGCAGTAAAACAACTGCAACAATGTGCTCAGAAGCAAAGGAAAAGATTATAAAATCTTTAGTAAAATATGTACTGATCAACACTGGTGCTTTACTTAATGCTTGTTTTACCATGTAAAAAGAATGCCTAGATTCTATACTTCATTTTATTTCAGAATCTTTCTTGAGCATATTGGTTATGTTTCTAAGAAGTTCAACAAGATTAGGGTTAAATCTTCTCAAAACATTTATTTTCCCTATGAATGATTGAAGTTATTTAATGTTTCTTGGGGGACCGAGCCTTAGGATTTCTTCAATTCTCTTAGGGTCAATTCTAACTCCATCTTTTGATATGATATGTCCTAAAAAATTACCTTCTTCTAGGCCAAATAGTGTTTTCTTAAGATTTAAAGATATGCCAAATTTCCTGCATTTCTCAAAGACTCATCTCAAATATCTCAAGTGTTCTTCATCGGAATTTGAATACATAGTTACATCATCCAGATAGATTACAATAAATAGGCCAATCTCTTCCGAAAAGGCAATGCCCATTTCTCTTTGTAACGTGGCCCCAACATTCATCAATCCAAAAGGCATTTTCACACACATCAAAGTGCCCCATGGAGTGGTAAAATCTGTTTTATCTTCATCTTCTGGATCAACCAAGACTTGGCTATAGCCAGAGAAACCATCTAGTAATGATATGCTAGTTGATCCTATCACTTTTTGTAAGATATGGTCCATTTTGGGTAAGGATAGTTATCTTTCAGGGAAACCTTGTTCAGGTTTCTAAAGTCAATGCACAACCTGATTTCTCCAGTTTTCTTTTTGGTTGGTACTCTGTTTGACACCCATTTAGAATATCTGAGAGGAACAATTATTTTAGCATCATACATTCATTTAACTTCTTTCTCAACTAAAGGTAACAAAATTGGATTTATCCTCTGAAGCTTTTGTTTAAAAGGCTTCTATTCTTCTTTAATTGGAATTTTGTGCTGAATGATGCTAGAATCATAAACTTTTAGATCCTCATAACTCCAAGCGAACACATCAATGTATTATTTGAATAAGGCTATATATTTCCATTTGGTAATAAGAGGTAATGTTTTTGACATTTTAATCATCTTTGGGTTTCTTTTAGTACTTATGTTACATTCCTCAACTTTTGCTCCAATGGGCTCAATTTTAGGCTTCTTTGCTACATCATTGAAGTCAAAAAGGTATTCTAATGGAGCTAATCCCCGGGGAAAAATGTTATCTTTTAGTTGAAGCATTTTGAAATCTTCATTTTCAGGATCTATTTCATGAATTTCTAATTATGCACACTTTCATCTAAATGATTATTTACATCTAATCTATCAGACTGGTTTTTTAAAGGATTATATACAACTATTGAATTTTCCACACGATTTTCTGGTTTATGTTCCTGATTATCCAAATCTATCTATGTTTCCTCAAACTCATGTTTTGACATCAGGAAGTTTTCAATATGTTTTTCATTCTCGAAAACCTGCCAGTATCGCATGTTATCTGGTATTGCAGGTCGATGTTTAATTTCAATTGTGTGCGATTTATTCGGGTGAGGTATTTTTCAAGTGCTTGCAGAAACAACAAGACTATCAACTATGACATTTTGACTTCTTGGAATTACTGCTAGATCATATTCCACATAAGTTTGTAGTAATCGAGCACTGCATTTCTGTAAGCTCTTAATCTAGTGTGTTTAGCAACATATTCTCCTTTTACTTGTTTAATGATTAATTCAAAATCTCCCTGCACAGTAATTCTTTTGGCCCCTAATTTCTTAAGCAACTGCAAACCTAACATCATAACTTCATATTCAACAATATTATTGGTGCACTGAAAATTGAGTTTATAGGAATGCCCTTCACAATGATTATTAGCTGGATTAGATAACCAGGTTCCTGCTCCAGAGCCTTATTTACTACAAGCCCCATCAAAGGTCATATTCCAGAAGAGTTCTAAAGTAGGAGTTAATTGTTTGATTAGAGCTACGTTTTCAGGTGTACCTAGGTAATTTCCAAATTGGGCTTCCATTTCAGTATCACTGAATAATATGAATGAATCTAAATTAGTGGGAATAGAATATAGAGGGTAATTATGAGGTTTTTCTTGACTTCTTACTATATATTTCATGAGAGTTCCCTATATAACCTTCATTGATGGCCAAAGACTGGTATTGTAGCAAAATTCTTATCTAGTTGAAGAGTTCCTTGTAACTTTTCTCCCCAAGAACGTGATAAAGGCATGCCATATTTAGGAGGAATGTCTGCTACGACAATGTCCATAACTAGGATTTTGGGTGGGATTTGAGACAAATTTATACACAATTCCTTGATGAGACCTAAACACTTCACTTTACTTGAATAAAATTAGTATAGATATTTGTAGGGCCTAGTGATGTCAAGACCTAAATTTTCCATTACAACTTTGGGCATTAAGTTGTGTGAAGCCCCTGAATCAAGCATAGCATTATGTAAAATTTTATCATGTATGTTTAAGCTGACATAGAAAGGAGGGACTGCTCCTTCTTGTAACTTACCTTCTACTTTTGGACCAAACAACAATTCAGGTTGATCATCATTCAAATTGAGAGTGTAAATATTTTCCACTATTTTCAGTACTTCCATTACTTGAGTTCTGTATGTTTGTTTTTTCATTAGCTTTGTCAAAGGGATGGGAATTTTGACTTTAGCTAGTTCGTTTTCAAGGTTAAATGATGATTTAATCTTAACAAAATTAGGAATGTCAGGTACATCGAAAATCTCTTTAGATTTAAGTAGGGTTTGTTGACTGGTAGTTGGATCATCAGTTTGAGTTGTTTTAGAGATAAAATCAACGGTATTTTTAGTAAAAACCTCTTAAGGTTTCTTACGAGGAGTTTCAAAATATTTCTTAGAAGACTTTTCTACGTATTTCTTAGGATTTGAATTAGAGGAAATTTTGAGAGGTTGATCAGTATTCTTTTTAGCAGTATTTTCAGAACTTTTCTGATCTAAGATTATATTTTTTGTGCACCTTCATAATGGCGTTTTCAAATCCTTGTTTATATTATTCATATTCATCTGATTCAAAATCTGTTTGAGCTAACAAAAATAGCTTCTGGTCTTCTTCTATGAGAAAAAGAAAATTATTATTTTGTAAACCAAACAGATTTATTTGGTTGTCTTCTTATTCTTGAATGATCTCTCCATTTTCATCAACATAATTATCTTGAAAAGGGGTCTAATTTGTTGGTCAGGTTCCCTTTGCTTAATGTGTGGTTGATTCCTCCTATTTTTTTGATTGCTGTTTTGGGGAGGGTTTTGATTTCCCCTAGGGATGCTTATATCAATAATCATTCATTCCATCAGCCTCATTAGAGAATCTATCTTAGCATCAGTGCTATAGGTTGATGCTTCTTCTCTTATGTAAAGTCTCTTCTCAGCTCTCATCCTAGCTCTTTTGGCCAATAAATTGGCTTCTACACTGACAGCTATGGTTTTCATTTCCTCTAAAGTGTCAAGATTTCTCTCTCTTAATTGATAAGCTATGTCTGTTTCAAAAACATCTGGAAAATTAATTAACACTAATCCTTCAGGTGGTTTTATGGGATCAGGAATAGCATTATAACTAGAGTTGAATCTAGAACAATAATCCTGCACACTCTCTCCATTATCTCTTTTCATATTTTCATATTCTTAGAGAATTTGGAGGGGCTTATTTTTAACTTCCCAGCTATCTAGAAATCAACGTTGTAGAAATGTTATATCATTGATGGAAGAAAATGGTAAATCTCTAAAGGTTTTGAACGAATAACCTCATCATAACATCATAAACATCAATCTCATATCGATCAAAGAAATAATTCATTTTATCTACATGCTATTGAGCAGTAATGGGTTGGGTGTTATCAAACTAAGGTATTTTTGATTGATAATATTGAGGCATACCTCCTATATTTTGAGGAAGAACCAAGGGATCATAAGGTGCAACCATGATTGGAAGTGGAGGGTTGAAAAAAATAGGTTTTGGATTAACAATTGGTGTAAGAGGTGGAAAATTATGAACTATATGTGAAGGAGAGGAGGGATGAAGTGATGGAGATTAAGGTCTTTGAGTTTTTTGACGAGGATAAGTAGGAGAATTTTTAGAAGGGGATGAAATAAAAGATATTTTTTGAACAATTTATGATGTAATGGATGAAGAAAAAGTATTTAGTTCAGAAAATTCTATTGATTGTTGAAGATAGGCATATGTAAATTCTTAAGTGTAGTCTAATACCCAATTCTTTAGGATTTGAAAATTCTGGACAATTCCTTGATCAACTTTTAAAGAAGACAAACTTTTAGGTGAATCTGGATGCAAAATCGACTCATCAAGGACTATTGTATCTGCCTAATTTATGGATTTTCTTCTAAAGAGGTTTTTCTTAAATTTTAATTGAAAATTGATATCTTGTAAGGTCTCAATCTTAACAAGAAGGGATTATGCTCTTGCGATAGGATTATTGTTTCCTAGGATTTCTGATGAAATTATCTATTTAACTAATTTCTTTGAAGTATACTTAGTTATTCTTCCAATCCTTTGAGGATCATCCCCTATTTCAGGAGGTTTGGGATTAGGATGGGATCTTTAATAAGGTCTCTTGGAAGCTAGTTTTTAAAACTGAAAACACACACTATAAAATGTAACACAAAATTTATTTACAAAAAACTCAAAGATAACAATATCTATAGGATATTAATACAATGATTATTTAACAAGATATTGAATTTGAAAGAAATTATAGTTGATTTCAATTCTTCCACAGTATGGTCGCCACTATGTTAGCATTCTGTAATTTGCTAGAGATTGTGGGAACTAAACACATAGGCCAAAAACCAAATTTTGAATCTAAGACCTAGCCTTCCTAGATTCAAAGAGGGCTCTCTCTATAAGATTTATCTTTGTTTAAATAATTTTTAGGCTAGTTATGATAATGCTTGGGTTTTGGGTTTATTTTGGATTTTGGAAGATTGATTGTATTCAATTTATTAATATCTGTTTGGAAATGGATTCAAAAATAACTGGATGGTTGCATCAATATTTCACATAGTAAACACAGGGAAAGATAATAAAATTTAGTGAATCTCTTAGATTTATAAATGGATTTATGAAAGAAATATGAATAGATTCAAAAGAATTAAAGAGAGATTAATAATTCTTTAGTTTGGCTTTCAATGGAAAACATAATGATCGTAAAGGCATCCAGAATAGGGTACTCAAAAGTAAATCATATTCATCATGCTTTCTACTTTACAGTTAGAATTTAGATGTTTACAATGAAAGAGGACAATGAAAAAATACTAACCGAAGAAAAACATCACCAATATTAAAGCCACAAGAATCCTATGAATGGTCTGATTAGCATTGATGCTCGAGTGCTTTTCAAAAGCTGATAGTACTCCAAAAGAGAGTAATGATTCTGATGTCAATAAATCAACCTTTGATACTTCTAAAACTGAAGTATTTATACAAAAAATTACAACAAAATGGTCTTTACGAGACGTGAAATAAAAAAATTAACTTATTACACAATTATAATCTTGGTGGAATGAGCTGTGCAAAGAAGGTGCTAATGTAGTGGGATAGTTAGGACGTGGATGACATTTTACTATTGTGATGGAAGAATGAGCAATGCTCTGGCTGAACTGAATGTTGTGATGTCAGATGAACTGTTGTATGAAGGCCCTCTGCTCAACGCCTTTTGCTACCCAACCTGACCTTTCTGTTGTTTTGTCACTTGAATCCCTTTTGCCGTGATTAACCCTTATTCTAAACAAAAAATTGAAAAAATCATAATACCGGACTTGAAATCCTTTAGATTTCAATTCTCAAGCGCATCACATCTGCACACATTGGAACCTGTACAATTTTGTTTATAAAAAATACAATTGGTGTTGTGATGCGATGCGAAGGGGAGGTGACGTGGAGGGTAGGTGATGTTGAGGGTCGGTGGGACCGGACCTTAGTGCATATTGCAACTTTTAGCATTAAGTTATAAGCATGGGGAATGTAAACTTTAAACAATGCGAAGTGCGATGCGCATGAAGGGAGCTACAGAGGTGGGGCCAAATTACCACATTACAAGTTAAAATATATATGTTTTAGGTGTTTTCAAAGGTAAGTTAACGTATATGCGTTGTTATTTATCGAAGTGGAAAATTGGAAATCGGCAAGTGCAAGTTTTAACGTTTAGTTGTGATGTGAAAAGGTTATGATATCGATCGGGAAATGAAGATCAATGAAATGGTTAAGGGGGAAGCATAAAGTGAAAAGGTCAAAAAAGGTAAGGTCTCAATGTATTTCAAATGAAAATGAAATGGTAAAAGGAAGCATGGCGGGGAATGGGTCCCACATCATATTGCATCGGCGATTTTATAAGTTTGGCATTTGATTGTTATAACAAAACTTTGCGATGGTGATATGCGATGAGGAACTAGGGTTCAACCAATGGTTTGAGAGGCTCTTGTTATATATATATATATAAAGATAGGTCTATGGTTTATATAACACGACTGTCGATGGGTGGCAAAGCTTATAATATGTCTAAACATTTCATAATTTTAGATATGTGGGTTTCAGTCTATGGGAAAAGTGGAATGTGGGGTTTTTAATGAAATGTGTGGAAATATTAAAGGGGAAGGAAATTCAAAGGGAAATGAAAGAAATGAGAGTGGGGGGAAAATATGCTATGGTTTAAAACTTTAATATAAAAATTAATAATCATAATTTAAACCATAAAAATAACTTTACCATAGGTGCATTTAGAGTAAAATCCAATTAAAACCTTTAAAACAAAATGAAGCTTTTATTTTTCATTCTTTCTTCCCTAACCTTTTCTTTTCCTTCTTTATTTAGATCATCTAGCATCTTACATTTTATTTCATTTTCCTCCTTTATTTAGAGAATCTACAACCTAACATTTTATTCACATGGATGCTTAGAAAAATAATAATATTCCTAACATTTTTAACTTTTTCACTCTTCTACACCCACATTATACCTTATCATTTTAAACTTATTCACCTACTAATGCTAACTTATCAAAACAAATGATGTTATGTGATGCCGGGTGAAACCCACAGTCCCCCCAAATTTTTAATTCTCTATGCACATAAAATACAATTCAAATTCATGTCCCAATTAACCTCAAGACCTGGGCAACTCACAACATTTATCAACCTAGAAAATTAAAGACACTATATCTGGAAGTTTTTAATATCTCAAATCTGAGATTGAGATATTAAATTAACACTCTATTATGGTTATAGAACCACACAATAATTCCTCTCGCCCTATGACTATGAGACCATACATGTTAACTCAATAGTCCAACAAACATACATGGAAGCTGCTTTTCATCTCAATCCTTGATTATACTCGAACCCAATTCACTGTCCTCAAGGTTCGAATTGCCTTTAACTCACCCCACAAGTTCATATTTCTCAACTCATATTTTATGTTATAAAATTACCATCCATCGATTTAAACCATGTTATATGGCCCATACCTTTGTGTTCAGTCCACCCTTCATTGTCCCTATGAGTAACCATTCACTTTATAACCAACCCCTTTATATAATATAACTAATGCATAGCCATTATCATATATCGAGTTACGCGAATACTTCGCTTCTCATTAAACCTTCTGACTTTGGATTAGATTCAAAGTATCCACGCATATAACTAAACCTCACAATATATATTAAACTCTCAGACTTCAGATAGTACTCGGGCCCATAGGAATGAATACTTACCTCTTCGCTTGTTTAACACCTACGCAACTTGCAGTTGTGAACACCTTAGGATCCACTGCCATCGTGATCAAACGATAATTGCACTTTTTTTTTAACAGAGTTTTAAATCCCAAAAAAATGTGAAATATGTGGTTTTTGGAAACCACTCCAGGACGTGTGTCAAACACCGAAGGTTATCACACTTTTTTTTTCCATTCCTCTTACCATTTATGAATAATGCGAATACCGCTGGTTTTTCTTCTAGATTATGCCTTTACTGTTCCTCTTCATGGTTCCACTTATATCCACGCACTTGTTCAACAGTCTATTTTAGTTCATGGTTCCACAGTGCTTTAAAACAATTGTAAAACAAGCCTCTGCATCTCCCATTTGTTGCGCATTCAATCTGAGTTCTATATATTTCTAACTGAAGCAATCCTCCTCTCTTTTCGACCTTCGTTCTACATCAATTGGTCAAAGCTAAAATTAACTCCGAAACACTGTAAGAATTCGATTTCGCATTCCATGAGTCCTTATATAGTTTTATGCATTCGCAATGGATCACCCAAAGCCTTCCTTCCACGATTCGATGGCTTTTGAATTGCCATTAACTCTTGGTAATATTTATACATCATTCTCATCACAAATTATTCGAACTATCCAATGGTATTCACAACCATTATTCAAACACATGACAGTTTATTTAAGAACCCAATTACTCTATCTATACAGAGAATTTCTCCTTGACTTCTTACATAGAATTCTTGTAAAGATTCTACCCTTTTTACAATGGATTTCATTTTTCCATCAATTATTCAACGCATAGTACTTCAATTCAGAGATTTATGCTCACTCAATTTCTCATCATAACATCGACATGAATGTCGATTTCTTCAATGACACACAGAGTACATTTAACCCCCAATTACAGAGTACATATCACACATTCTTATACATTCTCCTATAGAAATCTAGAGCCCAATCATACAGAAATTTAAACCAACTAGTATTCATATAAGGCTGAACCAAATGATTTCATAACATATGAATTATTTCATTTACAAGGCTTCTGGGTTGGCCAGATCTTCAATTTGATGGCTTTCTACCTCACTATTCTATATCTCCTACTCTTCAGCTCTCGAGGTCTATGTTTAATGTATGTTAGGCTTACATTTATACAAAAAAATAATGAATCAATTCAAATCCTCTAACAGCTCAACAAAACTCCTAAAATTCCATATTTCCTAAATTTAGACAAAGTCCCTAGATTTGTGGAAACTGATTCCCACTCATTCCTACTCTGCAGTTCTTTTCTGAATCTCTCATCTCTTCATATGCCCAACTAATCATTTGAGGGAAGTTACAATTCTCTCCACATTTAATTAAAATCACTCAAATATGAATAATTACATAGGGAATTAAAAACATGAGACCCCACTTATGTCTACTTAAATACAAAGTATTTTATTGTGCATAGTGCCCCTACATCAGACTCCCAAGATTAAAAATATTCATGATCTCCTGATCATGTACTTTCAGTACTTGTCTTCCTGGATTCCACACTTTGTTCTGTAGTTGACCGTCTACTGCAATATTCCTCTTTTGTACTTCTCCAAGCTTCCATATCTTATGCTGCATGTTTCCACTTGCTAAGCTGTCACAGTCTGTGACAGTCTTCTTCTGGTTGTTGTTGCCTCTTTCCTTTATTGCTATTGTCTTATTCTCAGACACTTTCACCATCAACTTTCTTATCAATCCAATTTCCTTATCTAATTTATCTTCTGACTGCTGGATACTTCTCCATATTGGTTTTTGAACGTCTACTTCTGCTCTTGCTTGTTGCATTCTTACTTGCTGAACTCTTACCTTCACCTATTGAGCCCTTGCTTGCTGAAATTTTACTTCTTTAGTTCTTACTGTTGCTCTTACTCTGGCTCCTGCCTTTAATCAATGAGCCATAACTGCCACCCAATCATCCATACCCTCTTGTTCTCTGCAACAGAAAAACTCTTCCTAATTATCACCCATGACAATTTCTTCACTCTCTGACTTTAGAAATTTCTTGGACTGGTATTTAAATTGCCAGTCACTATCATCATCTCATTTCTTCTCCTGGACCAAACATCCTTTAGTCCTCCCGTTAGCACTTGCAATCATAAAACAAACACTAAATTCATAAAATCCTTGTCTCTCTTCCTCCTCTGGCAACATTTCAGATTGTTTCTCTAACATTTCCTCTCGAAACACTTCAATCTGTTGCTCTATCATTTCATTCTCTTCTCTAAATGTTTTCAGCAACCAATTTAGCCATCTATTTTCAAGCATTTCGTCAATATGATGCAAACTTGTTTCAACATGTTCTTCTCCTCCCCCCTTGAAAATCTTCAGTAACTGTCCCTTATCCCCTTGATTGAATTTTCCAATCAAATCAAGTTCTTTGAGCTTTGCATTTTCCTCTTCTATCGAAATAAAATTATGATTCTCCACTGCTATAGCAGTTTCAAAAATCTGCCCTACAGTCTTCTCTTGGCCCATTAGACAAGCCAATTCTTCTCTATCATCAATAGAAACATTTTTTTGCATATGAGACATAACTGTCTCATCTCCTTTATGCAATAGTTCTTCTTCTCTCAAGAGAATTCCAATTGATGGATTGTCTTCTGCATCACCTGTCAACACAGCCAACTTGTCAATTTTAGAATCATAAGACCCAATGGTCTCAATTGATGATCCAGTCACCAATTCTCCTTTCTGCAGTCTTAAGTCCTTTCCAAGACTCGAAAAATATCCACTTTCTTCATTCCTTTGTATCTTCACATTCTGCAATCCCCAATTTTGAAATTAAGGTCCTCCTTCCTACATTGAATCCTGGTTGTTCGGGATAATCTCCAGCAATCCAACTTCTTCATTCAATGGATTAAAGTCTTCCACAAAATTCTCCTCCTCTTTTAATTGACTGCCCAATTGTGTCAACTTTTCTTCAGTATCAACAAAATCTCTATTCACAAAACAATTGTTAAAACAAAAATCATAAGGCCCCAGTGCCTTTCTTTCCTCTGCCAGCATTTCAGTATGTTGCCCTAAAATTCCTTCCTTCTTTATCAGCATATCAGTATGTTGATTCCAATCATTCAAAAAATTCTTAAGATTATCAGTTAGTCTCTCCCCTACATCACCCTCTGCAAGGATGTCTCCTTGCTCTAGTTCACAAAAATGAACCTTCTCATTCTCATTCATAAAACAAGGAATTTATGAATTCATTTTGCTGCAGTAATCCAATGTGATCTTCATTTGAAAGATAACCACCATATGTGATTTGTCAACTTTCAGCTTCATTTATCATAGTTTCATCATATGAACTGGTTTCTTCAATACTTGCATTCACACACAACTTGTCAGTTGTAAAACCATAGGACCCCATGGTCTCATTTGATGATTTGATCATCAAATCCTTTTGTTGTTCCAAGTATTTAATACATTTAGAAAATTCTTCAATGGTCCTCTGTTTAGTTTCTTCGAACTGTCCAATTGATCTCTCGAATTCTAGCTTCTGGCCACCATCATAAGTTAAATCTCCTCTATTTCCAGTATGTTGGAAAAGAAAAATCTTCTCCAACTGTGCGTGGAAATTTTCAAAATATCTAGCTGTCCCATTTTCCTCCTTAGTGACAACATTAGTAGTTTTTCCTCCTCCAATTGTTTTTCCTGCAAACATACAAAAATTTTCAGATGTAAAGTCATTTGACCTCTCGGTCTCACTTGAAGTTTTAGTCTTCAAGTCCTTCTCCAAATATTCAATTACTCTGAGTATTTCCTCCTTCAGCTGAGAATTTATCATTTTCTCTCTCTTAATCTGTAGCCTCTGCCACTTCACCTTATTCTTCATGAGCCAACCAACTCTTTGGCTTTCCTCTATCATCTTTTCCAGTTTGTTAAACTATTCTGTGATCTCAGCTACCTCTTTCCAATACTCTGCATCAGTCAAATTCTTCCTCATGCCATTTGTCCTAGAATCTTCTCTCTTCATCTTCATGTTGTTTTGGCCTCTCTCAGAACCTCTAAAATATCAGCTATGACTGTCAGTAGCCATCTTCTCCTTCATGAGTTTCACTCACTCATCACGGGCTGCATTGAAACCTCTGTAGTAACAAGTCCACCTTGTCAGAACTTACCTCGTCAATCGTTTCCTCCATATTTGGGATTTTGGAAAGTAATGGTCTCCTATCTAATGGACTGTTATGAGCACTCTCTTCTGCTCTCCCTAGGCTTCACTCTGCAACTTCTCAAGAACACATATGTTCTTCTTTCATCCAACCTCTATTGGGAATTCTCTAGGTTATGCCACACTTTCTTCTTCACTTTAGAATCCTCTGCTAGACTCTTTCATCACTGCTCTCAAAGTTGTGATATGATTTTTTCTAAGATTCTCCTCAATTGTTTGCAATCTGCATTTTGCAAAACAACATCTTCAAACCAGAGTCAAACACTTCTCATCAACTAACCTTCAGATTTTTTTCAACACTATTTGCAATTGCCTCCGCAATTTCTCCCAATGCTCTGCTACACTGCACATTGTATTCTGCAATCTTCAAAACACTTTGTCTTCAACTCCATATTCTACAAATCTGGATACCTTCACTGCACACCGAATCAAATCTACAATCTCTGTTAAACAGATTTAGACTTCAAAATTTCCTCACTGCTTCAGTACATATGCATTCAAAAAAACTTGATCTTTTAAAAAGAGTTATTCTAGCTTTGATACCACATGATGCCAAGTGAAACCCATAGTCCCCCCAAATTTTCAAATCCCTATGCATATAAAATGAAATTCAAATTCATGTCCCAATTAACCTCAAGACCTAAGCAACGCAACACTTATCAACCTAGAAAATTAAATAGACTATATCTAAAATTTTTTAGTATCTCAAATCTAGCATTGAGATATTAAATTAACACTCTCTTATGGTTATAGAACCACACAATAATTCCCCTCACCCTATGACTATGAGACCATACATGTTAACTCAATAGTCAAAAAAACATACACGAAAGCTGCTTTTCATTTCAATCCTTGATTATACTCGAACCCAATTCACTGTCCTCAAGGTTCGAATTGCCTTTAACTCACCCCACAAGTTCATATTTCTCAACTCAGATTTTATGTTATAAAATTACCATCCATCGATTTAAACCATGTTATATGGGCCATACCTTTGTGTTCGGTCCACCCTTCATTGTCCTTTTGAGTCAACGTTCACTTTATAATCAACCCCTTTATATAATATAACTAATGCATGGCCATTATCATATATCGAGTTACGCGAATACTTCGCTTCTCATTAAACCTTCTGACTTTGGATTAGATTCAAAGTATCCACGTGTATAACTAAACCTCACTTTATATATTAAACTCTCATACTTCAGATAGTACTCGGGCCCACAGGAATGAATACTTACCTCTTCGCTTGTTTAACACCTCCGCAACTTGCAGTTGTGAACACCCTAGAATCCACTGCCATCATGATCGAACAGTAGTCGCGCCGTTTTTTTTAACAGAGTTTTAACTCCCAAAAAATGTGAAATACATGGTTTTTGGAAACCACTCCAGGACGCGTCTCAAACACCGAAGGTTATCACAATTTTTTTTTCCATTCCTCTTACCATTTATGAATAATGCGAATACCGCTAGTTTTTCTTCTAGATTCTACCTTTACTGTTCCTCTTCACGGTTCCACTTATATCCATGCACTTGTTCAACAGTCTATTTTAGTTCATCGTTCCATAGTTCTTTAAAACAATTGTAAAACAAGCCTTTGCGTCTCACATTTACTGTGGATTCAATCTGAGTTCTATATATTTCTAACTGAAGCAATCCTCCTCTCTTTTCGACCTTCGTTCTACGTCAATTGGTCAATGCTGCAATTAACTCCAAAACATTATAAGAATTCGATTTCACATTCCACAAGTCCTTATATGGTTTTATGCATTCACAATGGATCACCCAAAGCATTCCTTCCACGATTCGATGGCTTTTGAATTGCCATTAACTCTTGGTAATCTTTATACAACATTCTCGTCACAAATTATTTGAACTATCCAATGGTATTCAGAACCATTATTGAAACACGTGACAATTTATTTAAGAACCCAATTACTCTATCTATAGGGAGAATTTCTCCTTGACTTCTTACATAGAATCATTGTAAAGATTCTACCCTTTTTACGATGGATTTCATTTTTCCATCGATAATTCAACGCACAAAACTTCAATTCAGAGATTTACACTCACTCAATTTCTCATCAGAACATCGACATGAATGTCAATTTCTTCAATGACACACATAGTACATTTAACCCCAAATTATAGAGTACATATCACACATTCTTTTGCATTTGCCTATAGAAATTTAGATCCCAATCATACAGAAATTTAAACGAACTAGTATTCATATAAGGCTAAACCAAATGATTTCATAACATATGAATTATTTCATTTACAAAGCTTTTGGGTTGGCCAGATCTTCAATTCGATGGCCTTCTACCTCACTAGTCTATATCTCCTACTCTTCAGCTCTTTAGGTCTACGTTTAATGTCTGTTAGGCTTACATTTATACAAGAAAATAATGAATCGATTCAACTCCTCTAACAACTCAACAAAACTCCTAAAATTCTAGATTTCCTAAATTTAGACTAAGTCCCTAGATTTGTGGAAACTAATTCCAACTCATTCCTACTCTGCAGTTCCTTTTTGAATCTCTCATCTCTTCATATGCCCAACTAATCATTAGAGGGAAGTTAAAATTCTCTCCACATGTAATTAAAATCACTCAAATATGAATAATTACATAGGGAATTAAGAACATGAGACCCCCTTAATGTCTACTTAAATACAAAGTATTTTATTGTGCCTAATGCCCCTACATCAGACTCCCAAGATTAAAAATATTCATGATCTCCTAATCATGTACTTTCAGTCCTTGTATTCCTGGATCCCACACTTTGTTCTGTAGCTGACCATCTACTGCAATATTCCTCTTTTTTACTTCTCCAAGCTTCCTGTAACACCCCCAATTTATGTGTTTGAATTTCAAAGTTAGACATTTGAACTTTAATCCTAAGGGGAGTGGACCCCAAAGGATAAGTATTTTGTGAATGTAATTTAATATTTAAGTTGAGGAAATGACTAAAATGATTGTGTGCATATTGATCAAAATGAGATTTTGAGATCACTTGCTAGCTCCATGAGGATGTATAAGGCAACTAATTCCCCACAATCTTTCAAAAATCGTTGAAAGGAATTATTTCTAATTTAGATTTTGAGTAAAAATCTAAGTTTCCCTAATGATGAGGAAAGTAGTTGGGAAGAGGTAAAAAGCTAGAAAAGCTGAGGAAAAGCATAAAACATCTTTAAAGAATCCGTAAAATGGGAAGCCTAGGCAAACATGAAGAAAATCATCTTGATATTCTGGACGCAGAATTAGAAACATGCTTTGGGGGAGCAACAGCTTAAATAAGCTGCTCCTAAATAGATTAGGGGTTGATCTGTTCAAGGAGATGATCTCAACTCGGGGGTGAGTTCTGGGAGACAAAAGGACTCTAAGGTTGGGAGGTTGGTCAATTTCAATAGGGGTATGTCCATAAATTGAATTATGTTTTTACTTCTTATGGTATGAATTGGATACATATAATTGATGGAATTGCATGCTAGACTTATTAATGCTACGTTAGACTTATTTATTTACATTTTACTATAAGAGGTAGGATTCAAGTTCATGTTGGATAGGAAGATGGAAAAAAAAAAGGGAAATATATGTACATGTTGTATGTAGTAATATTCCACACATTGAATAGAAATCTCAGCAGAAGTAGCTTCAATCTCTGTATGGTTGTGGGAATCACACCTAGGGAAAGAATTCATCAGAACCTTTAAACCATAGCTGGTTTAAATCTGAGAATACATATTTTCCAAAGATGATCTATATTCTAACTTTAATCTGCTTCTGCAATTTAAAATAAAAAGAAGGTTCATTTAAACTAGGTCAACCAGACTCTCATCTATTAAAATCTGAAAGTAAGACAAACTACATTGTAATTGTTTCCTGTAATCAAAATTATAATGGAGTCTAACATATTATTATATGTCATAATGGATGAAATAAGAATGAACTCTGCTAGCCAAATAGTAGGAAAAATTTATGTGTGAGTTCTGAAAATTAAATAAATTCTGAGTTAAAAAGTAGGTATAAGTCCTTGTATCCAGAAACAGTATTAATTTATCTGTGATGTATTGTGGTTATAATTAACAACTTCCTTCCTTTCAATTTTCATGAGATTTAGTGATAACTTAGATAAGTGTAGTGGTGCATATGACACTGCTAGCCATTTCAGAATCTTATGATAATTGTATCAAGGCAACTTAAACTCGGGAAAATACCATTATAACACTAAATACCATTTTATAGAAAAATTAAAATATGCATTGGTACAAAGCTACTATATAGTCTAAATAGGAATGACTTATTGAAATCGGCGAATATCTGCTACAACCATACCATCTGAGATATCATAAACGAGTTCCGGATTTATGTGTATACAAACAACAGTACTCACAGTAAAGATTTATTTGCAGAATTATAAAATAGACCTTTTAATTAATCGAAGGAAGGGGTGCATCTACTCACGGAAATTTAATAGCAATAATAAAACTTTTAAATAAAACCATGATCGTAAATGATGATTGTCACAACTAAGGTGGCTGTGCATGACTGTCTGCGATTCCAACCACTATGCAATACGATGAGTGAGGAGAGAGCCTTCAGCCATTCGATCAAGTTTTTTGTTATATGCGATAGCGATGAACTACACATAAGTGCGGTTAATCGTTAAATAAAATTTCATTTAATAAGTACTGTAGTTGCAGAAAAAAAAAGAAAAAAATATCAACATAGGAAATGGTATGAGGGTGCTCTGCAAGAAAATAGACAAGCATCTTATAGTGGTCATATAGGGATGGGATTTCCATGGCAATCTAGACAGGAAGAAACAAAAACGAAAATTATGCAATTCAACAGTGCGCAAACATTGGAATCCCATGAATGGAACTCGGGCCACCGTAGCTAAAAAATCCCAATCGAATATGGAAGGAATGTAGAAAACCTGTATGGTAGGCGATCTATAACAACGAAGCCGAAATGAAGAATTAACCAGAAAACGAGAAGGGGAACCCCTGAATTCCTTGTTCAGAGGGACAGAGCTCCCTCACACCTGGAAACAAAAAGAAAATAAATCACGTATTAGATAAAAGTCGTAAAAGAAAAATCGGTGTACAGAGGTAACGAAAAGTAGAAAGAGATGATAGACGATACTGGTGTGCAACCTTCGAAGAAGTCGAACCACTGAAAGAAAATGGCATGCAGGTCTACCCATGACCGTGGAATGATTTCACGAAAGCAGAGTCCGGTTGTGTTAAACCACAGTTGGAAACCTAGTGCACAGTATCGTGGGAGTAGGAATATTTCATTCCATAGAGTGAAATCCATTTACCGCCATAACAAAGACTGAGTTAGACGCTGGAATAATAAGAGCACGGTATGACCGAAATTTCTGTGGTAAAACCACCTACCCATGTACCCAAATTAAAATAAAAACACCAGCAGTGAGTAATACGTTCAACCCCAAACCCTGAAATGAGAACAAGCGTAGGACCAATGGACAGTGCATATATAAACCAGAAAAATGATAACTATGAAGCCACTGAGAGGGAAGGCGCTTACCAGTGTTACCGGCGATGGAAAGCAAGCCCTCATGCTCTCCTTCGTGGCTGTAGATTTCCCATTGCCTATAGAAAAGCGGAGAAGGCGGAAACAATGAACGATAACCCGGGTAAGGATTTCAATCTGAAAAAAAAATTCGACTCATAAGGAAAAGCTAAACTCTAGTACGCAAATCGAAATGTGGAATTGCTGAACTATCGACAGAGGGAGAGTATGAAATGCGGGAATCAGAAATTTAATGGGAGGGTACATAAATACAGCCCGAGAGTGATCGGAAAATCCAATCGATAGGATATCTTCGTACCCTTTCTGTACTCATGTCTGCACGGGACCACCGGATGGACGCCAGATAGACAGAGTTTAATCCCGATCTGGATCTCTCAGGGCACGAGAGTAAACCTTACGCCATGGAAATCTCCTGATTAATGCGACGTGTCCATAAAAAGGTACGAGAGCTCGTTTAAAAAAAAAATCGAGCCACACGCTATCAGAAAGAATTAAAGTTTCATTTGTAATCGACGTGACGGATAGGATATATATAATATAAAATGTACACACACATTTAATTGAACCTTACAAAGTCTGCCCTACCGTAGCTGGCCATCGCACAAAAGAGTGATAGGTCCATGTGGTTCACCGTAGTCGTAGATGCCATAACCGTAACGAGTTGGGATATGAATGGAAATCACATTAGCCCAACGTTGGTGTATCATTATATATATATGAGTAGAATCGAAATATATATAGTTGGGCTATATTGAAAACGAAAATATATATGTATCGAACTATATATAGTTGCAATTATACACTATATTGAATTTCAATCATACTCCTATAATTACATTATAGGTTTGGAATTAAATTTGTTATTTCCATTACAATGAAATGGCATAGATGTTAATATAGAAGTCATAGCAACTTGGGACGAGAAAAATGACACAACAAATGACATTAACAGTATATAAAAAGAAAAGGAAAAAGAAAAAGATTGTGGAGAGAGAGAGAGAGACATTACAAATGGTATCAGAACTCAGATTCTAAAACTGGGCTGTTGTTGTAGTGCTCATTGTTGCTGTGTGTTCCTGGTATAAATGAGTATGATGGAGATTTTTCTTTTTAAATCTTACTGATCTGTATTGTGTAGTGTACAGTGGTGCTGACATGGCAGAAGGTGAAGAAATTTACGTGGATCTGCGAGATGAGTTTAGTACGGCAGATCCCAATGCTCTAGTTATGGCTATCTTGCACAGGTTGCAGCAAGAATTGGCTGAGTTGAAAAGCCAGAATGACAAGTTGTCATCTGCCAGTAGGGAGCAGGAAAATCTCATCAGAGAGTTAACCTCAAGGAACAGCCAAGAAGGTGAAGGTTCCGGAAAGAGGAAGATTGATGAATCTGAGGATGATGATGCTGGTAGGCATCAGTATAAGCAGAAAAGGGAATTACAGGGAAAATTCCGAAAGATCAAACCTCCCTCCTATGATGGAGAGAAGGAGGAAGATGCTGAAGCTTGGTTGCTGAACATGATTAAGTATTTCCAAGTTTATGAATATGAGAGAAATCTGAAGGCCAGATTAGCTGTTTACCAGCTACAAGGTAAAGCTACCTTGTGGTGGGAGGAGACGAAAATGGTTCATGCTATTGACGAAAAAACAGTGACTTGGGAGGATTTCCAAGTTAAGTTCAAAAACCACTATCTAAATGAATGTTACTATGATGATAAAGCAAAGGAATTCCACGAAATTAGACTAGGACAACTCACTATTGATGAGTTTGTTACTAAGTTTACAAATCTGCTGAGATATGTACCCTACATTAGGGAAGAAAAGGCAAAAGTACAAAGGTTTATAAATTGTTTGCCTACTGTATACAAAGAGAAAATTGAGTTTGACAACCCAAAGACAATGGACGAAGCTGTTAGAAAAGCGAGATTATGCTATCAGCAGTTTAAAGGAAAATCTGAGCAAGGAAAAGGTTGGCAGAATAAAAGTGAATTCAAAGGAAGGAAACAGAAACCAGCATATTTGAAGAATTTTGGCAGAGATCATCAGCGAAAGAAATTTAATAAACCCAGAGAAAGTCAAACTACTCAGTCATGGGTGGCTTCAAAACAAATGGATGGAGACAGTAAGAAAGAGGGCACAGTCAAAATGAAGGAACCTTTGAAATGTTGGGGATGCGGAGAACCCCATCTGTTGAGGGATTGTCCCCACAGAAATATTCATATGATTATGAGAGATCGAGAAGAAACCATAGTAAATGACATAGCATGAAGGATACCCACTATCAGTGCAGCCTTGGAGAATCGACAAGCAGAACATCAAGCTACCATGGTTGAAATGGAAGGTAAGATTTTTGACCTACCTGTTACAGTCTTGATTGATCCGGGTGCTTCTTTGAGTTACATTAGTCCAAAAATTGTAGAAAAATGTAAGCTTAAAACTGAAAAATTTCAGCAGTCATGGTTGGTACAGCTGGCCACTGGAACTAAGAGAAAGGTAACACATAAATTTTCTAGAACAACAATCAAATTAAATGATTTTCAAACAGAACTAAATCTGAACATACTGCCGTTAGGATCTTATGACTTGCTGATAGGAATGGATTGGCTGGAAAAGAAGAAAGCCCTGATGAACTGCTAGGATAAAACCCTGCATTGTGTGGATGAAGAAGGGAAACCTTTTACTCTCAAAGGAAAACCAAAATCCATTTCAGTAAGACAAATATCAGCACTACAATTAAAACAAACAGCTAGAAAAGGATACCAAGTTTATGCAGTACATGTGGAGGAAGTAGAACAGAAAACTAGACAAAATCTGCTGAATGATTTACCGGTGGTAAGGGAATTTAAGGAAGTCTTTCCAGATGAGATTCCTCATCTTCCCCCCAAAAGAGAAATTGACTTTACAATCGATTTGGTGCCTGGAGCAACACCTGTTTCCCGAGCCCCTTATCGAATGAGTCCTCCTGAACTTATGGAACTGAAAATGCAATTGCAAGAATTGCTAGATAAAGGTTATATCAGACCAAGTGTGTCTCCTTGGGGAGCACCAGTCTTATTTGTGAAAAAGAAAGATGGAACTTTTAGGATGTGCATTGATTATTGCCAACTGAACAAGTTGACCATTAAGAATAGATATCCTCTACCTAGAATTGATCATATTTTTGATCAGGTGAGAGGAGCTTCAGTATTTTCGAAGATTGACTTAAGAACTAGGTATCACCAGCTCAGAATCAAGGAAGAAGACATCAGCAAAATAGCTTTTCGAACCAGGTATGGACACTACGAATTTGTAGTCCTACCTTTTGGATTGAAAAATGCCCCTGCCACATTTATGTGTCTGATGAACAGTGTGTTAAATAAGTACTTAGATAAATTTATTCTTGTGTTCATAGATGATATTTTGGTCTACTCCAAAAATGAGGAGGAACATAGAGAACATTTGCGGATAGTGTTGCAAACTCTGAAAGAAAACCAACTATATGCCAAGTTCTGCAAATGTGAATTTTATAAACATAAGATTCAATTCTTGGGTCATATTATTTCTGAACAAGGCCTTGTTGTTGACCTTGAAAAGATAAAGGCTATAAAATAATGGCCTGTACCAACTGATGTCTCAGCAGTAAGATCATTCATGGGGATTACGGGCTATTATCGCAGATTTGTGGACAGATTTTCTGCCATAGCACATCCCATAACCTCATTACAAAGAAAGGGTGTCAAATTTGAGTGGACTGAAAAATGTCAAAACAGCTTTGATCAATTAAAGCTAAAACTCACTACAACCCCTATAATGAAGATTGCAGATCCTGATAAGGAATTTGTGGTATGTACAGATGCCTGTAGAGAGGGATTGGGAGGAGCTCTTATTCAGGAAAATTCAGTCATTTCCTATGAATCTAGGAAACTGAAAATACATGAACATAATTATAGTGCCTATGATTTAGAATTTGCAGCTGTTATCCATGCTTTGAAAATGTGGCGGCACTATCTTCTTGGGAAAAAGTTTACATTGATGACTGATCATATTAGTCTCAAATATTTCTTTTCCCAAACTGATCTGAATGCAAGACAAGCCAGATGGCTGTCCTTTTTAAGTGAATTTGATATGGACATAAAGCATATCAAGGGAAAAGAAAATAAAGTTGCTGATGCATTAAGCAGGAATGCTTGTTAGAATATAAACAACATTGGAAGTAGTGCCCAGATCGAAGTAGAAGAGTTGGTGAGCAAAGCAGAAAATCAGGATCCAAACTATGAAACACTCTTGGTGAAACTACAGAAAAAGGAGAAAACTGATTTCACTCAAAACCAAAAAGGGCTGATCTGTTATAAAAACAGGTTGTATATTCCCAATGTAGAGTCCTTAAAAAGGGAAATTCTGGATGAGTATCAGAAATAGCCATATGTAGGACATCCAGGATATCAGAAATTATTAACAACCCTGAAAAAGAAGATGTTCTGGCCAGGAATGAAAAGAGATGTAGCAGAATATTTAAGTAGATGCATGGAATGCCAATTAGTCAAAATAGAGCATCAGCATCCGGCAGGTCTTTTAAACCCTTTAACAATTGCAGAATGGAAGTGGGACACTGTTTCTATGTATTTCATCACAGGATTACCCAAAACCAAACACCAACATGACTTAGTAATGGTGGTAGTAGACACCTTAACAAAAGATGCACACTTTATACCTGTTAAGTCTACTTTTGGGACAGCCCAAGTAGCAGAGGTGTTTCTAAAAGAAATAGTAAGATTACATGGAGTCCCAAAAGTCATTTTTTCTAACCGAGATGTTAAGTTCACAACAGCTTTTTGGAAAGGGCTATCTGGAGGGATGGGTACTAAGTTGAATTTTAGTACCGCCTATCACCCTCAGACCAATTGGCAGACAGAGAGGACTAATCAAATTTTGGAGGATATGCTGAGAATGTATGTGATGGATAGGCCATCAAAGTGGGAAGAGTATTTGCATTTAGCCGAATTTGCCTATAGTAACAGCTACCAATACTCTATCAAGATGAGTCTGTTTGAGGCACTGTATGGAAGAAAGTGTCGTACTCCTTTGAGCTGGAGCCAACCAGAGGATAAACTAATGTTGGGGGCTGATGCCTCACAAGAGATGGAAAGAATTGTTAAACAGATACAAAGAAACATCAAGACAAAACAAGATCGCCAGAAAAACTATGCTAATAAGAAACGAGTGCACCGAGAATTTAAAGTGGGGGATCATGTGTATTTGCGTATTAAACCCAAAAAGAGCACACTTTATGCTGGAAGTTGTGCAAAACTGGCTCCTAGATATTGTGGTCCTTTTGAAGTATTAGAAAGGGTGGGACCAGTGGCTTACAAGCTAGCCTTACCACCCCATGTTAGAGTTCATGATGTATTTCATGTTTCATTATTAAAAAGATATGTGCATGATGCTTCTCACATAGTTGATTGGAATGTTGTACAGGTGGAACCAGAAGGGGAGTTTCTGCCAGAACCACTTCAAATATTGGAGCGGGAAGAAATTGAATTGAGAAACAGAACAGTAGCAAGAGTAAAGGTGCACTGGAAGCACTTTACTGCTGAAGAAGCTACCTGGGAAAGAGAAGCTGAAATGATGGAAAGATATCCATTTTTGTTTGAAAAAAAAAATGAACTCTAGTAGTTGAATAATAACACCGAGGACGGTGTTTATTTTCAGAGGGGGAATATGTAACACCCCCAATTTATGTGTTTGAATTTCAAAGTTAGACATTTGAACTTTAATCCTAAGGGGAGTGGACCCCAAAGGACAAGTATTTTGTGAATGTAATTTAATATTTAAGTTGAGGAAATGAATAAAATGATTGTGTGCATATTGACCAAAATGAGATTTTGAGATCACTTGCTAATTCCATGAGGATGGATAAGGCAACTAATTCCCCACAATCTTTCAAAAAGCCTTGAAATGAATTATTTCTAATTTAGATTTTGAGTAAAAATCTAAGTTTCCTCAATGATGAGGAAAGTAGTTGGGAAGAGGTAAGAAGCTGGAAAAACTGAGCAAAAGCATAAAACAGCTTTAAAGAATACCTAAAATGGGAAGCCTAGGCAAATAGGAAGAAAAGCATCCTGATATTCTGGACGCAGAATTAGAAACATGCTTTGGAGGAGCAACAGCTTAAATAAGCTGCTCCTAAACAGATTAGGGGTTGATCTGTTCAAGGAGATGATCTCAGCTCGGGGGTGAGTTCTGGGAGACAAAAGGACTCTAAGGTTGGGAGGTCGGTCAATTTCAATAGTGGTATGTCCCTAAATTTAATTATGTTTTTACTTCTTATGGTATGAATTGGCTACATATAATTGATGGAATTGCATGCTAGACTTATTAATGCTACCTTAGACTTATTTATTTACATTTTACTATAAGAGGTAGGATTCAAGTTCATGTTGCATAGGAAGATGGAAAAAAAGAAGAAGGGAAATATATGTACATGTTGTATGTAGTAATATTCCACACATTGAATAGAAATCTCAGCAGAAGTAGCTTCAATCTCTGTATGGTTGTGGGAATCACATCTAGGGAAAGAATTTATCAGAACCTTTAAACCATAGCTGGTTTAACTATGAGAATACATATTTTCCAAATATGATCTATATTCTAACTTTAATCTGCTTCTGCAATTTAAAATAAAAAGAAGGTTCATTTAAACTAGGTCAACTAGACTCTCATCTATTGAAATCTGAATGTAAGACAAACTACATTGTAATTGTTTCCTGTAATCAAAATTATAATGGAGTCTAACATATTATTATATGTCATAATGGATGAAATAAGAATGAACTCTGCTAGCCAAATAGTAGGAAAAATTGATGTGTGAGTTCTGAAAAATAAATAAATTCTGAGTTAGAAAGTAGGTATAAGTCCTTGTATCCAGAAACAGTATTAATTTATCTGCGATGTATTGTGGTTATAATTAACAACTTCCTTCCTTTCAATTTTCATGAGATTTAGTGATAACTTAGATAAGTGTAGTGGTGCATATGACACTGCTAGCCATTTCAGAATCTTATGATAATTGTATCAAGGCAACTTAAACTCGGGAAAATACCATTATAACACTAAATACCATTTTATAGAAAAATTAAAATATGCATTGGTACAAAGCTACTATATAGTCTAAATAGGAATGACTTATTGAAATCGGCGAATATCTACTACAACCATACCATCTAAGATATCATAAACGAGTTCCGGATTTATGTGTATACAAACAACAATACTCACAGTAAAGATTTATTTGCATAATTATAAAATAGACCTTTTAATTAATCGAAGGAAGGGGTGCATCTACTCACGGAAATTTAATAGCAATAATAAAAACTTTTAAATAAAACCATGATCGTAAATGATGATTGCCACAACTAAGGTGGCTGTGCATGACTGTCTGCGATTCCAACCACTATGCAAGATGATGAGTGAGGGCACAGCCTTTAGCCATTTGATAAAGTTTTTTTTTATATGCGATAGCGATGAACTACACATAAGTGCGGTTAACCGTTAAATAAAATTCCATCTAATAAGTATTGTAGTTGTAGAAAAAAAAAAAAAATATCAACATAGGAAATGGTACGAGGGTGCTCTGCAAGAAAATAGACAAGCATCTTATAGTGGTCATATAGGGATGGGATTGCCATGGCAATCTAGACAGGAAGAAACAAAAATGAAAATTATGCAATTCAACAGTGCGCAAACATTGGAATCCCGTGAATGGAACTCGGGCCACCGTAGCTAAAAAATCCCAACCGAATATGGAAGGAATGTAGAAAACCTGTATGGTAGGCGCTCTATAACAATGAAGCCGAAATGAAGAATTATCCAGAAAACGAGAAGGGGAACCCCTGAATTCCTTGTTCGGAGGGACAGAGCTCCCTCACAGCTGGAAACAAAAAGAAAATAAATCACGTATTAGATAAAAGTCGTAAAAGAAAAATCAATGTACAGAGGTAATGAAAAGTAGATAGAGATGATAGACGATACTGGTGTGCAACCTTCGAAGAAGTCAAAGCGCTGAAAGAAAATGGCATGCGGGTCTACCCATGACTGTGGAACTATTTCACGAAAGTAGAGTCCGGTTGTGTTAAACCACAGTCGGAAACCTAGTGCACAGTATCGTGGCAGTAGGAAGATTTCATTCCGCAGAGTGAAATTCATTTACCGCCATAAAAAAGACTGAGTTAGACGCTGGAATAACAAGAGCACGGTATGACCGAAATTTCTATGGTAAAACCACCTGCCCAAATTAAAAGAAAAACACCAGCAGTGAGTAATACGTTCAACCCCAAACCCTGAAATGAGAACAAGCGTAGGACCAGTGGATAGTGCATATATAAACTAGAAAAATGATAACTATGAAGCCACTGAGAGGGAATGTGCTTACCAGCGTTACCGACGAAGGAAAGCAAGCCCTCATGCTCTCCTTCGTGGCTGTAGATTTCCCATTGCCTGTAGAAAAGCCGAGAAGGCGGAAACAATGAACGATAACCCGGGTAAGGATTTCAATCTGAAAAAAATTTCGACTTAAAAGGAAAAAATAAACCCTAGTACGCAAATTGAAATGTGGAATTGCTGAACTATGGACAGAGGGAAAGTATGAAATGCGGGAATCAGAAATTTAATGGGAGGGTACATAAATACATCCCGAGAGTGATCGGAAAATCCAATCGATAGGATATCTACCCCTTCTGTACTCATGTCTGCACGGGACCACCAGATGGATGCCAGATAGATAGATTTTAATCCCGATCTGGATCTCTCAGGGCGCGAGAATAAACCTTACGCCATGGAAATCTCCTGATTAATGCGACGTGTCCATAAAAAGGTATGAGAGCTCGTTTAAAAAAAAAATCGAGCCACACGCTATCAGAAAGAATTAAAGTTTCATTTGTAATCGACGTGACAGATAGGATATATATAATATAAAATGCACACACACATTTAATTGAACCTTACAAAGTCTTCCCTACCATAGCTAGCCATCGCACAAAAGAGCGATAGGTCCATGTGATTCACCGTAGTCGTAGATGCCATAACCGTAATGAGTTGGGATTTGAATGGAAATCACATTAGCCCAAGGTTGGGGTATCAAAATATATATATGAGTAGAATCGAAATATATATAGTTGGGCTATATTGAAAAAGAAAATATATATGTATCGAACTATATATAGTTGCAATTATACACTATATTGAATTTCAATCATACTCCTATAATTACATTATAGGTTTGGAATTAAATTTGTTATTTCCATTACAATGAAATGGCATAGATGTTAATATAGAAGTCATAGGAACTTGGGACGAGAAAAATGACACAGCTAATGACATTAACAGTATATAAAAAAAATAAAAAATTGTGGAGAGAGAGAGAGACATTACACTTCCATATCTTATGCTGCATCTTTCCACTTGCTAAGCTTTCACAGTCTGTGACTATCTTCTTCTATTTGTTGTTGCCTCTCTACTTTCTTGCTATTTTCTTATTCTCAGACACTTTCACCATCAACTTTCTTATCAATCCAATTTCCTTATCTAATTTATCTTCTGACTGCTGGATACTTCTCCTTCTTGGTTGTTGAACTTCTACTTCTGCTCTTGCTTGTTGCATTCTTACTTGCTGAACTCTTACCTTCACCTGCTGAGCCCTTGCTTGCTGAAATTTTACTTGTTCAGTTCTTACTGTTGCTCTTACTCTGGCTCCTGCCTTAAATTGTTGAGCCCTAACTGCCACCCAATCATCCATAACCTCTTGTTCTCTGCAATAGAAAAATTCTTCCTGATTGTCACCCATGACAATTTCTTCACTTTCTGACTTTAGCAATTTCTTGGACTGGTATTTAAATTGCCAGTCACTATCATCATCTCTTTTCTTCTCCTAGACCAAACATCCTTTAGTCCTTCCGTCGGCACCTGCAATCATAAAACAAACACCAAATTCATAAAATCCTTCTCTCTCTTCCTCCTCTGGCAACATTTCAGATTGTTGCTCTAACATTTCCTCTGGAAACACTTCAATATGTTACTCTATCATTTCATTCTCTTCTCTAAATGTTTTTAGCAACCAATTTAGCCATCTATTTTCAAGCATTTCGTCAATATGATGCAAAAAAATTTCAACATGTTCTTCTCCTCCCCCCTTGACAATCTTCAGTAATTGTCCCTTATCCCCTTGATTGAATTTTCCAATCAAATCAAGTTCTTTGAGCTCTGCATTTTCATCTTCTCTCGAAATAAAATTCTAATTCTCCACTGCTATAGCAGTTTCAAAAATCTGCCCTACAGTCTACTCTTGGCCCATTAGACAAGCCAATTCTTCTCTATCATCAATAGTAACAAGTTTCTGCATATGATACATAACTGTCTCATCTCCTTTCTGCGATAGTTCTTCTTCTCTCAAGAGAATTCCAATTGATGGATTGTCTTCTGCATCACCTGTCAACACAACCAACTTGTCAATTTTAGAATCATAAGACCCAATGGTCTCAATTGATGATCCAATCACCAATTATCCTATTTGCAGTCTTAAGACCTTTCGAAGACTCAGAAAATATCCTCTGTCTTCATTCCTTTGTATCTTCACATTCTTCAATCCCCAATTTCGAAATTAAGGTCCTCCTTCCTACATTGAATCCTGGTTGTTCGGCATAATCTCTAGCAATCCAACCTCTTCATTCCATGGATTAAAGTCTTCCACAGAATTATCGTCCTATTTTAATTGACTGCCCAATTGTGTCAAATTTTCTTCAGTATCAACAGAATCTCCATTCACAAAAAAATTGTTAAAACAAAAATCATAAGGCCCCAGTGCCTTTCTTTCCTCTGCCAACATTTCAGTATGTTGTCCTGAAATTCCTTCCTTCTTTATCAGCATATCAGTATGCTTATTCCAATCCTTCAAAAAATTCTTGAGACTGTCAGTTAGTCTCTCCTCTACATCACCCTCTGCAAGGATGCCTCCTTGCTCTAGTTCACAAAAATGAACCTTCTCATTCTCATTCATAAAACAAGGAATTTATGAATTCATTTCGCTGTAGTAATCGAATTTGATCTTCATTTGAAAGATAACCACCATATGTGACTTGTCAACTTTCAGCTTCATTTATCATAGTTTCATCATATGAACTGGTTTCTTCAATACTTGCATTCACACACAACTTGTCAGTTGTAAAACCATAGGACCCCATGGTCTCATTTGATGATTTGATCATCAAATCCTTTTGTTGTTCCAAGTCTTTAATACATTCCGAAAATTCTTCAATGGTCCTCTCTTCAGTTTCTTCGAATTGTCCAATTGAACTTTCGAATTCTAGCTTCTGGCCACCATCATAAGTTAAATCTCCTCTATTTCTAGTATGTTGGAAAAGAAAACTCTTCTCCAACTGTGCGTGGACATTTTCAAAATATCTAGCTGTCCCATTTTCCTCCTTAGTGACAACGTTAGTAGTTTGTCCTCCTCCAATTGTTTTTCCTGCAAACATACAAAATTTTTCATATGTAAAGTCATTTGACCTCTCGGTCTCACTTGAAGTTTCAGTCTTCATGTCCTTCTCCAAATACTCAATTACTCTGAGTATTTCCTCCTTCAACAAAGAATTTATCATTTTCTCTCTCTTCATCTGTAGCCTCTACCACTTCAATTTCTTCTTCATGAGCCAACGAACTCTTTGGCTTTCCTCTATCATCTTTTCCAATTTGTTAAACTATTATGTGATCTCAGCTGCCTCTTTCCAATACTCTGCATCAGTCAAATTCTTCCTCATGCCATTTTTCCTAGTATCTTCTCTCTTCATCTTCATGCCGTTGTGGCCTCTCTCAGAACCTCTACAATATCTACTATGACTATCAGTAGCCATCTTCTCCTTCATGAGTTTCACTCACTCATCACGGGCTGCACTGAAGCCTCTGTAGTAACAATTCCACCTTGTCACAATTTACCTCACCAATCCTTTCCTCCATATTTGGGCTTTTGGAAAGTACTGGTCTCCTATCTGATGGAATCTTATGAGCACTCTCTTCTTCTCTCCCTAGGCTTCACTCTGCAACTTCTCAATAACACATCTGTTCTTCTTTCATCCAACCTCTGTTGGGAATTCTCCAGGTTCTGCCACACTTTTTTCTTCACTTTAGAATCCTCTGCTAGACTCTTTCATCACTGCTCTCAAAGTTGAGATATGTTTTTTGCTGAGATTCTCCTCAATTGTCTACAATCTGCATTCTGCAAACAATATCTTCAAACCAGAGTCAAACACTTCTCATCAACTAACCTTTAGAGTTTTTTCAACACTATTTACAATTTCCTCTGCAATTTCTCCCAATGCTCCGCTACACTACATGTTGTATGCTGCAATCTTCAAAACACTTTGTCTTCAACTCCATATTCTGCAAATCTCGATACCTTCACTGCACACCTAATCAAATCTGCAATCTCTGTTAAACAGATTTAGACTTCAAATTTTCCACACTGCTTCAATACATATGCATTCAAAAAAACTTGATCTTTTAAAAAGAGTTATTCCAGCTCTGATAACACATGATGCCAGGTGAAACCCACAGTCCCCCAAAATTTTCAAATCTCTATGAATATAAAATGTAATTGAAATTCATGTCCCAATTAACCTCAAGACCTGGGCAACGCACAACATTTATCAACCTGGAAAATTAAATAGACTATAATTGAAAGTTTTTAATATCTCATGTCTAAGATTGGGATATTAAATTAACACTCTCTTATGGTTATAGAAACACACAATAATTCCTCTCGCCCTATGACTATGAGACCATACATGTTAACTCAATAGTCCAACAAACATACACGGAAGCTTCTTTTCAGCTCAATCCTTGATTATACTCAAACCCAATTCACTGTCCTCAAGGTTCGAATTGCCTTTAACTCACCCCACAAGTTTATATTTCTCAACTCATACTTTATGTTATAAAATTACCATACATCGATTTAAACCATGTTATATGGCCCATACCTTTGTGTTCAGTCCACCCTTCATTGTCCCTATGAGTCAATGTTCACTTTATAATCAACCCCTTTATATAATATAATTAATGCATAGCCATTATCATATATCGAGTTACACGAATACTTCTCTTCTCATTAAACCTTTTGACTTTGGATTAGATTCAAAGTATCCGCACATGTAACTAAACCTCATAATATATATTAAACTCTCAGACTTCAGATAGTACTCGGGCCCATAGGAATGAATACTTACCTCTTTCCTTGTTTAACACCTCCGCAACTTGCAGTTGTGAACACCCTGAGATCCATTGCCATCGTGATCGAATGGTAATCACATTTTATTTTTTAACAGAGTTTTAACTCCCAAAAAAATGTGAAATACATTATTTTTGGAAATCACTCCAGGACGTGTGTCAAATGCCAAAGGTTATCGCACTTTTTTTTTCTATTCTGCTTACCATTCATTTATAATGTTGTCAAATTAGGAGGTAACTCCTCAAAATCAGAATGTGTATTAGCTGAAGGATGCACATGGATTTATACATGGAGGTGAGGCTATTGGGATTCATCTCCCAATGACTCTTGGCCTTCCTTATTTCCTAATATTAATTAATATACAATATTAAATATGCACACCCATCCATAGGATTAGGTGTCAACATTCCCCCCTTTAATCCGAAGGGATGTTGGTGAGTCCAAGCATCGATCTGAACTTTTCAAAATTTTCTCTTCCAAGTGCTATGGTGAAGATGTCAGCAGTTTGCTCATTTGTGGAACAATGATGTAGATGGATGGTTTTGGCCTGAACATGATGTCGAATTAGATGGTACTTTGTATTGATGTGCTTTGTTCGATCATGGAACTTTGGGTTCTTGGCCAACTTTATTGCAGAAGTGTTGTAGATCATGAGTGGAGTGGAGTACATTTGTTTCATCTACAAATCTTCCAGGATTTTCCGGAGCCACACAATTTCCTTTGTTGCTTCAGCGACTACCACATATTCTGCCTCGGTCGTGGAATCTGTTGGAACTGACTGTTTGCATGATCTCCATGAGACAGCTCCTGATCCAAGACTCATGGTGTAACCTGTAGTAGACACCCCTGTTTCTTTGTCACCATCAAAGTCTGAATCAGAGTATCCGGTCAAGATGAAGTCGCCTACCTGTGTATATTTGAGTCCAAAGTCTTGAGTCCCCTTCAAGTACCTTAGTACTCTTTTGGCAGCAGACCAATGTCCTTCACAAGGTTTTTGCATGAACCTTGAGAGGATTCCAACAGCAAATGAGATGTCAGGTCTGGTGGTGGTCAGATAGATAAGACTTCCTACAAGTTGTCTATACTTAGTTGCATCCTCAAATTCCTTCCCTTCAATAGATGTGAGCTTCAAGTTTTGTTCCATTGGAGTGCTTAAGGGATTACAATCATCCATGCCAAATTTGTTCAAGAGATCTCCAATGTACTTCTTCTGAGAAAGAAATATGAATTTAGGATGTTGAATTACTTCAATACCCAAATAGTAATGAACATGACCCAAATCAGTCATTTCAAAACCTTTCTTCAACTCTTTCTTCATGGATGCAATATAGGTCTCATTGTTTCCTGTTATCAAAAGATCATCTACATATACCACAAGATATACAACTGTTTTTCCAACTTTCTTAACAAAAAAAGTTGCATCATCAAGATCAAAATGTTTGAAATCAAGTTTCAGAAGATGCTCGGTCAATTTCTCATACCAGGCTCGTGGTGCTTGCTTGAGGCCATACAAGGATTTTACAAGTTTGCAAACTTTGTGTTCTTGACCCTTTATCACGAATCCTTCTGGCTGGGACATATAAACTTTCTCCTTTAGATCTCCATTCAAGAAGGTTGTTTTTACATCCATCCGATGGACTTTCCATCCACTCTGAGCTGCTAAGGCAAAGAGAGTCCGGATGGTGGTCCATTTTGCTGTGGGAGCAAAAGTTTCTTCATAATCGACTCCTTCTTTCTGTGCGAATCCTTTTGCCACAAGCCTGGCCTTGTGCTTGTCAAGTGAGCCGTCTGCTTTGTACTTGTTCTTGTAGACCCACTTATAGCCAATTGGTTTCGTTCCCAAAGGCGGATCAACCAGCTTCCAAGTGCCATTATTTATCAAGGCATCATACTCCTTCTGCATCGCTTCTTTCCATTCATCATGAGAAGCGGCTTCTTTGAAGGAAGTTGGTTCATGATCTGTAGACAAACTCAATTCACAGTTATAAGCAATATCCATATCAACAGGGGAATCAGAATTCTCTACATCACCTTTGATTTGTTGAGTGGAACTTCTTGTTCATGTCTTTCCAACCTCATCAGGATGAACATTCTCCATTGTCTTTGTCAGCCATTTGGGAGGACCTTTCTGAGATGGCCCAGGCTGGTCATTTGATTGAGTTGGGATTGATTAAAGATTCAATCTCCCAGTTCTGTCGATCACATCATCCAATGTGTCATCCGTGGTTGTCTCTTCATGTGGGGGAGAGAGTGCTTCAGGATATGATTCCACAGTTTGATTCAATATCGGAATCCCCCCTTCAAGGTGTGGAATCACATTATCAAATTCTTGGAAAGACTTTGCATGTGTGAATCTATCCAGGCGATCAAGTTGCCGCTCAACAACCTTGTCATTCTTGGAAGATTCAAGAAATATGACATCTCTTGCTATCACAAACTTCTTATTTGTTTCATCATAGAGACGATATCCTTTTGAGGTATTGGAGTACCCCAAGAAGATACATTTTCTGCTTCTAGCACCAAGTTTTTTCCTTTGACCCTTGGGTATCAAGGCATAATAGGTGGACCCAAAGACCCTGAAATGCTTTACCGAAGGAATGTGGCCATGCCACATTTCAAAAGGAGTTTTATTTCTAATTTAACTTGAAGGACACCTATTCTTTATGTAAACAGCACATAGAACTGCATCAGCCCAAAACATCAATTTTACATTCTTGAAAAATAACATGGAGCAGACCATATTTAAAATGGTTCTGTTCATTCTTTCAGCTACACCGTTCTGTTGTGGATTATATGGCACTATTGTTTGATGTTTGATTCCATGTTGACGAAGATAATTTTCAAATTCGTTTGAAGTGTATTCTTTTCCATTATCAGTACGTAGAGAGCCAATATTTGTTTGTGCATCATTTTCAATCCATGCATGAAAATTCTTGAAAGTTTGAAAAGCATCAGACTTATTCTTCAGTAAGTAAATCCAACACATTCTGGTGTAGTCATCAATAAATGTCATCATGTATTTGTTTCCATTTGCAAAAGCAACAGGCATAGGGCCACATAAATCTGAATGAACAAGCTCAAGTTTTCTATGTGCTCTGGAGTGTGAATCATGAAATGGCTGTTTGCTATGCTTTCCTAGAATACAAGCATCACATTCCTTAGGTTTTCTAGGAATTGTAGGTAGTCCATCAACACCATTTTTCTTCAACAAACGAAGGTTGTCATAGTTTAAGTGTCCAAATCTAGCATGCCATAAAAGACTTGATGGAAATGTACCTTCATCATGATGTGAATTGAATGCAAAGTTTTGAGCATGAGCAGATGAACCTTTCAGCTTCAAGAGTCTCCCTTCTTCTATTCCCTCCATGAAAAGTGAGTGATCTGATGCTGATCTGACCTCTGCCTTGCCATCAAACAAGTGAACTGAGTGTCCTTGCTGCCCGATTTCGATCAGGGACAGCAAGTTTCTCTTCAACTCCGGGAGGTATAGAACCTCATGTAGGATATGATCAGGAAGACCAGGCAGTTTAAGCCTGACTGTGCCAAGCCCCGATGGCTTGAGTTTGGATTTATCTGCGAAATATACTGCTCCATCAACTTTGTCAGTGAATTCTTCAAAAAAATATTTTCTAAATGTCATGTGACATGTTGCTCCTGAATCTAGCAACTAATCATCTCTCCATGAAGTAAATGAAACATCAAATAGGTTTTCAGTTACTCCATTGTTACAATGTGCTAGAACATAGTGAGCAGATTCAGGTGCTTTACCTTTGTCTTTGTCATTAGTTTTACCTTTGTCTTGATTTCTGTGCTGCTCAATTTTGTCCCATGGTGTTCTGAATTTGGATGCATCATGTCCATCTCTATTGCAACGTGTGCAATGAAGATTGGATTTGTCAGCTTGTCTGCCCCCCCTTTCTGTGAAGTTTCTTCTTCCTCTTCCTCTTCTGCCACCTCTTCCTCTGGATGAATCTGGAGCATGACTCTTTTCTCTATGTGCCAAGTATGCAGCCTCTTCGGAAGATGAAGGGACTGTCATCTTCCCAAAAGCTTTCTCTCTTTCTGCAAACTTTTTGTCAAGTTTATCAAAGGTGATATGCTCAAAGTTTCCACTTGCTCGCAAAGACTCAAGATAATGTGAGTAAGTTGGATATAATGCCTTAACATATGCTATGAGAGGTATGTCCATTTTTACACCAGTGTTTTCAATGTCATGTATTATAGATCTTACTTCTGAAGCTAAAGCAAGGGGATCATCATTCTTCATTTCAAGACTGAACAACTTAATCATCAATTGAACATTTTCTAATTCTAAATGTGAGTCATAGAGTTCTTTTAGCTTCTTCAAGGCTTCATAGGCATTTGAGAATGATGAAATATGGCGACTCACCTCTTCACTTACGGAGGCTGCAATCAAGGCATAGGATTTGCAGTTCTTATTTTCCCAGATGGCAAGCTCTTTGTCCGAAGTGGGCTTTTCTGGTGGGTTTTCTTCTTGTCCTTCACAGATTCCTTTCCACAGCTCATTAAAAATGAGTGTGTGTTTAATCTTTCGAGACCATTCAAGATAGTTCTCTTTGCCGGAGAGAACCACCCCAACAATTGAGATGAGAGAATGCATTAGATTGCTGGAAAAAATCTTCTGAAGAGGAAAAAATTTCTGCTATAAAAACTTTCAACTCTTGAAATCTTTCAAATAAAGGGGCAAAAACTCTTGCTGGAAAAATACTCTGAGTTTAAAAAACTCTTTGCTGGAAACTAAATTCTGCACAAAAACTCTTTCTGAAGACTTAATTTAAATGGACAAAAAATACTCTTTGCTAAGAGACTGAATTTAAAAGACAGAAATACTTTGCTAGAAACTGAATTCTGCACAAAAAAAATATATAATTTTTTTTTTGTTTGGGAAAAAATGTATTATATGAGTGGAGGGGCGGTATAATGTGGTAGGAATGATATGAAATATGAATGGAGGGGTGGTCAAATGTGGTAGGAATGATATGAAATATGAGTGGAGGGGCAGTCAAATAGCGCTGTTATAGAATATGGGACATATTAAACAGTGATGTGAAATATATATAAACAGTGGAGGAGTCGAAATTATATGACTGTTGTAAGGCACAGTGAAATATGGAGTGGATACATAGCGTATTACATGTGAACAATGTTTAAATATGTAATGGACAGCGCATACCATGTAATCAATACAACACATCACAATATAATGGACAACATTTTATATACCACAGCGTATAACAAGGGCGGTAATGTGTATACACCAGACATCGTTTAAATTATGAGCGTTGGTATCAATGGCGGTAATGTGTATTGAGTCGAGGGCGGTATATGACAGGCGGATATAAACTGAACCAGCGTAGTGGGATAGTCGAGGCATATTATAAACGCAGGTGGACAGTGTTATTGTAATATAAAACACAGCGTATTACTACTGCCAAACCAATGCGTGGTATTGCATATACAACACAGCGTATTACAATTTGAAAGGGTGTAAGACAGTGGTATAGCTGTAGCGAGCGTTGATATATGTCAACGTGATTTTATATGGACGGAGCGGACATATGACAGAGATTTGTAATATAAAATGGAGTGATAGTGCATGTGATGTATGCAGAGTGAGGGCGTTGTATAGACAATGAGGGCGCTGGAGATGTATGCAGAGTGAGGGCGCCGGAGATGTATTGCTATGGACTATAGAGCGCAGGTAAAAGGGAGTGTGCAAGGTGCGTAGGGTTGTGATGAAATGAGTTAAGAGATGGGAGGGATGAATGTGGAATGTAGGGAGTCGAGGGGCTTAGAACAGTGAGGGAGAGGGCGTATAACAGTGAGGGAGAGGGCGCAGAGTAGTGAGGGAGAGGGAGGTGAGTCGATGGAGAATGGAGAATGGAGGAGGCCCAAGGGCCGTTACAAAATTTTTTTGAAATGGAATCTTGCAGAATGACAGATCCTGCAATTTGCAGAATGACAGAGGAGCCTGCAGTCTTCAGGAGCTGCAGGAGTTGGAGTTGCAAATGTTAGGGCTATATAGAGAAAAAAAATGTAGAATAACAGTCTAGCAATTAAGAGCAACAAAAATTATTAATAAAAAATTGACTGAGCAAAGGAGAGGGAGTTACACCACAGGCAGAAATGCCAATAGTGGAGCTGGTTCTGATACCATGTCAAACCAGGAGGTAACTCCTCAAAATCAGAATGTGTATTAGCTGAAGGATGCACATGGATTTATACATGGAGGTGAGGCTATTGGGATTCATCTCCCAATGACTCCTGGCCTTCCTTATTTCCTAATATTAGTTAATATACAATACTAAATATGCACACCCATCCATAGGATTAGGTGTCAACAAATGTGAATACCACTGGTTTTCATTCTGGAACTCGCCTTTACTGTTCCTCTTCACGGTTCCACTTCTATCCACCCACTTGTTCAACAGTCTATTTCAATTTACGGTTCCATAGTGCATTAAAAAAATTGTAAAACAAGCCTTTGCGTCTCCCATTTTCTACGCATTCAATCGAAGTTCTATATATTTTTAACTGAAGTAATCCTCCTCTCTTTTCGACCTTCGTTCTACGTCAATTGGTCAATGTTGCAATTAACTCTGAAACACTGTAAGAATTTGATTTTTCATTCCACGAGTCCTTATATGGTTTTATGCGTTCGCAATGGATCACCCGAAGCCTTCCTTCCATGATTCGATGGCTTTTGAATTGCCATTAACTCTTAGTAATCTCTATACATCATTCTCATCACAAATTATTTTAACTATCCAATGGTATTCAGAACCATTATTCAAAAACATGATAGTTTATTTAAGAACCCAATTACTCTATCTATGTGGAGAATTTCTCCTTGACTTCTTACATAGAATCGTTGTAAAGATTTCGCCCTTTTTACGATGGATTTCATTTTTCCATCGATAATTCAACACACAGAACTTCAATTTAGAGATTTAAGCTCACTCAATTTCTCATAAGAACATTGACATGAATGTCGATTTCTTCAATGACACACAGAGTACATTTAAACCCAATTAAAGAGTACATATCACACATTCTTATACATTTTCCTATTGAAATTCAAAGCCCAATGATACAGAAATTTAAACCAACTGGTATTCATATAAGGCTGAACCAAATTCTTTCATAACATATGAATGATTTCATTTACAAAGCTTTTGGGTTGGCCAGATGTTCAATTCGGTGGCCTTCTACCTCACTATTCTATCTCTCCCGCTCTTTAGCTCTCTAGGTCTATGTTTAATCTCTGTTAGGCTTACATTGATACTAGAAAATAATGAATCAATTCAGCTCCTCTAACAGCTCAACAAAACTCCTAAAATTCCATATTTCCTAAATTTAGACTAAGTCCCTAGATTTGTGGAAAGTGATTCCAACTCATTCCTACTCTGTAGTTTTTTTCTAAATTTCTCATCTCTTCATATGTCCAACTAATCATTCGAGGGCAGTTACAATTCTCTCCACATGTAATTAAAATCACTCAAATATGAATAATTACATAGGGAATTAAAAACATGAGACCCCCCTTATGTCTACTTAAATACAAAGTATTTGATTGTGCCTAATGCCCCTGCATCATTACGATACCTTCCTTGGTTCAGATTAAACTATCGAATCATTTTTATTTTCTTTGTAATTAATTAATTTGTCAAGATTAAACAATTTGAAAAATTATTTTTCACTACCTATTTACAAGAAATTTAAACCTAATTCAATTATGATTAAGCTGTATGATTGAATTTGATTGAAATTTTGTGGCATTTTAAAAAAGTTGCTCACAATTTACTTTAGGAAGTAAGCTAAACTAAGAGTAGTGTCATTTGGATGTGCATCACTTTCAGAATTTGTTGTTTTAATTCTTTTTTATGGGGTTCACATCTTATATATTTTTATTTATAACATATACCCTCTTTTTATTTTTTATGTTATCTCCTTTTTATTTATTTTTTGAAAATTATTTGGAGAGTGGAAAATATTTTACGAAATAATTTTGACACATAGAATAACCTTAGTCACATTGAGATCCTATGAAATATAGGGCCCTAACAACCCCAACAATAGGACTATTTGGTTCACTACAAGAGAAATTTCCATGGCTATATGTGCCACGCAGAAATCTCGAGGAAACATCGATCCATGTGAAGTGGAATGCCAGGTACCATATGGTGCTACATCGCATTCCATTTAGAATTATCCAACCAGGGCATATGCTCAGTGTAGTGGATAACATGAAGTACTCAAACCATGATATCATAAATGTCAAAAAGTCCTTAGATATAACACTAGAAAAGTATTTGCAACATGTCATTATCATTTATGATCTAATCATCACCATAGGACCACAAGACTTCGGGCACAACTTGAAAAGTGAGATATCTTAAACTTACTTGAAATCCTATATATTTGTTGTGACATTGAGATAAATGTATGCCTTAATTAATTGTTGATCTGTGTCCATGAACGTATCTTCTAGTTGTACAAAATATTTTCAGTAGACATAAATTTTATTGCAAGAATTACAGTATTGTCGATAGCACGTGAATACCTAGAGCCATTTTTCACATTAAAAAGAAGGGATAAATCCCTATATGAGGTGGTGAAAGAAAAATTTTGCACATATTGGGATTTGTGTGGTTTCGACATCCCAACCATCAATGACAATGCAATTAAGTTTGCATCCTAGGCCATGGCATCAAAACTACTGCAAAAATTTCACAACGATCAGGTACCAATAGGAGTGATTATGATAACAGTGAACTGCACAGTAGGAGTCCAAATGAACTAGGCCACATACCCTTTAAACCAATTTTGGATAGAATTTAGGGAGGCATATGACAGGTATGTGGAATTACACTATGCATGGCCCCTAGTTTTGATCTCTCTAATTACACAAAGGGGGCCGCAAGGAAACAAAAATTCCAAAAATGGAACACAAACCATTCTTCACACTTCGGTATGACTCATTATGGAATACATTGCATAAATAGAGGAAGTTGGAAAATAACTCAACATTATATGTGTTCAAGTATGTGGTCATAAAAATGATCAATATCATACCATGCATAGCACAATATATTTTGAAGGGTTGCAAAGGGATTGCACGATTTAAGGCCACCCTCCACTCTATCAATATCTAGCCAAAAAGGGATCATGCTAAGTAGTGGCTTCAAATCCACTACATGCTAACAAAATTAGAAATTAGTAACATCATCAATGACTAGGAAGCATAATTTAAATTCTAAATGGAGGAAACAAATGAGGTTGATAACATTGAACATGGAAAGGATTAATATGTTCATGAGTTTACATTGGATATGGGGAAAGAAGAGTCCTAATAAGAAGACACTATGTAGATTGTGAAATAGTGCAAGTAGTAGTAGGTGACAAAAGAAGGAGATTCCCACACAAGAACAAAAATGAAATCAAAGGAACTGATCGTGACAAAAATCCATTCATTTTATAATGATGACATGGAAAATATTCAACACAAAGTAAAGGATAAAACATAAGAGGTGCTTCAAAATGTAGTGTAAAAGCAACAAAAAGTGGATGTAAAAATGTTGAAGTAGTTGGATAAAGTATGAAAATTGTAGTGGTATAATAGATTGTCCAGAGCACAACTAGGCAGAAAATAGGTAAAAGCATAAAGTGTAGGTAGGGTGGTGGACACATGAATGTCCCGATTTGGGATCAAAATAGGGTTGCATGCCACATATAGAATCAAAGGCAATTGAATTCCAAATGGTAGAAATGAAACAATGTTTAGAAGGTTTCAGCCAAGTGGAACTACTCTTCTTGTGATTATCACTAGAAAATTTTCATCAACTATAGAAAAGTGTCACATGGGAACTACAATTTTTTGCTAACACCACAAATACTGCATTGGCACAATTTTCAACATCCCATAATTCTCTATGAGAAAAAAAAATACAAATAGTAGTAGAAAAGGAACAAGTGATCCAGAGAGAAGAGAAGTTGACGAAGGAAGTATATGAGATATATACCAAACTTCGAGAAGCCCCAATAGATGTGGATAAACTAACAAATGGGAAATTGAAAAATATTGTTGAGGACATTAAGGATCTTAAAGCCAATTATTTGGAATTGTACTTACAGATTAGGCCAAGCACTCCACGGGGAGAAATGGAGAGTGGAGATAAGGAACAAGTGGCAAGACTTTTAGTAGAATAGATCGAATAATTACACATAGATTCTAGTAGAATGTACGAGGAGGGAATGCAAATTTGGGATAGGATACTTGAATGTGAAGAGTTGAAGAAGGTGGCACAAAAGATTCTAAGAACATAGGAGAAGAAACAAAAGCTCAAGGGAAACTTAAAAACACTGCCACTAAATCAACAACAGGCTGCAATTTGAGAAAATGCATGGTTAAGCAAGAAAATTAATCGGGGGATATTTGATTTGAGAAAATAGGTGTAGATGATTGTGGCATTACGATTTGAAGGACTAAGGGTCATGTAAAAAATCAGTACAAGAGAATGTTAAACAAGGATGGAAAGAAGTTGAGGAGAAGTTGAAGACCCCTATCACCTTAGGGTTAGGAGAATAGATTTTGGGGCATATAAAAAAAGTGAAGGTGGATGAGGATATTGTAAAGCAAGAATTTGAAAGTTTTGTACTGACAATGAAGGAAACAACGTCTTAAATACAAATTCATAAATATTGGGTGGCTTAAGGAGGAGTTATATGTGAGCATTGAGGGTTTGTTGGAGTACTTTTTTTGGTGACAAGTTTTGGGAATCTTTGTGAAGGAGCATCAAGCTAAAGGTTATGATGCAATCGAGGACACTGAAGTAAGAAGAATAAGGAAAATCATTGGGCTAATTTGGTATGTAATTACCCGTTTTAATGCTTACTGGTTCATAGTAATGTTTATTTTCTTGTAGTAATAATTTCAATAGAAAGGGGTTTTCTGTTGGCTCGCACCCAAATATAAAATTTCAAATAGAGGCCAAGGGGAAGAAGAGATAATATTGATACGTTTTGGTGCATCTTAAGACGACCAAATATAGTATTGCATTGCAATGTTAATTGGTCTACTAGGTTGGTGAGCTAAGATGGAAGTAATTTTAATGAAAAAGTCACATTATTAATAAAATGATATTTTTCCAACCTATTTCATGTATTTGGACAATGCGTAACTGCTTGTATTCTTTATTTTGTCATTGTTACTTTTAATGTATGAATGATTGGATTACTACAATTTTTTTGGGTATAATTCATTTCTTTTTCTGAATGGTAATGAGTAATAACCTGTTGAATTTACGTAATTCTAGATTAGGATTCACATCTCCATCATCAATGTAGAAATATTCAAATTCTTTTAGTTCCCCACAGGTTCATCGCGTGAGACTTCACATGCTTGTGGGTGTTGTAAAAAGGGAAATTGTGAAGGGGTTTCATTGGAAAATTTTATTTAAACCTAGGTTAGCCCATGCCTGCAAACAATCCTTGTCCAAATGGAAAATACAAAGCATAAGTAGATGAACTCTTAATATTTCACCCAAAGCTAGAAGAAAATGAGGAAGAATTCAAAGGAACTATTGGGATACAAACTTATGAAATCAAAAAAGAAAGGGAATTCCGACCATATGAAGTACAAACCTTTGTTCATCCCGTTTGACTAGAAGTAGAGATAGGAGCGGTTCCAACCATAGGTGAAACCAGAAGAACAACTTGAGAAGTCATGATAGGAGGACTAAATCCCACTCCACCTATGGCTAAGGTGGGGAGTTGATTCCCCCCATCATTAAAAGGTTATCCATACTATTCATATGTTTATAGTGAGCAAGGAAAATTATAGGGGGTTATATTCACATGTCCGCTAATTTTCCATGTTTTTTTCCAAATAAATTATTGGCCAATTTTGATTTTTTTTTTTAAATGATTTGCCCCCATTTTATAGCATAAAATTATTTTAACTTAAAAATCACGAAAACATTATATAGGCTAATAAAAAATAATTAGAAATACAAACATTTTACAAAAATATTTGCAAACATTTTATAATTTGCATATTAGGCACTTGTAAGATTAGCCAATATTTCTAAACTTTAAGATAAACTTTCATCCTTAAAATTTTCCTTTATAAAAAATGGAGTATCTAGTTATGTTTACTAAAATAAAACTCTTATAAGTAATGTTAAAAGTCATTACATGCCCAAAATAACATAAACACATTTATCATCATAAAAAACTTAATTGATTATATAAACTTACTTGAAAGTATAATTATTAAAGCATATCTTCATAAATACTTAAATGCTACACACGAGAATACATCGAACAAAAAGTAAAATCCTCTCAAATGACAAACTCCAACTGCTCAAATCACTTAGAATCAAACAAGCAAATCCTACCCATTCAACATAATTGCCTAAACCAAGACACAATAGAAAGTGATCAATTTGAGCATGAATGAAGTGATTTCTCTATTATTTATTATTTATTTAAATACAATAGTTATTCCTACCAGATTCTTTGTTACGTGCACCAAGGAAACCACCTTTTATATCTTGATGCACTAAGCCATTGAAACTCTACTAGCTTATCAAAGCAAGGAGATGAAACAAGTTAAGGAAATGCCCATATACCTTCAGCCACTCATGCTCTACTCCGCCTTATCAACGTATCAACCCATAGAGATCAATGAGATTAGTGAACTGAAACATGATTTTTTCTAATTGGAACTTGAAAAATGAAAATCCATCTGTAAACATTATGTATCTTACGTTTTCCACACCTGCAACATAGTATTGACTAAATACTCCTCAATGGTCGTTTACTCAAAGTTAGTTTAGGTCGTTAATAATGGACTTTAAAAGATTAAGTAAAACTCGTAAACCTTGCAGATAAAACGACTTTTCGATTTATGGCTTTAAAAAGACTTGGTTTGGTCTTATAGCTTTTACATCGTATTAACTTATTTCGGTCTCCAACTAAAAAATAATGGAATCATAGAAATGACGTCAACATTCTTACACCAATGATAGTTAGTTATGCTTGTGAAAAGTGGAAATGCTTTAGCTTCAAAGTGGAGGTGATTGTCCCTTTGAAATTATAGGTTTCTTCTTCAAACACACTTACTTTCGCCATGCCTTGTTTTATTAGTATTTTGATTGATGTGGCAACAAATAGAAAATGCCAACGAACCTCGGGCCCATAATTTATCAGATACGTTGAATTGTATACTCTCTTCTGTGCTCCTGCTGCTCTTGTTAATTGCATGTAACTATTGATACATACAACAATACAGAATCAAGTAAATGGAGAGGAATAAATAAAAGGTGACTTTCTCTTGAATAAAAGGTGAGTAGCATCTAAACAAGTGGGAATGTCCTCTTCAAACAAATATGTTCTCAACATTGAGCAAAAGTCGAATGGATCTCGAACATAGGAGAGCATAATAAATCCAGGTCTCATACGTAGCCACTTGTTATTTTTTTAATGCGAATATCGATAACGTTGATGCCATGAGAAAAAAGAAAAAAAAATGAACAATGAAAGTAACCAAATTATTTCTATGCACAATGCCTAATAAATCCAAATCGCTCAAACTATCTTCCGCGGTTGCTATATGCACACTAATAATAAATAAATGCATTCATAAGCACTCCAAATAATCGTCACCATCACATGAGACGCACCAACTAATAATAAATAAATACAATCATAAGCAATACAAATAATCTGCGTCACTATCCCATGAGGCGCACGAACGGAAACTCAAAGGTCTTATAACTGCATCCTCCAGCAATCAAATCAAATTGTTTATTATCAGAAAAAAAGACATAACAATCGAGCGAATCATGAATAATCTGATGTTCCCATTGTACTTTTTCGGAGGCGCTCAAAGGCTATATTAAACAGTAAGGAATCTAACCCTTTTTAGCTGCCTACTGAGGTTGATAGGTGGCCATTGAAAGCTTAAGAGGTCAGGAATCATTTTCATTTGAAAACAGTGGTCGCCATAACTCATGAGAGGCCAGTCAGAGATCAAAGTTAAATGGGCACGCTGAACGCTCTTATATCAAATTGCACAGTGATGTTCACGGAAGTAATAAAGCATGTATATGCACATGAGGACTCCTCCAAATATTCCCGGAAATTAGATCTCAAAAGGTGTATAAAGCGACATGCCTCGTCCAATATATGAAAAGCATGGAGCCAATTCAGAAGCTATTTTGTCGCCACCTTCTGTCCCACTGTGACATTGTTTCATTGGCTAAAATATTTTGAATTTATCCGGTTAAGGCTCCTCTTCTCTTTTTGTATTAGCATTAAATATGCTCTTCATCCAAAGGAAGGTCTCCAAATAGTTGCAGATTGGACTTGAAGGCTGTGCACGACGCCGCTTGGATATCTGAGAATCATATTCAATGAAACTTATTTATTTAAGTAAAGAAAAATATAAATATGTAATACTAGTTGAGCAGTTTGGTTTACTTTATAGTTTTGCATGAGGGGATATATTTTTCATTGAGTGGAATTGACAAGTGTTTCTTAAAAAATAGAAAAATAATATTAATTATAAGTAAGTGGAATTGACAAAGTGCCTCTTAAAAAAAATAATATCAACTATAAATAAGTGGAATTGACACTTACTCTTTTCAAATAAAAATAATTTTTGGTTTAAATAAAAAATAATATTAATTATAATATTAATTTGAATATATTTTAAAGTAATTAAAACTAAAAAAATGTCTTAACATGTTTAAACTTTTGATATTTAGATAAATTATTTGAAAATCAATGTAAACTTTTATTTCTATGTCAATTTAACATATAATTATAGACAAAAAAAATTTATTAAAATAAAATATTTTAATATTAATATTGTATATAATAAAATATTGAATATGACTTACCTCTCAAATATTTTATTACAAATTAATATTCACATATATTTAAAAATAAATTAATAATCAAAATATCATTTTAATTTATTCAAAAATATTTTCACATATAAAATATTTTAATGTAAAGTAAATATATGTCATTTAAAAAAATACAGTTTAAATAATGAAAAATTATCTCAATTGCAGAATTGAATATCTTATAAACAAGTTTTGTGTTTGATAAAAGTTAAATTTTAATATAGTGTGGTGTCATGGATAATCCTTTGAAAATGATTTATCAGTATTAATAAGGATTTTGATGTATATATTTTACTCGTATAAATTTTAATTTTGATTTTGAAATGAAAAGTATTGATATTAATAAATAAAATATAAGTTCATATATAAATAACAATTATTTTTAAAATAAATAAATTTAAGATTTTAAATACAATAAATATGACTGCTAGTTCATATATTTTAATATATTTAATGTAAAATTTTAAGTTTACACTGGATTTCAGGTTTGGTTGAATAAGTTTTAGAATTTATAGGATAATAGGGTAATAGATTAAAACCAGAACCAGTGAAGCTAAAAGGTAGTGTTCAAGTGAGAAATGTTTTGAATTTTTATTATGTAATTTTTTTTAACATATAAATATAATTATTTATTTAGATTGTATAACTTTTTATTATAGAATAAAATTGATTTAATATGTTTTGTTATAGGTTCTGAACTAATAAGGTATTAACTACTTTTCTATTTTTGTTAATTATTGTTCTATATTTTCCCAAAACTTTTGTTGGAGCATCATTTCAAAGAATAACATTATCAATTTGATTTTTGTTGAGAGACTCCATCTTACTCTTATCACTTGTCATGTGATGAAAACATCCACTCTCGATGTACCATTCATCTGTATTTTCAGTTGCACAGAGAGCAAGACCACATCTCATCTCATCTCCTTTCTACTTATTAACATGAATCCTGGTGGATACAATTTTCTTTGGTCTTATGATATCATTTGTTTGTATTCCAAGTTGTCTTTGATGATTCATTGATCTGTTAATGCATTCCTTTTCTACGTGTCCAAACTTGTTACAAGAATAACATCTTATGTGACCAGAAAAGGGAGTAGACGAATCATAATAATTTTCACTCATGTTCCTTCTATTCCAATCAATATCTTTATGTCCAAATTTGTTTTATGAAAAACAATAACTCTTAAAGAAACTTGATTACATGGGAGTTGACAGTCTTTTTGTGTAGTGTCTATTTTTTGTGACCGAAACAATCAGCTCCTACAATTGGCTGCAAAATTTCGATATTTATGAAATTGAAAGAATTCAACATTATTGATCAAAGGAGAGAATCAATTTATACTTCTGTAGTTAAGAGTGAATTATATCCTTTTAGAATTCATGATTGTCGGTTGAACCTTTTTCTCTTTAAACACTTCATGTTTTTCATTGATATCCTTTGAATCTTTACCACTATCTTGTGAACTAGATTCTTCTTTAAAAAATTGATGAAAAACGAGGCCAAATTTAATAGAAGGATATCTTTGACCACTAATAATATTATCCATAATCTTAGTAATATCTTGAAACCTCAAGTGCTTATCCTTTTCTTCTAATTTACCTTTTAAAATTTTTACTTCAACCTCCAATCTTTGGCACTACTTCTTCATACATTCTTTAACCCTTATTCCTTCTTCTACTTGCTCATTCAATTTTAGAATCTCTTCTTTCAACCCATTTTATTGTTCTTCAAATGTTTGTAAAATTTACTTATTCTTCTTATTTGATTTTTCCAGATCTACTTTAAGACAAATGATTTCTGCTTCAAGTCCTTTGTTGTGATTGGTTACTTCATCCTGCAGCGTTTGACACTGGTATATATTTTCTTTGTTCAACTACTCAATTGATTTTCTTTCCTGTAATTGATTATTCAATCTAGTTATATCATCTTTGTATATACGTTATCTTTCATTAAATAGAATGTGTTGATCTTGAACTTCATTTTTATGTTTAGAAATTTCTTCTTCTAAATCCATAACATTAATTTCACTTTCGTATTCACTATCTTTAACATTTCATGAACAAGAAATAGGATCAGAAGAACAACAATCATTTCTTGTTTTATCTTCTTATTTTTCTGCAGCATATGTTTTCTCACATGTCTTCTTTCTTTGAGTAGCCTTCTTCTTTTTCTTCCTTCCCATTTTGATGGATCTCCTTCAAGCAATCAAGCTTCGTCTGAAGGACCTGCTCTTATACCAATTCTTGGGAAAAATACTAAGAGGGAGAGGGGGGGAGGGGGAAATCATTATTTAAAACTCACACAAAATTTTATTTTCTTTACTGATTTATACGCATGACTTTACTTAATCCAACTAGTGTATGTATGTGAATTTCTTTAAGGAAACTTGTGTATGCCCAAAGAATTTATTATTCAGTTAAATCTTCAATAAATTTACTTAAATCAGTGTGTCATCCATTCATCAAACATTTAATAAGTAATAAACATGTGTAGTAAGAGCATAATAAATCATCACACATAAGAAACACACATGAACACCAGGATTTAAGGTTGAAACCCAATGTAGGAGAAATCCACCACTGCTCTCGTCTTTGTCTTCAATATATATTATATAGAAAAATTCTTACAATGTTGTATTGGCGCAGACTCATACACTCAAGGAGCATCAAGTATCCTTTTCAACTAATCAACATGCACTGAATTTCAACTTCATACATTGTTACTAAACCCAGATCAACATATAAGACATGATTGAAAAATAGTAGAAATACAACAACATTGATCCGAATGATGAGTCATTTATAACTATAAACCTTTCCTTTATGTCTGCACTTTTCATGCATATTTTCTACATATATACATGCTTATCCAAAAATAAACCCCCATACAGATCGAAACATACTTCAGAAAACATATGATACGTTGCATAGTCAAGCCCACGTGTATACGTGCCTTCCTTGAGTCAAACTTACATACATATCTGCAACTTTCAACTTGGAACAATGTTGCACATCACAACTTGAGAGATACCTAGATCATGACATTCAAGATAATAAGAAAATGCTAAATCAGAGATCTAATCAATCCATACACAAATCATGCAATACATAGTGATTGCAGATCTAGAGATCCTGATCCATCATTGTATTCATGAGTGCATCTTTATTTTAGATCTATCAATCAACTATAGCCCATTCCATGCAGATATACTTCATATTGAAGTATTCATACAATTCACATCCTCATGCCCCCATTAGCACTATGATCTTCACCTCCTTATATATTTTTATCCTTAGACAATACCATGAGAAAAAACCACACAGGTGCCAATGGTATTCTTGGATGGGATCGAATAGCCATTACTGCACTAAATATTCTAGGTTTATACCATGGTAAATACCCTTGGTATTGTTAAAATTAGTGCACCAAGTCATACATGACTTTTCTCCTTTGTACCCACATGTATATGCAAATTTTATTCACCAAAAGTATGTATACACAAATTATGTGTATATTCTGGATATATACATGACTTTGCCTCATTCAACCTACATATATATATTGTATACATGGCCACCCTTCATAAAACCTGTGTATATACATGACTTGAACCTGGTATACATCGTCATATACATGGCTTCCCTTCATCAAACCTACGTATATTTCTTGAAACTTTACCTTCATCATTCTTCTATCACTGAATGGAATTCCTTTCTCTGTTATATATGAACTCTTGTGTAGATACATCAAGTTTACATCTTCAACAGATACGTTTCTATGAAAAGGAAACTAATCGAGTAGGTTGTCATCAAGGAAAACACATTACATCATAATGCCAATAAAATATTTGTATTGATGGGCTTCTGCAATGTTTGGGTGTGATTTATAGATTATTGTTGTTCATTTTGAATTAGTAAGGAAAGTAGTTTTTGTGTTGCTCTAGTTGAAAAGTTCAAATCAACTCTAGTATCAAATATTCATGAAAGAGGGTTACAGATAAGAGTGGAGCAAGGGCTCTAACAAATTTAGCATAGACAACATATATATTCATGAATCCAGTGGGAGTTGGGTGAGGCTTGTGGGCCATGGTGGCTTCCACCAGATTATATAAATGTCATTATAGTCATGATATGGAGATGAAAGTTCGAAAATGATAGTAGCATTTTTTTATATTATATGTAATTGAATTTCTTGATGAATAATACAAGTATTTGAGCAACGCAGTAGTAGCAAGGGTGGTTTTTTTCCCAGAGGGGTTTCTCCTTCAAAAATATCGTGTGTCCTCTTGTGCAAGTTAATTTTGTTTCTTGTATGGCTCTTATGTGTTTTTTGTTATGTGATCTAATCTAGTAATAGATTAACGTATGTTGTAATTTACTAATTGGAAAATGGTTTAAAATTTAATAAAATTTGTCACTATTGATTCACCACTCCCCTCTGAGTAGTAAGCACATTTCCAACAAAGAATTGAGAGAGTATTACCTATCAAAAACCTCAATTATAGACCACAAAGCCAAATGTCTTCCAAAATTATGGCCACCAACAGAGGAGTATCTGCACCCAAGAACAAGGCTAAAATTATGATGGAAAGGGGATCACAAGCATCTCTTCCTACTACATATCGATTAACACAAGTTTAAACCCATGTTAGCATTCTGTATTTTTCTACATATTGTGAGAACTAATCACATAGGCCAACATCAAATCAAATTTGGAATCCAGGACCAAGCCTTCCTAAATTCAGAGAGGGATCTCTCTACAAGATTTATCTTTGTTTAAATATGTTTTAGGGTAGTTATGACAGTACTTGGGTTGTGGGGTTGTTTTTAATTTGGGAAGATTGATTGTATTCAATTTATTAATATCTATTGGGCAATGGAGTCAAAACATAACTATATGGTAGTATTAATATTTTATGGAGTAAACACTGGGAAATATAGGAATATTTATTAGATCTCTTGGGTTTATAAATGGATTTATGACAGAAATATGAATACATTCAGTAGAACTAAAGAGTAATCAAGAATTATTTAGTTTGGCTTTCAGTGGGAAACATAATGATCATCAAGGCAACAAGAATAAGGTACTCAAAATTAAATCCTATTCATCACGCTTTCGGCTTTACAATTAGAATTTAGATGTTTACAATGAAACAGGACAAAGAATAAATACTAACAGAAGAAAAACATCACAAGTATTTAATCCACAAGAATCCTGCGAATGGTATAATTCTTATTGATGCTCCAGTGCTTTGGAAAAGCTTATAGTACTTCAAAGAAATTTTTGATTCCAATCTCAATCAATTGACCTTTGATACTTCCAAAACTAAAGTATTTATACAAAAAATTACAACAAAAGAGTCTTTAACAAACTTGAAATTAAAACTCTAAACTTGTTACAAAATTATAGCCTCGGTGAAATGCGTTGTGCAAAGCAGGTGCTGATGTAGTAGGACAGTTAAGACGTGGACGACATTTTACTACTATGTTGGCAAAAAGGGCGTTGTGGTGGCTGAACAAAATCCTATGATGGCGGATGAACTATTGTATGAACACCCTGTGCTGAACGCCTTTTGCTGCGCGGCACGACCTTTCTATTTTTTTGTCACTCGAATCCCTTTCGTTGTGATTAACCCTTTTTCTAAACAAAACATTGAAAAAATCATAATACCAGACCTGAAATCCTTTAGATTTCATTTTTGAAGTGCATCGCATCCGCGCACTTTGCAACCTTTACAGTTTTGTTTATAAAAAATACAATCGGGGATGCGAGCGAAGGGGGGGTGATGTGGAGGGTAGGTTACGTGGAGGGTTAGTGGGACCCAAACGCAGTGCATATTGCGATTCTTATCATTAATCTATAAGCACGGGGAATGGAAACTTTAAACACTACGAAGTGTGACATGTAGAAGAGGAGCTGTGGAGGTGCAACCAAGTTACCGCATCACAAGTTAAAATAGATATGTTGTGGGAATTTTCAAAGGTAAGTTAATGTATATGTGATGCGATTTAGCGATGTGGAAAATCACAATCGGCAAGCACAAGTTTTAACTTTTAGTTACGATGTGAAAAGGTTATGATATGCGATCGGGAAATAAATATCAATGAAACGGTAAAGGGGGAAGGGTATAGAGAAAAGGTTAGAAAAGGTAAGGTTTCAATTTATTTCAAAGGAAAATGAAATGGAAAAAGGAAGCATGTAGGGGAATGGGTCTCACATCATATCGCATCGGCGATTTTATAAGTTTGACATTTGATTGTTATAACAAAACTTTGCGATGGTGATATGCGATGAGGCACAAGGGATCCACCAACAGTTTGAGCGACTCTTGTTATATATATAATATGTGATATATTTAATTATAGTTATATGGTTTATATAACATGGTTGTCAATGGGTGGCAGAGCTTATAATATATCTAAAAATTTCGGATTTTTAGATAAGTGGGTTTTAGTCTATGGAAAAGTGCAATGTGGGGTTTTTACTGAAATTTACAGAAATATGAAAGGGAAAGGAAATGAAAAAGGAAATGAATGAAATGAGGGTGGGGGGGAAATATGCTATGGTTTAAAACTTTAGGATAAAAATTAATAATCAGAATTTAAACCATATAAATAACTTTACCATAGGCACATTTAGACTAGCAACCAATCAAAACCTTTAAAACAAAATGAAGCTTTTCTTTTTCTTTCTTTCTTCCCTAACGTTTTCTTTTCCTTCTTTATTTAGATAATCTACCACCTCACATTTTATTTCATTTTCCTCCTTTATTTAGAGAATCTACAGCCTAACATTTCATTGACATGGATGCCTACAAAAATAATAATCTTCATGACATTTTTAAATTTTTCACTCTTCTACATCCACATCCTACCTTATAATTTTGAACTTATTCAACTACTTATGCTAATTTATGAAAACAAATGATGTTACAACACCTTCCTTGATTTAGATTAGATTATTGAACTGATTTTTTTTTTTCTATGTAACTAATCAATCTATCAAGATTAAACAGTTTGACAAATTATTTTTCACTACCTATTGACAAGCAATTTAAACCTAATTCAATCATGATTAAACTATATGATTGAATTTTATTGAACTTTTGTGGCATTTTAAACAAGCTATAGACAATTTATTTTCAAATTTAAGAGAAACTAAGAGTAGTGGAATTTTTATGTGCAACACTTTCAGAATTTACTATTTTTCTTCTTTTTCATGGGGATCACATATTATATATTTTTATTTATAACACATACCCTCTCTTGATTTTTTATGCTATCTCCTTTTTATTTTTATTTTGAAAATTATTTGGAGAGTGGAAATCATTTTATGAAATAATTTTGACATATAGAATAAAATTAGTCACCTTGAGATCCCATGAAATATAGGACCCTAACAGTGGCTCCAATTCGGGATCACACTTCCATGCATTGAAGTGTCAAGAACCTGTGATCAGTAGCCTTATCCTTCCACACATCTGAGCAATCTGTAATATGACTCATTTTTTGCTTCAAATATTATGATGGTCTAGTGACGATGGCTTACGACCTTCTCTGCGGGCTTCTAACTTAATGAAAAAATCATCCAATCAAATTTATGTTGACTATGATATTTACGATGATGAAAAAATAATCTTGTGGACATCCGAAAACAAGGTGGGCTAGTAAAAACCAACCCTGAGAATCTTATTAGCAGTAGTCTTCTAGTATAGATGGCCATCACAGTTTCCCTCAGGAAAATAATTCATAATTTTTTTTGCATCATTGTTCAACAAACATTTGAGTATTAGGCCACTAGAATCTTTCTAATAAAGGACATTATCAATGACGCACAATTTTACTGCTTTTAATTTCAGAAATCTAGATTTATTTTTTATAATACCAGGAGGAGCATTTAAATTGAACAATACATAAAGCAAGTATGCATACCAGGGTGAATTTAAAAACTCTTCACTGATTTCTGGAGTCACGTGCTCCTCTTGATCATCCAAATTTTCCACCAAATTTATGTCCAGAGCTTGAAAAATGGACTCATCCATAAGCTGTGAAAGTCCTTTCCCTTTAATTATCTTGGTAGGTTTTATTTCCTGATCATACTCTAAAATTATTGCAATCCATTTTCCTCTTTTTCCATCTGGTCCATTCTGCGTTAAAATATCTTGTACCGCATCATTAGGTAGATGAGCAATTATATGTGAATGCAGAATATAAACTCTAAAATATTTAATTTCTTTGACTAGTGAAAAGGCCTGTTTTTCCATGATGTTATACTTGAGAGAAGCATCTCTTAAAGCTTTTCTGAGGAAAAATATTGGCTGCTCAAATCCTTCACTGTTTTTTTGCAGTAAAACAACCGCAACAGTGTGCTCAGAAGTAAAATAAAAAATTATAAAATATTTAGTAAAATATGGACTGATCAACACTGGTGCTTTAGCTAATGCCTATTATACCATGTCAAAATATTTCCTAGCTTCTATAATTCATTTGACTTCAAAATCTTTCTTGAGCATATTGTTATGTTTCTAAGAAGTTCAGCAAGATTAGGGATAAATATTAACAAAAAAATTATTTTCCCTATGAATTATTGAAGTTCTTTAATGTATCTTGGGGGACTGATCTTTAGGATTGCTTCAATTATCTTAGGGTCAATTCTAATTCCATATTTTGATATAATATGTCCTAACAATTTTCCTACTTCTAGGCCACATAGTGATTTCTTACGATTAAAAGATATGCCAAATTTCGTGCATTTCTCAAAGACTCGTCTCAAATGTCTCAAGTGTTCCTCATCAAAATTTGAATGCATGGTTACATCATCCAGATAGATTACAAAAAAGAGGCCAATCTCTTGTGAAAAGGCAATGTCCATTGCTCTTTGGAACGTGGCCCTAGCGTTCGTGAGTCCAAAAGGAATTTTCACATACATGGAAGTGCCCCATGGAGTGGTAAAAGGTATTTTATCATGATCTTATAGATGAACCAAGAGTTGGTTATATCTAGAGAAACCATCTAGTAATGATATCCTAGTTGATCATATCACCATTTGTAAGATATGGTCCATTTTGGGTAAGGGATAGTTATCTTTCAGGGAAACCTTATTCGGGTTTCTAAAGTCAATGCACAACCTCATTTTTCCAGTTTCTTTCTGGTTGGTACTATGTTTGACACCCATTTCAAATATATGAGAGGGAAAATTATTTTAGAATCATAAATTTTCTTAAATTCTTTCTCAACTAAAGGTAAAAAAACTAGATATCCTTGGAATTTTTTGTTTGAAAGGATTTTATTCTTTTTTAGTTGGAATTTTGTTCTGAATGATGTTGGAATCATAAAAATTTTTATCCCGATAACTCCAAGCAAACACATAAATGCATTCTTTTAATAGGGCTATATATTTCTATTTGGTAGTAAGAGGTAATTTTTTTGACATTTTAATTATCTTTGGTTTTTGTTTAGTACCTATGTTACATTCCTAAACTTTTGCTCCAATGGGTTCAATTTTAGGCTTCTTTTCTACACCATTGAAGTCAAAAAGGTTTTCTGACGGAGCTAATCCCGAATGAAAAATGTTATCTTTTGGTTGAAGCATTTCAAAATATTCCTTTTCAGGATCTATTTCATGAAGTTCTAATTTATGCACACTTTCATCTAAATGTTTATTTACATCTAATCTATCAGACTAGTTTTTCAAAAGATTATATAAAACTATTGAATTTTCCACACGATCTTCTAGTTTATGTTCCTGATTATCCAAATCTATCTGTGTTTCCTCAAACTCATCTTTTGAAAGAAAGAAGTTTTCAATTTGTTTTTCATTCCCAAAAACCTGCCAATATCACACGTTATCTGGTATTGTAGGTTGATGTTTAATCTTAATTGTGTCAGGTTTATTCAGGTGAGGTATTTTGAAGTGCTTGTAGAAATAGCAACACTATCAGGTATGATATTTTGACTTCTTGGAATTACTGGTAGATCATATTCCACAAAAGTATGTAAGTAATCAAGCACTGCATTTCTGTAAGCTCTTAATCTATGGTGTTTAGCATCATATTATCCTTTTACTTGTTTAATGATTAATTCAGAATCTCCCTACACAGTAATTCTTTTGGCCTCCTAATTTCTTAAGCAACTGCAAACCTAACATCAGAGCTTCATATTTAGCAATATTATTGGTGCACTGAAAATTGAGTTTATAGAAATGCCCTTCACAATGATTATTAGTTTGATAAGATAACTAGATTCCTGCTCTAGAGCCTTCTTTACTACAAGCCCCATCAAGGGTCATATTCCAAAAAGTTCTAAAGTAGGAGTTAATTGTTCGATTAAAGTTGTGTTTTTTGGTGTATCCAAGTAATTTCCAAATTCGGCTTCCATTTCAGTATCATTGAATAATATGAATGAATCTAAATCAGTGGCAACCGAATATAGAGGGTAATTATGAGGTTTTCTTGAATTCTTACCATATATTTCATGTGATTTTCCCTATATAACCTTCTTTGCTAGCCAAAGTTCGGTATTGTAAAAAAAGTCATATCTAGTTGAAGTGTTCCTTGTAACTTTACTCCCCAAGAAAATGATAAAAGCATGCCATATTTAGGAGTAGTTTCTGCTACGAAAATGTCCATAACAAGGATTTTGGCTAGTACATGAGACAAAGTTATACACAAGTACTTGATGAGACCTAAACACTTCACTTTACTTGAATCAAATGAGTATAGATCTTTGTACGACCTAGTGATGTCAAGACCTAAATTCTCCATTACAACTTTGGGCATTGATTTGTGTGACGTCCCTAAATCCAGCATAGCATTATGTAGGATTTTATTATGTATGTTTAAGCTTAAATAGAAAGGAGGGACTGCTCCTTCTTATAACTTACCATATACTTCTAGACCAAACAACAATTGAGGTTGATCAGCATTTATATTGACAGTGTCAGCAGTTCCCCCCATTTTTAGTACTTCCATTACCTGAGTTCTCTATGTTTGTTTTTTCATTAGCTGTGTCAAAGGGATGGAAATTTTTACGTTAGCTAGCTTGTTTTCAAGATTAAATGATGATTGAATATTTACAAAATTAGGAATTTCAAGTACATGGACAGTTTCTTTAGATTTAAGTAGGGTTTGCTGACTGGTGGTTGGAACATTAGTTTCAGTTGTTTTAGAGACAAAATTAACTATATTTTTAGTAAAAACCTTTGAAGTTTTCTTACTAGGAGTTTCAAAAGATTTCTTAGAAGACTTTTCTACTATTTTATTAGGATCTCAATAAAAGGAAATTTTGGGAGGATGATTAGTATTCGTTTTAGCACTATTGTCAGAACTTTTTCTGCTCCTAAGATTATATTTTTTGGGCACCTCCATAATGGTGTTTTAAAATCCTTGTTTATATTCTTTAGATTCATCTGATTGAAAGTCTATTTGAGCTAATGAAAATATTTTTTGGTCTTCTTTTGTGAGAAAAATAATATCATTATTTTGTAAACCAAACAGATTTATTTGGTTATCTTCTTCCTCTTGAATGATATCTCCATCTTCTTAAACATAATTATCCTGAAAAGCAGGTCTAATGTTTTGATCAGGTCCCCTTTTCTTAATCTGTGGTTGATTCCTCCTATTGTTTTGATTGTGGTTTTGGGGAGGGTTTTGATTTTCCGTGGGTATGTTTTTATTAATCATCATTCGTTCCATTTCCCTCATTAGAGAATATATATTAGAATCAGTGCTAGAGTTTGATGCTACTTATTTAATGGTAACTCTCTTCTAAGCTCTCATCCTAGCTCTTTTGGTCAATAAATTGGCTTCTACACTGACATCTATGGTTTGAATTTCCTCTAAAGTATCAGGATTCCTTTCTCTTAACTGATAGGCTATGTTTGTTTCAAAACCATCTCGAAACTTAATCAACACTATTCCTTTAGGTAGTTTTATGAGAGCAGGAATAACATTATCAATAGATTTGAATCTGCTACAATAATCCCGCACACTCTCTCCACTATCTCTTTTAATATTTTCATATTAGGAGGGAATTTGGAGGGGGCTCTTTTTAACTTCCCATATATCTATAAATTGACACTATAGAACCACTAGATCATTGATGAAAATAGTTGGTAAAGCTCTAAACCATTTCCTAACTTCACCTCTAAGGTTTTGAATGAACAACCTCATCATAGCATCATCAACATCAATCTCATATCGATCAAAGATATCATTCATTTTATCTACATGTTGTTGAGTAGTAATGGGTTGGGTGTTTTCAAATTGAGGTATTTTGGATTGATAATCTTGAGGCATAGCCCCTAGATTTTGAGGAAGAACTAAGGGATCATAAGGTACAACCATAATTGGAGGTGGAGGGTTGACACCAACAAGTTTTGGATTAACAATTGGTGGAAGAGGTGGAAAGTTATGAACTATATGTGAAGGAGAGGAGGGATGAAGTGATGGAGATAAAGGTCTTTGAGATTTTTGATGAGGATAAGTAGTAGAATTTTCAGAAGGGGTTCAAATCATAGATCTTTTTTGAACAGTTTGGGATGTAATTCATGAAGAATCAGTACTTAATGCAGACAATTCTATTTATTTTTGAAGATGGGCATATGTAACTTATGAAGTCTAGTGTAATACCAAATTTTTGAGGATTTTAAAATCCTAGACAATTTCTTGATCGGATTTTAAAGAAGACAAACATTTAGGTGAATCTGGATGCAAAATCGACTGGTCAAGGACTACTGTATCTGCCAAATTTAGGGATTTTCTTCTAAATATGTTTTGCTCAAATTTCAATTCAAAGTCGATATCTTGTAAGGTTTCCAACTTAGCAGGAAGGGATTTTGCTCTTGGGATACGATTATTATTTCCTAGGCTTTCTGATGAACTTATCTATTTAACTGGTTTCTTTGAAGTATCCTTAGCTATTATTCCAATCCTTTGAGGATCATCCACTATTTTAGGAGGTTTGGGATCAGGACGACATCTTGTATAAGGTCTCTTGGAAGCCAATTTTCAAAAATGAAAACACACACTATAAAACGTAACTCAAACTTTATTTACAAAAAACTAAATAATAACAATCTCTATGGGATATTAATACATTGATTATTTCACCAAAGATTGAATTTGAAAGAAATTATAGTTGATTTCAATTCTTCCGCATTATGGTCACCACTATGTTAGCATTATGTAATTTTCTAGAGAGCATGAGAACTAATCACATAGGCCAAAATCAAACGAACTTTGGAATCCAGGACCTACCCTTCCTAGATTTAGAGAGGGCTCTCTCTATATGATTTATCTTTTTTTAAATAATTTATGATAGTACTTGGGTTTTTATTTTATTTTGGATTTTGGAAGATTTATTGTATTCATTTTATTAATATCTATTGGGCGATGGAGTCAAAAAATAATTGGATGGTTGCATCAATATTTCACAGAGTAAACACAGGGAAAGCAAGGAATATTTACTGGTTCTCTTGGATTTATAAATGGATTTATGATAGAAATATGAATAAAATCAATAGAACTAAAGAGCAATTAAGAATTCTTTATTTTGGCTTTCAGTGGGTAACATAATGATTGTAAAGGTAGCCAGAATAAGGTACTCAAAAGTAAGTCATAGTCATCACGCTTTCTTATTTACAATTAGAATTCAGATGTTTACAATGAAAGAGGACAATGAAAAAATACTAATCGAAGAAAAACATCACCAGTATTTAAGCCACAAGAATCTTGTGAATGGTTTGATTATTATTGATGCTCGAGTGCTTTGGAAAATATTACAGTACTCCAAAATACAGTAATGATTCTAATCTCAACCAATCAACCTTTGATACTTCCAAAATGGATGTATTAATACAAAAAATTAAAATAAAAAAGTCTTTAATAGACTTGAAATAAAAAATATAACTTATTACAAAATTATAGTCTCAGTGGAATGCACTGTGCAAAGCAGGTGCTAATGTAGTGGGATAGTTAGTACGTGGACCGCATTTTACTGTTGTTTTGGCAAAATAAGCATTGTGCTGGCTAAACTGAATGCTGTGATGGTGGATGAACTATTGTATGAACGCCCTGTGCTGAATGTGTTTTGCTGCCCAACCTGACCTTTCTGTTTTTTTTCCACCCAAATCCCTTTCGTCGTGATTAACCCTTTTTCTAAACAAAACATTGAAAATATCATGACACTGAACCTTAAATCCATTAGGTTTTAGTTCTGAAGTGCATCGCATCCGCACACTTTTCAACCTCTATTGTTTTCTTATAAAAATTACAATCGGCGATGCGATGCGAAGGGGAGGTGACGTGGAGGGTTAGTGGGACTAGACCGTAGCACATATTTCAACTCTTATCATTAATTTTATAAGTGTGAGGAATGTAAAATTTAAACACTATGAAGTGCGACGTGTGGGGGAGGAGCTACGGAGGTCGGGTCAACTTTTTGCATCGCAGTTTAAAATAGATATGTTGCGGGCGGTTTCAAAGGTAAGTTAACGTATATATGTGTTGTGATTTATCGATGCGGAAAATCACAAATCAGCAAGCGCAAGTTTTAACGTTTAGCTGCGATGTGAAACAGTTATGATATGCGATCGAGAAATGAATATCAATGAAACGGTGAAGGGGGAAGCGTAAAGAGAAAAGGTCAGAAAAGGTAAGGTTTCAATGTATTTCAAAGGAAAATGAAATGGAAAAAGGAAGCATGGTGGGGAATGGGTCCCACATCATATTTTCATCGGCGATTTTATAAGTTTGGAATTTGGCCGTTATAACAAAACTTTGTGATGGTAATATGCTATGAGGCACAAGGGGTCCACCAATGTTTTGAGCGGCTCTTGTTATATATACAATATTTGATATATATAACTATAGGTAAATGGTTTATATAACATGACTGTCGATGGGTGGTCAAGCTTATAATATATTTAAAAATTTCATATTTTTAGATAAGCGGGTTTTGGTTTATGGGAAAAGTCGAATGTGGGGTTTTTAATAAAAAGTGTGGAGATATGAAAGGGGAAGGAAATGAAAAGGGAAATGAATGAAATGAGAGTGGGAATAAAATATGCTATGGTTTCAAACTTTAAGATAAAAATTGATAATCAGAATTTAAAGCATACAAATAACTTTACCATAGGCGCATCTAGACTAGCAGCCAATTAAAACCTTTAAAAAAAAATGAAGCTTTTATTTTTCTTTCTTTCCTCCGTAATTTTTTATTTGCCTTATTTATTTAGAGAATATACCACCTCACATTTTATTTCATTTTCCTCCTTTATTTAGAGCATCTACAACCTAACATTTTATTCACATGGATGCCTACAAAAATAATAATCTTCCTAAAATTTTAAAATTTTTCACTCTTCTGCATCCACATCCTACCTTATCATTTTGAACTTATTCAACTACTTATGGTACCTTATCAAAACAAATGATGTTACGACACCTTCCTTGGTTCAAATTAAACTATTGAACCAATTTTATTTTCTTTGTAATTAATCAATCTGTCAAGATTAAAAAGTTTCAAAATTTATTTCTCACTACCTATTTACAAGAAATTTAAACCTAATTCAATCATTATTAGGCTGTATGATTGAATTTTATTGAAATTTTGGTGTATTTTAAACAATTTTCACATAATTTATTTTCAGAAGTAAGCTAAAAAAAGAGTAGTGTCATTTGGATGTGTAACACTTTCAAAATTTATTGTTTTTCTTCTATTTTGATGGGGTTCACATCTTATATATTTTTATTTATAACATATAACCTCTTTTGATTTTTTATGTTATCTCCTTTTTATTTTTATTTTGAAAATCATTTGGAGAGTGGAAATCATTTTACAAAATAATTTTGATAGATAGAATAAATGTAGTCACCTTGAGATCCTATGAAATACAGGGCCCTAACAACCCCAACAATAGGATTATTTGGTTCACTACAAGAGAAATTTCCATGGGTGTATTTGCCAGGAAGAAGGCGTGAGGAAGCATTGATCAATGTGAAGTGGAACGCCAAGTACCATACGGTGACACCTCACATTTTGTTTAGAGTTATCCAACCGGGGTACATGCTCACTGTAGTGGAGAACTTGAGGTACTCAAACCATGATATTATAGATGTCAAAAATTTCTTAGATATAACACTCGAAAAGTATCTACAACATTTCATTAGCCTTGATGAACTAATCATCACCATAGGACCACAAGAGTTCAGGAACAACTTGAAAAAGTTACATATATTAAACTTACTTGAAATCCTAAATTTTTGTTGTGACACTCAGATAAATGTATGCCTTAATTAATTTTTGAATTGTGTCCATGAAGGTTTATAGTATTGCGACAGCACGTGAAGACCTAGAGCTATTTCTCACATTAACAAGAAGGGATAAATCCCTAGATGAGGAGGTGAAAGAAAAATTTGGCACATATTGGGGTTTGTCTGGTTTCGACATCCCAATCATCAATGACGATGCATTTAAGTTTGCATCCTAGGCCATGGCATCAAAACTACTACAAAAATGTCACAACAATCGGGTACTAATAGGAGTGATTGCGGTAACAGTGAACTACATAGTAGGGGTCCAAATGAATTAGTCCACATTCCCTTTAAACCAATTTTGGATAGAATGTAGGGAGGAATATGCCAAGGATGTGGAGTTACACTATGCATGGCCCCTAGTTCTGATCTCTCTAGTTACACAGAGGGGACTGCAAGGAAACCAAAAGATCCAAAAATGGCACACAAACCATTCTTCACATTTCGGTATGCCTCATTATGGAATACATTGAAATAATAGATGAAGTTGGAAAATAACTTAACATTATATTTTTTCAAGTAGGTGGTCATAAAAATGATCAAGATCATACCATGCATACCATAATATATTTTCAAGGCTTGCAAGGAGATTGCACGATTTAAGGCCACCCTTCTCTCTATGTATATCTAGCCAAAGAGGGATCATGCTAAGTAGTGCCTTCAAATCCACTACATGCTAACAAAATTAGAATTTAGTAACACCATCAATGACTAGGAAGAATAATTGAAATTCGCAATGGAGGAATCAAATGAGGTTGATAACATCAAACATGGAAAGGATTAATATGTTCATCAGTCTACATAGGATATGGGGTTAGAAGTGTCTTAATAAGAAGACACTATTTACGTTGTGAAATAGTGCAAGAAGTAGTAGGTGACAAAAGAAGGTCATTCACACACAATAACAAAAATGAAAGCAAAGGAAATGATCATGAACAAAATCCATTCATTTTATAATGATGACATGGAAAATATTAAACACAAAGTTAAAGATAAAATATAAGAGATGCTTCAAAATGTAGTATGACAAAAAAAAAAGTATATGTAATAACGTAGGAGTAATTGGATAAACTATGAAAGTTGTTGTGGTATAATAGTTTGTCCATAGAACAGCCAGGGAAAAAATAGGTAAAGGCATAGAGCGCAGCTAAGGTGATCGACACATGAATTTCCGGATCATATTTGGGATCAAAATAGCGTTGCATTCCACATATATTATTAAAGGCAGTTGAATTCCAAATGGTAGAAATGCAACAATGTTTAGAAGGTTTCATCCAAGTGGAACTACTGTTCTTGTGATTATCACTGGAAACCTTGCATCAACTATAACAAAGTGTCACATAGGAACTAAAATTTTGTGCAAGCACCAAAACTACTGCATTGGCACAATTTTCAACATCCCATAATGCTCTATCGAAAAAAAATACAACTAGTGGTAGAAAAGGAACAAGTGATCCAGAGAGAAGAGAAGTTGAGGAAGAAATTATACAAGATATATACCAAACTTCAAGAAGCCCCAATAGATGTGGATAAACCAACAAATGGGAAATTGAAAGATACTGTTGAGGACATTAAGGATCTTAAAGCCAATGATTTGGAATTGTACTTACAGACTAGGCCAAGCACTCCACTAGGAGAAAAGGAGAGTGGAGATAAGGAACAAGAGGCAAGACTTTTAGTAGAAGAGATCCAATAATTACACATAGATTCTAGTAGAATATACATGGAGGGAATGCAAATTTGGGATAGGATATTGGAATGTGAAGAGTTGAAGAAGGTGGCACAAAAGATTCAAAGAACACAGGAGAAGGAACAAAAGCTCAAGGGAAACTTGAAAACACTGCCACTAAATCAGCAATGAGTTGTGATTTGAGAAAATGCATAGTTAAGAAAGAAAATTAATCGAAGGAGATTTGATTTGAGAAAATCGGTGTAGATTATTGTGGCATTACGAGTTCAAGCACTAAGAGTCATGTAAAAAATCCATACACAAGAATGTCAAACAAACATGGAAAGAAGGTAAGGAGAAGTTGAAGACCCCTATCACCTTAGTGTTAGGAGAATATATTTTGGGGCATGTATAAAATTTGAAGGTAGATGAAGATATTGTAAAGAAAGAATTTGAAAATTTTGTAATGAAAATGAAGGAAACAATACCCTAAATACAAATTCATAAATACTGGGTGGCTCAAAGAGGAGTTATATGTGAGCGTTGAGGGTTTGTTGGAGTACTTTTTTTGGTGACAAGTTTTGGGAATCTTTGTGAAGAAGCATCAAGCTTAAGGTTATCTTGCAGTCGAGGACACTGAAGTAAGAAGAATAAGGAAAATCATTGGGCTAATTTGGTATGTAATTACCCATTGTAATGCTTACTGGCCCATAGTAATGTTTATTTTCTCGTAGTAATAATTTCAATAGAAAGGGGTTTTTTTTTGGCTCACACCCAAATGTAAAATTTCAAATAGAGGCCAAGGGGAAGAAGAGACAATCTTGATACTTTTTAGTGCATCATAAGATGACAAAATACAGTATTTCATTGCAATCTTAATTGGTCTACTAGGTTGGTGAGCTACAATGGAAGTAATTTTAATGAAAAAGTCACATTATTAATGAAATGGCATTTTTTCAATCTATTTCATGTATTTGGACAATGCGTATTTTATTGTATTCTTTATTTTGACATTGTTACTTTTAATGTATGAATGATGGGATTACTAAAAAATATTTGGGTATAATTCATTTCCTTTTCTGAACGGTAATGAGTAATAACTTGTTGAATTTAGGTAATTCTAGATTAGGTTTCACATCTCCATCATCAATGTAGAAATATTTATATTCTTGTAGTTTCCTACAGGTGCATCACATGAGACTTCACATGCTTGTGGGTGTTTCCAAAAGGGCCATTGTGAAGTGATTTCATTGGAAAAAATTCTTTAAACCTAGGTTAGCCCGTGTGTGCAAACAACCCTTGTCCAAATGGAAAATACAAAGCATAAGTAGATGAACTCTTAATATTTCACCCAAAGCTAGAAGGAAATGAGGAATAATTCAAAGAAACTATTGGGATATAAACTTATGTCATCAAAAAAGAAAGGGAACTCTGACCATATGAATTATAAACCTTTGTTCATCCACTTTGACTCGAAGTAGAGATATGAGCAGTTCCAACCATAGGTGAAAGCAGAAGAACAACTTGAGAAGTCATGATAGGAGGACTACCTCCCATCGACCTATGGCTAAGGTGGGGAGTTGAATTCCCTTATAATAAAACGTTTATCCATACTATTCATATGCGTATAGCGAGCAGGGAAAATTATAGGGGCTAATATTCGCACGTCGACTAATTTTCTATGTCTTTTCCAAAAAAACAGTTGGCCAATTTCTTTTTCTTTTAAATGATTTACCCACATTTTATAGAAAAAAAAATAGTTTAACTTAAAAATCACTAAAACATTATATATGCTAATACAAAATAATTAGAAAAACAAATATTTTACAAAAATATTTCCAAATATTTTATAATTTGCATATTAGGCACTAGTAAGATTCGTGAATGTTTCTAAACTTTAAGATAAACTTTCATCCTTAAAATTTCCTTGGTCAAGAATGGAGTATCTAATTATCTTTTTTAAAATAAAGCTCCCATGACTAATAATAAAAGTAATTACATACCTAAAATAACATAAAGACATTTATCACCATAAAAAAACTTAACTGATTATATTATAATTATTAAAGCATATCTTCATGAATACTTAAATCCTACACACAGGAGAATACATCAAACCAGAAGTAAAATCCTCTTAAATGACAAACTCCAACTACTCAAATCACTTGGAATCAAACAAGCAAATCCTACCCATTCAACATAATTGCCTAAATCAAGACACAATAGAAAGTGATGAACTATTATTTATGATTTATTTAATAAAATAGTTAATCCTACAAGATTCTTTGTTACCTTATACCTTCAGCCACTCGTGCTCTAATCCAGCTTATCGACGTATCAACCCATAGAGATGAACGAGATTAGTGAAGTAAAACATCATTTACACTAAGCCATTGAAAATCTACTAGCTTATCAAAGCGAGTTGATGAAAGAAATTAAGGGAATGACCTTATACCTTCAGCCACTCGTGCTCTAATCCACCTTATCAACGTATCAACTCATAGAGATCAATGAGATTAGTGAACTAAAACATGATTTTTTCTAATTGGAACTTGAAAAACGAAAATCCATGTGTAAATCTTATGTATCATACGTTTTACATTCCTGAAACATAGTATTGACTAAATACTCCTCATTGTTAGTTTACTCAAAGTTACTTTAGGTCGTTAATAATGGACTTTAAACGATTAAGTAAAACTCATAAACCTTGCAGATAAAACTACCTTTCAATTTTATGGCTTTAAAAAGACTTGGTTTGGTCTTATAGCTTTTACATCGGTATTAACTTATTTCGGTCTCCCACTAGAAATTAATGGAATCATAGAAATGACGTCAACATTCTTACACCAATGATAGTTAGTTATGATTGTGAAAAGTGGAAATGCTTTAATTTCAAAGTGGAGGTGATTGTTCCTTTGAAATTATAGGTTTCTTCTTCAAACACACTTGCTTTCACCATGCCTTGTTTTATTAGTGATTTTGATTGATGTGGCAACAAATAGAAAATGCCAACGAACCTCGGACCCATAATTTATCAGATACGTTGAATTGTATACTCTCTGTTGTGCACCTGCTGCTCTTGTTAATTGCAGGTAACTATTGATACCTAAAACAAAACAGAATCCAGTAAATGGAGAGAAGTAAATAAAAGGCAAGTAAAATGGACAGAAGTAAATAAAGGCGACTTTCTCTTGAATAAAAAAGTGAGTAGCATCTAAACAAGTGGGAATGTCCTCTGCAAACAAATATCTTCTCAACATTGAGCAAAAGTCAAATGCATCTCGAACATAGGAGAGCATAATAAATCCAGGTCTCATACGTCGCCACTAGTAATTTTTTTAATGCGAATATCCATAACGTTGATGCCATGAGGGGGTAAGAAAAAAATGAACAATGAAAGTAACCAAATTATTTCTATGCACGCTGCCGAATAAATCCAAATCACTAAAACTATCTTCCGTGGTTGCTGTATGCACACTAATAATAAATAAATGCATTCATAAGCACTACAAATAAGCGTCACCATCACATGAGACGCACCAACTAATAATAAATAAACACATTCATAAGCAATACAAATAATCTGCGTCACTTTCCCATGAGACGCACGAACGGAAACTCAAAGCTCTTATGACTGCATCCTTTAGCAATCACATCAAATTGTTTATTATCAGAAAACGACATAACAATCTAGCTAATCATGAATAATCTGAGGTTCCCTTGTACTCTTTTGGAGGCGCTCAAATGCTATATTAAACAGTAAGGAATCTAACCCTTTTTGGCTGCCTATTGAGGTTGATAGGTGGCCATTGAAAGCTCAAGTGGTCAGGAACCAACTTCATTTGAAAACAGTGGTCGCCATAACTCATGAGAGACCAATCAGAGATGAAAGTTAAATGCGCGCGCTGAGTGCTCTTATGGCAAATTGCACTGTGCTGTTCACGGAAGTGATAAAGCATTTACATGCGCTTGACGACTCCAAATATTACCGGAAATTAGATCTCAAAAGGTGTATAAAGCGACATGACTCGTCCGATATATGAAAGGAATGGAGCCCATCCAGAAGCTATTTTGTCGCCACCTTCTGTCCCACTGTGACATTGTTTAATTGGCTAAAATATTTTGAGTTTATCCGGTTAAGGCCCTCTTCTCTTTTTTTATTACCATTAAATATGTTCTTTATACCAAAGAAATGTCACCAATGTCTCCAAATAGTTGCAGATTGGACTTGAAGGGTGTGCACGAAGCCGCATGGCTATCTGAGAATCATTATTAATGTAATTTATTTAACCAAAATATAAATACAAAATACTAGTGGAGTAGAGAGGTTTATAACTTATTTATTTGACCAAAATATAAATACAAAATTCAAGTGGAGTAGAGAGGTTTATTTTATATGGGGATATGTTTTTCACTGAGTGGAATTTACAGGTGCCTCTTAAAACTAAAAATAAATTATGTTTTAAATTAAAAATATCCGACTATAATATCAATTTAAATATATTCTAAAGTAATAAAATTAAAAAAAATCTTAGTAGGTTTAAATTTATGATATTTAGATAAACTATTTGAAAATCAATATTCACTTTTATGTTCATGTAAACTTCATATTTAATTATCTAAAATAAAATTTATTAATAAAATAGAATATTTTAATATTGTATATAATAAAATATTCAAAGTGGATTATCAATAAAATATTTTATTACAAATTAATATTCAAATATACTTAAAAATAAATTAATAATAAAAAAATCATTTTAATTTATTAAAAATATATTTTTATATAAAATATATTAGTGTCAATTATGATGATGAAATTTTATTATTAAAATAAACTATTTTAATATTGTATATAATAAAATATTCAATGTGGATTATCAATAAAATATTTTATTACAAATTAATATTCAAATATACTTGAAAGTAAATTAATAATTAAAAAATCATTTTAATTTATTTAGAAATATTTTCTTATATAAAATATATTAGTGTCAATTATGATGATGATGATGATGGTTAACGTCCACTAAAACCAATCATATATATATTCTTTAAACAATGAAAAATAACATATTAGATTTTGCATTTTAAAAGAAATTGAAAAAAAAAAAAATGATTCACTAAACTCATATTAAATCTATACTTAAAATAAATTTATAATAATAAATAATAATAAAAATAATATTAACAATAATTTATATTATCAACCTACGCTACCGTAAAAGCATTTTTTTTTTTCTTATTCATCCAATAACTGTGCTCATGTTCGATAGATGTTCGAAATTTACAATGGTGATAAGGATATCGATGGGGCAACCGAGATAAGGAAATGAAGCAAAGGATAGTTGAATGTTAATTTCGCTTGCTATTTGTTGAATGCTCCGAATCTGTAATAGAAATCAGGTGTATATCTAGGCATCTAAGCTTTTTCAATTGCAGAATTGAATATCTTATAAACAATATTTGTATTTGATAAAAGTCAAAATTTAATGTATTGTGCTGCCATAGGTAATCCTTTGAAAATGATTTATCAGTATAAGTTTGTGATATATAAATTTTATTAGTATAAATTTATATTTATTTTGATTAATTACTAAATAAAATAATTTTTCAAAATGATTTATTAGTATTAAAGAAAAATTTGTTTTGATTATCAAGTAAAAAATATAGGAATTATTAAATAAAATATTTTTATAAGTTTATATATAAATATCAATTATTTTTAAAATAGATAAAATAAATATTTTAAATACAATAAATATAAGATTTGAAGGTTATAAAAATGTTAGAAGAATTTAATTTCAATTACTTCTTAGGAGTTATATTTTTCCATCTAATTGTTTAGTTGAGTTCCATTTAGTTCAAAAACATTTCCATTTAGTTCAATTAATGTTTTTGGAATATTGATAAGACCAATTCTACTCCACAGTTTTCAATTATTAATATTTTATTTAAAATAAAACGAGAGTTTATGCAAAATTTTAAAAAGGTTTATTTTATTTTCAAAAGGGCTTATTTAAAAAGGGGTTGCTGAAGGTTAAGAGGGTTAATTAAAAAACAAAAGGAGTATTTTTAAGATTAGTATTATAAGATTATTTTTGAAGAGGTGGGTGTGAATATTTTTGGGAAAAAAGTCATTTTTGTTGAGAATTTGTACACCCATCTATTTTGTAGAAGGCCAGAATCATAGAAACCATAGTATAGGCACAACCCGAGGTAGTCACTATGTTTGCAAGTAGATTTTCTTGTTGACCACAAATAAATCTCAACAAGTGGGAAAATCCAGGAAGGGAAAAAATATTCAAAGCAACAATTAGAGTTGCTTGAGATATTTTCAAAATATTTGGAAGCAAAAAGGAAAAATAATTCCTTCGCCTAGAAATAGATAAAAGTATGTGTAGATGATAGCATTCTTCCACTCATTGCAAACGTGAAGACAACCAAGGAATCTTGAGACACCCTTGAAAGGAATTTCGGTGCAAGGGGGAATAATCAAGGTGAAGATGAAGAGTTTGGTGAATCTCACTGTGCTCAGCCACAAGTGGATGATGACTATGACAAAATTATAGAAGAAGCATATAAAGAGTGAATCCGCAACCACAAGTGGATGAAGGTTTGGTGAATCCAACAACAAAGCTTGTTGATGATATTTAAAATGACATTGAAGTAGCGAGTTGCATAGTGAATCTAGGCACAAATTTTGTTGATGATATTAAAACTAACATTGGACCAACTAGTGTTATGGTGAATCCAACTATTCAATTTGCTAATGTGAAATTTGATGACGACAAGCTAGCTAATGATGAATGGTTGTGTATGATGAAAAAAAAGTGTCTAATTGATAAATTGATATTTTATGAGAAAAGCTTGACATAGGCAGAAAAGGAAGAAATAGAAGATAAAGCTCCCCTTGTAGAGAATAAATAACAAAACCAATATGGTTTTTCAAATATTTTTAATCCCAACATTTATTTCGAGTATATAGGTAACATGATGATTATGAAGAGGAATTGAAGTTTCTTGAAGCACGACTTGCAACACAATGCGTTGATAAAGTCTGCCTATAAGTTACATAAATGAATGTTGAAGACAACCTGGATGATCAGAACATTATTGAAATTTTCATGTATTGGAGTCATAAAGAGAGGAAATTGTATTATGGACTTATGTTGCAGCAAAAGACTAATTATGAGAAACAAACTATAGAAAATGGAATGTGGCAGTACTCATAGAGGTTGTTTTTTGAAGACATTGAGGACATACTTAGGCAGCCTCGAACAATGTAAGAGTTGCATTAGCAAATGAATAATATTAAATTTGAATGATGCAACAATAAGAAAAAGATGAAACAATTTAGAGGCTATATGATATAGAAGAATAGAAAAAAAATGAAATATAGTTAAAGTCAAATTATTTAATTTGTAAGTCTAGCTGAGAGTTAGACCAACAGGCATATTAGTTAAATTTTTTGTGGTTGTAATTAAGGGGAGCGTTGGGGAATCTAATTCCAACCACCTATTAGGTATCACATCTGTATAGCTGAATGTCTAGTTCAGTTTCAGTTAGTCTAGTTTAACTGAGTTTCACGAAGTTTCCAGTTTTTAACCAAAAAATATCCAAATAATTAAACTACAATTAAAAAGTCTTAATTCTAGTTATGATATTACTAATCCACATATTTTGTAAAGAAAAGCACATATTTTAGTGATAAATATTAAAATTCTTCACATTTGAATGATCTTTCCATTAGAAAGCCTCTCATGGGTTGATGTATGATGTATTCAATTGCATGTGAATATTAAAATTTCTAATGCAGTTTAGGTAGATTGAATGATTAAAAAGATACTCTTGATATTGAGAAAGGTAAACTAGTTTAAGAACCTACACAACTCAAGAAAGGTAAACTAGTTTAAGAAACTACACAACTGGTCGATAGAAGGTATATAAGCTATCTGTGTCTCAACGTAAAAAAAACTGTAAGTTGAGATAAGGTATGTAAGTTACCTCTGTCCGGTGTTCAGGAATAAAATCATTAAGGGGAGACTATTTTAGGTTGGCTGAAAGAAAGTCGCTACTCTGGAAACAGTACTTTATATTTGATTAGATTTGGATTTTCACAGGATAAGTACTTATTTACGTTGAACAGAGTTTTGTGAAATGCATTTGCATTTTATCCCAATGGGGCTACAAACCGAAAAGGTCAACATAGTTTTGCGGGCCACCTGCTGAAAAGAGTTTTATGGCCACTAAACAATGTTTTCTTTTTTACTGCCAACAGGGTTATAAAACAAAAACGTCAAAATAGCTTTTGCCGGCCACATATATTTTCGAAGAGGCGTTATGTCCACGTTGGGCTGCACTTTAAAGTAGGCTGACTAATGCCGGCCCCGTACATTTTATTTGCTTGATGGTAATCTAAGAACAACTTTTAGAAAATAGTGTCATAAAAATAAAGCATTATTCTTTGATGTGTGCTGAAGCCCCGATTTTTTTAATTAACGCCGAAAGTTTATGGACTTATTAAACTATCAAGTTAAATATCTTTCCTAGTTTACATTTTATAAGTCTATTTATATATTATATTAATAGAGATAAGTGTAATTGTTATATTTATTTTGATTAACATTAATTAATAGATTGTTTAGTTAGTTACACTTTTAAAAAAATTGCACTGTTACATTGATTGATTATTCAATTAAATTATTAGTTGACTGGTCTTTCTAATATTTTCTTATGTTAAAAATATTCTCCATGTAAAAGAAATAAAATGATATGTAAATATGAAATTTTACACAAGAATATTTATCCATAATCATGGTTCTTCTGTTTGAATCTAGTGGGCAGAAGGATGGTTAGGGATGATCTACTCACTTGGTAATTTTAGAAATGAAATTTGTTATTTAAGTAAGTTGTGTAGGCTATTGCATTAGAGATTGCACTTGTGCTTACTTAACTATATTTACACACATTTCATCAATGTGGGCACTACTATGTTGCTTGATTTGTTTTCAAAATCTTCCTAATCTTTAATAGTTTTCCTTGATATGATGTTTACCTTCATCATTTTCACAATACAATCCATCTTATGCATTGATGCATCTTGGATTATATTCCTATCAAGATCATATTTTTGTTCAAAGTCCATGTAGCTAAATGTAACCATATTTTTCTTTTCGGCCCCTACATGTCAAAAATATGGAAGGTCACCCAAGAAGCTTCAACCTATGAATTATTTCCTCCCAAATGCATCTCTTAATCCTACACTTGTAATTATGTTTCAAGAGTGCTTTACAATGTAATTTAGCCTTCCAATTTATCCCAACTTCTTTGGCGGCTTGTACCATTTTATTGACATTGTAACTCTTGTATGATTACCTTAAGTAACATTAGTTGGTTACAAATTTTGACAAACAAGTTGAAAAATTACTTGAATATTATTTTTTGGAAAAATATCTCCTTCCTCTTATTATTTTCACTAAATTTTTAAAGTCTATTCCCTAGAGTGACTTATGTCAACTGATGTTTTTTGGTTAACTATGGCTCAAGGCCATCTCTTTTAAACAGTTGATCTAGTCACTCTATTAGGGTCATACCCTAACCTCCCTACTTCAATCTACATGGGTTTTAGTTATTTGTTCAATGTGGCCATCGTATTTACCTGAAGTATATTATATAAAGTGGATAATTGTTTAAAATGAAAGGGGGTGATTTGTATGGCCATTAGGTGGTTGATGCCCCATTAGTTAACCTACAATAAGTGATGAAGGATTTTCCTATAACAATGTTATTTAAATAAATATGAGGCTAAGAAATGTTTTTCTTGTATTATGTATTTGAATCTCTATTAAGTGAAAAGTCACCCCACTTTAAATGGAAAGTGAACCATGTTTCTTTATTTGCATAATTAATATACAAATGTATTTTTATATATTTTATCTTCTTATTTTTTGATCTACTACCCTATTATTTATACAACTAGTTTTCTTTTATTTTAAACAGTACTAGAGCACCTTCCTAAGCTACCATGCCTTTGAATTTTAATAGATTCTTTTAGGCTAGAAACATGCGATCATGTATTTAAATAACACAATGTGATGGGAATATGTTTTCATTGATCGAAAAAAAAATTAAATTTATGTTACGAGATGGCGCAGGTGACTAAGGATTCTTGAGGAGATGAGGTTCCAAGGATAAGAAATACAATCAAAAGCAGCATGCATGAAAATTGGTGCAGATACTTTTGAGCTAATTCTTATGTAGAAACTCATATTAGATGTAGATGAAACCTGGCTAGATTGTTAGAGCTATGGAAAAGATTTCTAGCAGTACGCGTAAGTCTGAAAATGGCCTCTGAGATCGAAAGATAGAGCTAATCAATGTTGTGGATCCTCAAGTCAAAGATATCATAGTTACAAGAGGTTAGAGACCCCATTTGGCATATATCCAAGTTTAGAAAAGTAGCCAAACCAAGTATTAAGTGTAGGTAGTGGCCGAAATGTGGACAGGGATGACTTGGAGTGGCACCAAAGCAGAGGGAAAGGTTTCCATTGGCCTATGCAGAGTCCACATGATAGATATACCTCGAGAGATATACCCCAATGAATTTAATAAAGCACACAATTGGAATGAGAGAGAAGGCGAAAATAGGGGACTATATCCCAGCAGATTTACCTCGGCCAGTGCACCCTTGGAGGTCTGCAAAGGGGTCATATATTTAAGCTTCAAAATGAAATAAAGAAGCCGGACGTGGAGTAAATGACAAAATGGAGAATTGTTTACAGTTAAGCCCACCTGAAAACCTGGCTTGACATAGGAAGCTCGATCATATGAGCCTGGTGGTATGGTTGGTGTGCACACAGTGAATGTACTAGGGGATAGGCACATTGGGTCATGGAGGCAGATCAACGGCCAATGAGATTTGAGCGAGATGTCCCTACTCCAATAGATCGATGAGCGCCAGCCCAGAGAGGCTGACCTAGAGGATAGTGGCATAAAATGAAAGGAAAGTGCTAGACAGTTAAAAAAAATTACAAAGGAATATCATGAAAAAAAAAGGGTCACAATACCCTTTCTTTCTCGTCTCTGACAAGACAAGTGGAAAGATATTATGAGCCAAGGATGACATCAACATGGCATGGCATGGGAGACGTGGCATTCATTTTTGGTGTTTTGGTCACTTGAATAGCCCATTTTTTAGTGGCACGCGTCACCACTCAGAGGATGACACGTGGTACAAGCTACATCACTGTCACGTCATAAAATTAGTTGGAGCCCAACAATTTTTTAATGATGCAGAAAGTGGAATTGCTAAGAAATACGTTTCAGGACACCTAAACGCTGGAATGGTTGAGCGACAGCAAATGAGAATTAGGTTGCGAGGTGCCCACATGACATGTCATCCTATAGGGATAACCTTAGAAGTTTATAAGAGGGTGCAAATGGAATGCACTAGATAAAGTGCACTGGACTTAGCACCAATAGAAATTTATACTGAGCAACAAGACTAAGGACATGGAGATTTAACAAAGAGAATCAAGCTCGTGAAGAGCATAAAGAGGCTTAACACCTAAAATCCTAGTTGATGGTCATTGCACTTGGTCATATGGCTGAAAACCAAACAAGGCACCAAATCAAAAGGAGCTAAGAGAAAAGTTAATAGAATTGGAAGCTTTTTAGCAGAGCTTAAAAGTCCATGGAGTTTCTATTTGGTAGTATGAATGAGTTGGCAACATGGATGTATGAATAAGTCGGCAACATGTGATTGTTTGGTGGACTACTTAGCGGTTAAGATAAAGTTCATTGTTACAAAAATTAGAAAAGGATGGCTAAATTATGTTAACAGGTGAAAATACTATAAATAATTAGGAAAATAGTAGAAAAACTTAGAGTTTGAATCTAAATTGAACAAAAAATATGGAATACTTCATGAACATAGTGATAATGCAATTTGTAAATAGAGCAAAGGAAAAATAAAAAGGATTCATGCAGCTAAGAGGCCAAAAATATCAAGCCAAAATTCTTTATAAGCCTGCTTAAATAAGAAGGTTAAACAATTTTTGGTGAAAATTCTCTGCGCAAAGAATTTTGAGTGATATGAAGTTGTTGGTGTTCTCAGTGATCAAATATTGTGGAAGATATTGGCGATTGAGGAGGAAATTCCTTTATTTTTAAGGCAGAGGTGGAATTCATGGCTATAGTATCAAAATGGGTGAAAGATGAACCAGTAAGTGTCAAGTAATTTGTAGCTTACATATCAGGGGTTCGTGTTCATTCCAGTGGGTACTAGTATATATTTGGGGTTGTAGCTCCATTTATTCGTAGCTGATAAATCAGGAAGTTGTAGTTTCCTGTTGTTTGTAGCAAGATAATTGTAAAATAATGTTGTAGATTTCCTTTTGAATGAATTAAAGAGAATTTTTTAAGAATTTACTTGTTCTTTGTGCGTTCCATTATGATTGCTAGTAATATTCCTTATCATGCTACATTAAATTAATTACTAAAGTACTTGATGGAGTCTTAGCATGAAAATTCCTAAAATATTCATTCACCCCCCTTTCAGTATTGTGTTGGTTTCCTACAATTGGTATCAGAGAAAGTTTATTTTCGATCCGTTTAACAATTGGAAGAAATATCAAGGGCCATGGCGAACTCAGAAGGAGGAGTTACCAACAAGGAACCTGTGCTCAATGGATCAAAATATGTGTTTTGTAAAGTGAGGATGAAGACCTACAATCAATCACTTCGAGTTGATGTGTTGAACGTTGTGTAAGAAGAATATCAAATTCCTATATCATTGATTACCAAAGATAAAAAGATGAAGTCCACAAGAAATTCTAAACCAATGAACGACCTTCTTATTGGTCTACCTAAATAAGAGTTTGTCAATGTAATCGATTTTACATCCACCAAAGATATCTAGGAAAATATGAGAAACTGCTATGAATGAGACATCAAGGGAAAGAAATCTAAAATCCAAGGATATATGATGCAATTTGATTCTTTAATTATGCGTGATGATGAACATATTGCAAAGTATTTTTTAAGAGTTTATGAAGTTGTGAACACTATAAGAGGGCTTGATGGGAAGCTAGATGAAGCCATAGTAGTTCAAAAAGTGTTTACATATCTTCTTCGATGTTTTAATCCCAACCTATCAACCATTGAATAAATGGTCAATCTGAACTCTCTTGCACTAGATCAAATCCTTGGTATACTCAGTGCCTACGAGATGAGGAGTTCTAAAGGAAATTTCATAGGTAAAGAATCAAACTTTAAAGAGGAAAAGAATAGCATGATGACTCATGTTGTGAATCAGATTAAGAATATGTTATCTATGTGAGGAAGCTCAAGTGAGGATTAGGAAAATTATAAAGGTATGATACCCTTTAAGTGTTTTAATTGTGGAAAAGTAGGTCACTATGCATCAAAGTGTCCTAAAAAGAAGAAGAAATATTACAATTCTAAAGAAAAATTCAAGAAAATCCAAAAGGATACAAAGAAGAGTAATAAGAGAGATTTTTATGTTCAAGAAGAGAGCTCCTTGGAAAGTGAACCTAGCCAATCCTCAGATGAGTAAAGAGATGATGAGAGCCCTAAAGAATTTATTCTAATGTGCATATAAAATTTGCAGGTCGAGGATATTAACTCTGATGATTAATAGGTTGAAGTATACCTTGAAGGAGAAATCGTAAGTGCACTTGAGGAAATAGAGAGGTTGAGGAAGAAAACTAAATCCCATAAGGAGTATTTTCAGTAGCCGTTGATTTTGCAAATAGAAGAGGGTAAGAAGATCCAAGAATCACTTAACCAAAAGATAAATGGAAAGGTATAAGCATGTGAATGTTTGGAAGGAGAAATTGCGTTTATAAAGAAGGACTTGGAAAGGGCTAAAACAAAACTCAGTTCCAAACAAAAATTCGGTAAAGGGACTAATAATTTGAATGAAATATTGGAAGCACAAAGTTTTTCCTCATATCACAGTGGTCCTAACTTTGAAGTTGAGTCCAATGCGATAGCAGAGCTAAAGGGAAAGAAACAAATTAATTTTTCTCGAGTAGCAAAAGAAGGGCCTATGTAGTAGTAGAATGAGATTATGTAGCCTAAGAAATATGAGTTGTAGCAAAAGAGAAATGTTGGCCAAGAAAATAAAATTTCTTAGAATTCATTCGAGCATAGAAGAAATCCTTCGAGGAATAATTATATTTTTCATGGTATTATTTCACATGCACAAAATATGGCCACATGGAGGAAAACTGCAGAGCCAATATTTCCTAGAAGGAGCTCATATCTAGAAGAAGATTTCTGCAAAGAAAAAGTAGACATGGGTATAATAATTCTTTTGATCCTCTAAGCTATCCAATTCAATGTTTTAAATGTCAAAATTTTGGGTGTATAGGAGTCGATTTCAGACTTAAGGAGAAGAATTCAGAGCTATTCATTGAGTAGATTGCATAGAAACCCAAAGTTTGGAAAGAAAGGGATAAATCAGAGAAATGTGATATTTATTTTTATGATCATAATGAAGGGATCCATTGATATGTGGATAATAGTTTTTCGAGGCACATGTCAGGAGATAGAACCAAGTTTTTGGCATGGAAACTAGTTGAAAAATGTAATGTGGTGTTTGGAAACAATGCTTCAAGAAAAATAATTCCAAAAGGAGTGTTGACTCTATCAAATGGAAAAGGTAAATCCTTGAATGTTTTTTATTTTTATGGGTTGAAGCATAATCTGCTTAGTGTATCTCAGATTTTTTATCAAGGCTATGATGTAATCTTTAAAACAAAAAATTTCCAAATAAAATTCGTAGGTACAAGTAAGATAGTTTTTGAAGTTGTGAAAATATATAAAAATATCTATGTGCTCAAAGATAAGACAAGGAGGTGTTGCTTATCAAATATTTATGAGAGTTGGTTGTGGAATAGGATACCTAGACATCTGAACTTTGATCAAATAATCAAGCTAAGCAAGAAGAACATTGTCAATTATTTTCCTAGGCTGTCAAAACCAGAGAATAGTGTTCGCAAATCTGGATAATAGGGCAAGCAAACTTGAGTTCCATTGATGGAAAAACACAACTCATCATTGAAGCCATTGTAGTTACTGCACATGGATTTTTGTGGACCAACCATGATGAGGACCCCCACATTTAAATTATATCGTATGCTCATAATTGATGATTTCAGTAGGCTACTGTGGGTTACCTTCCTTAGAGAGAAATATGAAGCTTTTGATAAGTTTAAAGAGTCAAAAGCTATGGCTAAGAATGAAACAGATTGTAAAATCAAAAGCATAAGGTATGAGAATGGAGGTGATTTCACTTCAAAATAATTTGATGAGTTTTGTAAGAAAAATGTCATCAAAAGTAAGTTTACAATAGTAGAGACTTCCTAGTAAAATCATGCAGCAAAAAGAGAAAACAAGTGCGTGCAAAAATTATCCATATCCATGATGAACGAAATGAATGTACAAAAAAGGTTTTGAGAAGAAGTTATTCATATAGCAATATTTATCCTCAATAAAGCTTATTTTAGACAAAACAATGATAAGGCTCCCTATGAACTATGGTATGGAAGACTTACAATAGTTGAGCACTTTAATTTTTTTGATAGAAGATGTTATATTTTGATGAGAAACTTCAAAATTTTGATGCAAGAGAAGATGAAGGTATTTTCTAGGATATTCATACAACAAGAAAGGCTAAAAATGCTACAACAAAAACACCAAGAGTATATTTTATTGCATTTATGTCAAAGTGGATGAATACATTGAGAATGAAGAGAAACAACTAGTTAAATGTTGTGCTAATGAACTAATCATCATTGGTGGAGATTGTGTTCATTCATTTATAGAAGAAGACGATGAAGAAACCTCTTGTCCTCGAGAAAACTTTGGACCCTCAAGGTATGTGCAAAAACACCACCTAGATGATCATATTGTTGGAAATTAAATGATGGTGTGTATATAAGAAGTGGTGAGCCATGGTATTGCACCAAGAGTGTTGCAACTCCCAGAGGCTACTCAGCTATAGTTTATCAACCTGGTGTTCGTACAAACTTGGAGATGACAGTGCTATATGCACAACAAATATGCTCTACTCATGCCACCGTCATGTTATTTCTACAATGAGGTGTTAATGATAGGGTTACTTCTAGGAAAGGAAGTTTGTCACACTTCTAAATGTAATCTAAGAGTGGAAATAGATCATAACCATTACCGTATCAACAAGGAAGGAAATTACTCTAGATCACACTGATTCATCTATCTATTTTCAAGAAAGAAAGATTCACACTTATGATAATGCAAGAAAAGAAATTACACTAAGTGGCATTCGTAGTCTAGATTACTGAATTGAATTGCAGAAAATGAAACTAATCTAGAGCACACATGTTGAATCAATGACTAACTAAGTCCTATATAACTTGTTCTCAACTACTTTGTTTAATGATTCATCCTGAAATGGAAAAATCACACTTTGAAATGCCAGACTATGTTTTGCAGTAAGAGAAGGAGGTGCTTGGGTGGTCTAAGAGGGTCACTTGACCAAAGGCTCATAGATAAAGATATTTTGGTGGCTTTTCTGGGCTTAGATGAGGTGGAAGAATGATTTTTGGCTGAAAGAGAGGGTGTTTGGCACTGCTACAGGATGTCCTGAAAAGCTACAGGAAACAGGTGGAGGGGATTTTGAAGCTATAAATGATGAGAAAAAGGTTAGGAGAGGTGGGGGAAAGCTAGATTTTGGTATATGAAGGGTATCAAACCCCTCGTCCAACCTCAAAACTCTTCACAAAATCTGTCTTGCACCCTCAAGATTTCTCTCGGTGATGTAATGGTGACGTCATAAACATTGTTGTAGGTGAGTTGCATGGAAGGTCGTTCATGAAGGGTGAAGACTAAGATATATTCTTCATTTGAGTAGCCTTATTTGTTTGCTTCCTTCCAATGGAGACCGATCTCCTTCAAGCGATCAAGCTTCTACAGAAGGACCTACTTTGACACCAATTGTTGGAAAAAATACTGAGAGTGGGGGTGAGGGGGTGAATCCGTATTTATAACTTACTATGAAACTTTTCTTTTCTTTGTTGATTTCTATATGCAACTTTAATGAACCCAAGTAACATATACACGCAACTATCTTTAATGAAACTTGCGTATTCCAAAGATATCCCAAGGTTGAGATCATAATTCAACAACCAACATAATGCCAACAATGCATTCTTCTCAGCAAAGCTAATACTCCCCCTAAGCTTGTGCATCCTCAAAAACTTCACCAACTATTTCATCAATGAATATTCATCAAATAGATATTCAAAACTTAATATCATATCAGAAAATATAATCATCATATCAAGAAAATTGTAATTGTCAACAACATATCAGAAGACTCATCTTGAGTCTGTCTCACTGTTTTTCTTATCAGAGAAAAACATACGCAACTATCTTCAATGAAACTCCCATGTATAAGCGGCTTTAGTTCATGCAATCTGTGTACAGAAACTGAAATTCTAAAAAATTCACAAATTTATCTCTATCACCCCCTAGATTTTCACAAACTGTACATGTCTGATATTATCACATCATATGCAAATTTAGAAATATAAATAATCAGAATCACCAAACCATCCTTTATACATTGTAGTTAATGATATTATTCTTTCAATAATGATGGACTGCAATGGCATTATCTTATTTTAGTCCGTGTTTGAATCCTCCTCACATCTGCGGGAGATCAAATTTTAAACACATCTAATTTATCTGTGTTTCTGTATCCCTTTGCTATGACTTCTCCAGTTTCTTCATCCATAACCTTGCATTTGGTTTATGTGAACACAATTACATTTAATTTTTCTTCCATTTAGCCTACACTTAATAAGTTTTATTTTAGGCCTTGAAATAATAACGTATTAACCGCCCTTCCAATTTTGTTATTTATGGCTCTACCATTTCCCAAAACATTTGTTGCAGCATAATTTGAAAGATTAACCTTACCATCTTGATTTTTCTTGAGAGACTCCTTCTTACTCTTATCACCAGTCATGTGATGAGAACATTTGTTGTCGATGTACCATTCATCCTTATCTTTAATTGCACAAAGAGCCAGATCACATCTTATCTCTTCTTCTTTATGTTCATTAACATTAAAGTTGGTGGATCCAACTTTATTTTGTCTTATGATATCATTTTTTTGACTTCCATGTTGTATTTGATGATTCATTGATCTGTTCATGCATTCCTTTTCTACATGCCCAAACTTGTTACAAGAATAATATCTTATGTGAACAGAAAAGGGAGCAAAAGTATCATAATGTGTTCATCTAATATTTCTTTTATTGCCATCAACTTGTTTCTGAAAAAAATTGTTGCGTGAAAAAAAAAATATCCCTTAAAGAAAACTGAGTACCTAGGAGCTCAAGGTCTTTATGTGTAGTGTCTATCTGTCTCTGACCGGAAAAAACTTCTTTTAAAATTGGCTGCAACATGTCCATAATTATGACATACAAAGCATTCAACATTATTGATCAAAGGAGAGAATCGATTGATACTTCTATAGTTAGGGGTGAAGGATTTCAATTGAATAATCATGATTGTCAGTTGACCTTTTGTCTCTTTAAACACTTCAGGTTTTGCACTGATATCGTTTGAATCTATAGCATTGTATTAGGAACTAGATTCTTCTTTAATAGTTTTAGGGAAAACAACAGCAAATTTGATAGAAGGAGACCTGTAATATCAAAAAATGGAAAAGACAGGAATGTAGAACATATGCATAATTCAAACTACAGTAAAATAAGAATGAAACATGTAGAATTGGAAAAATGTCAGAATACATCAAAACATCATACATATAGGCAAAAAAAAACTAAACCATATCATTAAAGATCGACTCCAACATAAGTACATAGTGCTCGAAAAGGAATGCACTCAAGCCACAAGAAGGCTAAAATAAACTAAAGAAACCAAGCACTGGAAAGTATAGCTACTGACGCTGGAAACTACTACTACTGTGAAGAATATCTATGCACTGAGAGGTTGCTTCAGTGATCAAAATGATCTGTCATTTTAACCATGGATTATAATCGAGAAACCTAGAAAAACCCAGAAATGGTTTGGCCATATTATAACTTTGGATTTTGGGCCCTTTTTTGGTTGCCCACTACACCTCTATTGGCTAACTTACACAATCCTTGGGGAAAAATGCTGATATGGGGCTGAAAGAATGATCTATCAGCTATAGTAGCACAAAATCAGCTCAATACATGAACAGTTGGTTCCTTCTCCTAATCTTCAAGCTTGAAGCTTGAGATCTAGCTCGTCCTTCCACTGCTCAAGTCGTAGTTGCAAAATGCACAACTGCTGGAATGAACTACACTATCAAGAGCGTTGAAGCTATAGCCTACTGCTAGATGATGGAACATAGCTTATAGCTGATGGAAATGATCTCTCCAAAGTGAGGTAAATACCCCTCAAAGGATTCCAAGATGAAATACTTGGAACTTCCTTCCTTAGTTCTGTTTGGCTAGACTGCGCAATTCCTAGAGGAACTGTTTTTGCATGGAGGTGTAATATGATGGCATGATGTTTAATATCACGATGCTGCCCCTGGAAGACTGAAATTGAAGCTTAAGGTGAAAGGATGAATTCTCCACCGGTTTCCTTGCGGAAATGTTAGAAACTACCTTCCTCCTCTCAAGCCCTAAGAAAGGAATGTGTAATTCCTGAATATGTATATGCAGAAGGAGGGGTTGAATGTGGCAGAAATGCTAGATCATGAATAGCTACTAAAAATAAACTTCCTAGAGTAGGCACTCAATGTCCCCCATGGGTAAGGGTGGCATTCCCACTTGGGAACACATGTGTGCTAAACAACACAACAAACTTAGCTAAACAGCTGAAGCATGCAAATAAATGTGAAAAGAGAAAATAATATCAAATTCCAGACTGATTTTCTTTGTTGATCTCATCTTCCTTATATGGTTGTGAGACTTCCCTAGCCTTGGCCCACCTCATAACTATGTTGCACATCCGGCCACTAGTGTCCATGAAGACTGCAGTGTTTGTCCATGATCTCAATGATCTCTGTTATTAATCTCCACTCCCTCTATCATGTGTGCATTTAATGTATCACTTTCTGCAGGATTGCATCATTAATGCTCTATGATCTTACTTTTATTCCTCCACTATCTCCATCATCTTCCTCATTATCTCTCCATAATATCCACTCTTCCTTCATTAATGAGCTGCTCCACTACTCCATGATGATGACCTACTATCTACTAGAAAACATTCACACAACAAAAGTGGATTTATTCATTTGTGGTGTTTATTCGTCCCTCCACCCTTTTATTTAATTACTAAGCAATAAAAAGTAAGAACTTTAACATTCTAATTAATTGATGGAAAATTGGGAATATTAAATTCCTCCCCGCCAAAATGTTGCTTGTCCTCAAGCAACTGAAAAATTGAATGCTACAAAAATCCTCCTCCCTCCAAATGGAATCGTCATATGGAAGGTCATCTCATCTGCTCCAATGTGTAATGAATTCCCAACTCCATAGCTGCCTCTCTAGAATTCCTAGAATGGATTCCAACTGTATAGTTGGATGCCTCTCCTCATCACTGAACCTCCAAGTGGCAACCATATGTTGTTCTAGAGCCTCTCTTCTACATGAGTCAGATTAGGTGAAGTGGTTCCTCCCCCCAAAGGAAAGTCCTAACTCATGAACTAACTCTCCAACCCATGCTACATGTAGGATGTACCTCTTGATGCTCCCATCATTGGCCCTGTTCGCCCTGCTTGCTCCAAGCATCATCTCAACACTATTGAAAATAGGAAATAGATACATATGGGTTGACATGTGAAATGTCGAACCATACTCTCTTAATAACAGCCACTGCAACAATGCCTCTTGTTTCCATACCACCCCATCATCATACCAAGTATGGTGGCCATACTCTCTTAACAGAAGCTAATGCAGTAAGGCCTCCTATTTCCATCCCCCATCCTCATCATGCAAGGTATGGGAGAAAGTCATCCCATACTATCCCAAGAGTAACCAAAGCAGAAATGAGCCTTGCTGCCACCTCAAATCATCATCATGCAAGCCATGGAGCAAAAACATAATGATTGACATGTAGAATGTTACGTCAAACCAACATAACCAAGCTTCCTGTTGCCACATCATGTGAGTGCCATGCAATGTTCCAAACAATAACATACCCATTGACATAGGATATGTCATGTGTTGGCAAAAGTCTCTAAAAAGTAGCCAGCACAGCCATGCCTCCTGCTGCTGCATCACCTCACTACTATGCAAGGCATGGAACATACCAATCTGAAATGTTGGGTGGTAACCATACACACCCAAGAGAAGCCAGCACAACCATGCTTCTTTTTTCCATGTGTCATATATCTACAAGTAGCTCACCAACCGCTTGCTCATCATCCTCACCCATCCATCCAACTGTGGGTGATGACCCATATCATGCTCCAACTTGGTATCCACCCAATGGAGAATACCATCCTCCCCAATCTGATGATCTTTGCACTCCATGATATGTTGAAGTGCATCCTCCTTGAGGTTACTCCATGACAACCTCTCATCGATGACCTAGTAGAATCCATAAGGTTCTAAGTATGTCATGGGTAGAAAATTATCTTTGAGATGGGAGATGCTCATCAAGAAGGCTTCATCCTGATAATGGAGAATGTTATCCATCATTATATGTCTACCAACTATTATCTATCCATCCAATGCTTTATGAGTGAAGCAGTCATCAAAATGGTCCAAGAATAGTTGGGCCCCCAACTCATCACTACTCCTCAGTCACAACACTATTGATCTCCATGTCCATCTGCTCTCTCATGGCCATAAATAATGCTGAAATCATAGCCTGGCATTGTACTGATTAAGACTAGGCTCATCCATCCTCCAAAACTCCCCACATAAACACAAAGTGTTGTGTGTAGCCTCAATATTGAGCAACTAGGATGGATATACATCTCCTCCTTGAACAAGTCAAGTGTCCTCTATGTAGTGATAGTTTGTTGCTGCAAATCAGTAAGGTGTTCTAACCCTTAGTTATGCAGTTTCCCTGATGGCATGATCCCAAAAATCTAAAACTGAGGTGCTGAAACAAAATGGGATGAAAATGTTTGCAAACCTTGGATCACTTGAAACTTGGGAACATTTTGCAAAGGTAGAATATTTCCTCCAACCAGTTTAATGGTTTCTCCAACTTTTGGTGATGGTGATGGCTGCTCCTCTACTTCCGCACTAGCGCTGGTATCTGCTTCCTCCTCCTCATGCACATCCTGAATCATGTATGGGACTCTCAATGTCAAGTGATCAATACCACCTTGCAAAGATGCAAGTGCTCCTTCATCTGATGCAAGTACCTCTGCAGTTGGTGGTGGTGGAAGTTCCTCCTCATCTGGAGTGATATTGCTAACATCATCCCTTTGTTCTTCAAGTGATATGTCATCAATGTTGGGAAATGTATCTATGGAAAGTACCTCCAGTTTCCTCCTATCAAACTTGATAATCATCCTTTGAGTGAAGTCTGCATAAGCAGTCACTCTCGCATGTATTATATGGCCGAACCACCAACCCTTTGCTCCACCCTCAAGGTGCAGTGTTGTAATCTCAACAGCCTCCCTTCCCTCTACTGGGTGTAGCTAGAAGAAATGATTTAACTCCTTCAACCAATCTTTTATTGTGCTTGTGGGTGATACCTCAAATGTAGGCAAGAATAATCTATTATGTATATGCCTTCTTCTTATATTGCTGTAGGGGGATCTCCCATTTTATTTGATTTAGATAAACTATTGAAGAGTTACATTCTCCTTGAATTCTCTTGATTGAGATTTTTACTTTACAAGATAATTACTCAGAGTCTCATGCTCTAAGTATCCCCCATCTCCATGTCATTCATCGCCTTCTACAAGGAAAGTGGACATAGAAAAGTGTTGTGGGCTCTTTGCATTGCTGGTTGTTTATGCTGCTGATAGGAAGTGCTTGGACCTTCCTCATTCTGAAACCTTCTTGAGGTTCCTTTTTGCCTTCCCCTTCTAATTTCTTTAATCTCTGTGGAGAGATCCTACATAGTTCTAAAGAGAACTGTGGTAAACCTTGATCCTTCCACCATTGAAGACTTCTTCTTCTGCCGATTCTTCTTCTTATTCTTCTGATGTCATGAAGTGCCCACAAGCTGAGCCAAAAATCATGCTTTGATACCATTGTAATATTCCAAAATGGAAAAGACACAAATATAGAACATATGCACAATTCCAACTACGATAAAATAAGAATTAAAAATGTAGAATTGGAAAAATGTCGGAATACATCAAAACATCATACATAGACGAAAGAGAAATAACTATTGTGTGTTATACGTTTATTTACAAGTCTTTCATTTTTAGTTATCCTTTTTTTTTATAGCATTATCATTCAATTTTTTAATCACATGTGTGATATGTTACAATTCCCTTTTCAATAGATTTAATTTTCCATTAATGTTCTTTTATCATGAAGTGATGCTTTTACATTCATTAGACTAGTCTTAGCGTATTTGTTGTTTGATTTTACATACAGTTATTTCTCAAGTCTTTCCATCATAAGTGTGAGTGTTTGGTTTTCTGCTTAATTTTGAATGATGCTATTAGTTGAGTTATAGAGAATTCCATTGAAAAATGTTAAATAATTTATTGTTGTTCAATTCATTAGGATTGTTGTTAAATTCATTAAGGTAGTTGTTCAATTATTTAAAGCGTGTTGTTCAATTGCAATATATTTCTTATTTCAGTGTTGAGTGGTTATTTTTGCATAATCTTAGAACAAGAGTTGATTCCTTTGATTGGTTTTAAGTATTTCATAGTTTACTTTTGAGTTTATTTGATTGAACTTCAATAATTCGATAACATCTCTCACAATGATTTAGAATAGTTAACCTTTGACTTCCCCTGCATATATTTTTCTTGCACTCTTCAAATAAAAGGACTTTCCCTCAGTTCAAGATTAATGAGAATCATTAAGGTTGCCTTTAACAGTCACCTTCTTGATCGAACATTTTGGCACCGTTTCCAGGGAGAGTGTTTTTGAGTGATGTATTTTATTTTTTCCTTTTACTGTGAAAGAATTGGGTATTGAAAATGAGAGGTAAGAACCTGTGTACTGGCAAGTAAAACACTTGTTCTCTAGCCTTGTTCTTAGCAATTGTGTAGAGGTTAATAGGATAGGTGTTTTTGTTTCTTTATGAATAGGAATAAAAAGATAGAATTTGATCAAAACACCCCATTTAAATCCACAAAACCCACGGGGTCAGTGGCCCTTGGCAGAACGACATATATAGATGAAATCATTAAGAAGGCTGAATCCTAAAAATCCCTAGGACCCAAAAGAATTTCATGAAAGAGTCCTACTATAACCCCTCAAGCAGCAGCCTGACCATCTACAACCCACACCGAGATTCACAGCAAAATAGAAAGGTTTGAATGAAGCTTTCAGACTATATAACACTTAAGTCCCAACGCTTCGAGAGAGAGAAATTCTTGAAATTTGCAAGAAGGAGAGGAAGAAACTAGTAGTGTAGTACAGGTAAAAACTATAGAGCCTGGATCTCTTGAGATAGTGGTTGAGACAAAGACACCCAATATTCCAGATCGAGGTAGTGCTACAAGGCTTCCTCCAAATCCACCCCTAATTCCACTCAAATTATCCTCCTAGATAAGGAAATCGTTGGAGGTTATTGGCACATCTTTGATCAGATAGTGCACAATCAATCCCAGAGACAGACATCAACATTGGAGTATGCCATGGTTAATCCTGCCACAAATGCCCCTATGAAATCTATTCCATTACAAAACATCCCCTCCTTCCATGGGCTGACCTTGGAAGATCCTTATGCATTTTTATTTTTATTTGATTTTTTTTGTAGGGGATATCACTACACCACTAACCCTCAAAAATTGAAGCTATTCCCCTCTACATTGAAGGAGGTAGCACTAATCTAGTTTATGGGGCTCAGTGGAGGAAAAATTAATAGTTGGGATTAAATGAAAAACTCTTTTCTTAACAAATATCAAGATTACTACCAGACTCGAGAAATAAAAGATGAAATCCTCAACATGTCTACAAAAGTCAGTGAGACATTAGAAGAATATGTTGAATTATTTTAGTATAATTTGCAAAGATCTCCATATACTACACTATCCAAAGACATTTTGAAAGCAACAATGATTAAAGGAATGAAAGAAGAATGGGTATAGACACTTAATATAATGGGAAAAGGGGACGTATATCAGGAAGAATATGATGAAATTATTTCATCGTGAATCAAGTTATCTCGAGGTAGTACGTGAAGTAGACCAGCTGGATGGGATTCAGTTACGAGGAATTATAAATATTTAGGTGGAAGTGTGACCAGAGAAGAATTTGGTGATATTGTAGAAGATTTTAAAATTGATATCTTAGGCACCCTCACGATGGAGCTAGATGTCCTAAAAGCTAAGCAGAAGCAAGCTTTAGCAGAATAGAACTTGCTTGATTTTTCCCCATGTTGTCGAAAGAAGCACAACCAGTAGTAGTATACGTTAGACATGGTCCAGATATGTGTTATTTTTACCAAAGACCATGCTAATGAGTAGTGCCCTTTAATCCTAGGATTGAGAGCAGTTTTTAATGAAACATAATAATAAACAGAACAAGTTGATATAATGAATCAACGTCGACATTCGCAAGCATGACCAGGTATGTCAGAAGACCCATCTCAGTTCTTTTCTTCTCTGAAATTTAATCAACAGAACTCTGGAGCAACATGGAAAAGCCAATTACATTTTTCTTCCTGGCCATCCCAATCATTTTCAATGCCTCCTTGGCCAATGCAATCCCCTTTAGGTAATAGTTGGCCAATTTTTCCTTTCTCTCTTCTATACTAGAAAAACAATCCATATCAGTTCCAGTGGCCTACATCCACTTCACATAATAGAAATTGGTCTCAAAACTGGCACTGACCCCTGGGAATGATCAACTTACCTAATAGGAATAGGGACTCAAAATCAATCCACATTACCAAATCCATACCCAATCCAACACAATTCTAAGCCTATTATGTGCCCTCAACTGCCAACTCAACCCAGTCCTAATCCTAATAACACACCAGTTCAACTAATCCACATTGTTGAGAACCGAAACTCAGAAACTGAATAGAAGGAATGAAATGAACTTAGGATGAGATCAGGGTGTGTTATTTCAACTAAATAACATATTGTCCTACCACAACTTGAGTATGAAATTACAATAGTACCTAAACAATCAACTGTGACAGAAACATAGATAGGACAGGGGAGGGACATAGTTAGACAAAAAGATCATGAAAACCTTATTATTTCCTCTCCTGCATTCCCTGAGATATTAACACTCCCCAAACCAATGGTCTCTTCAGACTTTCATCTCCTAGGGGAATTAAAAAATATTTGCATTAAAATTCCTCTCCTATAGGCTATAGATACAAGACATTCCTATCTATGCCAAAACAATTAAATAACTGCACGTAAAAAAACAAGTGAGGAAAGAAAAGGATTTACCAACTGTTCTTGTAATGGGAGCACTGTCATACTTACTCTTGGGTAAAGAGACACCAATGAAATATGAGGATCCAGGAAACCCCATAGTCATAGTATAAATCTATGGCCGCTCCTTTTCAAATACATTAGTGGATTTGGGGGAAGCTATTAACATATTAACTATAGAAACCTGCAAGATATTGGGTATAACAGCCTTGGAACCCACATCTACCTTGCTATAACTTGCTAACATATATGGTTTCAAACCAGAAGGTACAATACAGGACATCTTGGTGGTCTGTGCACTCATGGGAATACCTGGTAGAATTTTTAGTTATTAATCCAAAAACTAGGTTAGATGGACATCCCCTGATATTGGGATGACCTTGGTTAGCGATGGTCTATGTTTACATGGGATGTTTAATAGGCAACATGACCATTTCTAGAGAAGATTCCATAAAGAATATTGTCATATACCCCCCATGCCAAACCAAGTCTTCCCACTGTAAGTATTCACAAACAAACACATACATACTAGGAACAAAACATTCGTTCACCACTTAAAATAGTTGAAGCACACAACTTCAAAGATCAAACTGAAGAAAATGTAGTCAATAAATTTGTAAACCAACCATCTACTTCATAAAATTTAATGTGCCAAATGTTAAAATTAGATCTTGATAACGAAGCACAGGAGGACCCCTTAGTAGACATTGATGACCAGCACATACCCACGACTGTTGTTCGCGACAACATGCCAATTGAAATTGAGCCAGAAAAAGTTTTAAATATCAACGACAGTCTGGATAGTGACCAGTAGCAAAATTTCGTAAAACGTTTACAAAAATATAAGTGAGCCTTTTCTTGGGACTACCCAGACATGAAGGGTATAGATCTCCAACTATGCACACATCACATTTATACTAAAAAGGATGCTTAGCCTATTCGATAGCCTCAATGGAGGTGAAACCCGCAGCTGAAAGACATTGTAAAAGATGAATTAAAAAAGCTACTAGATGTAAACTTCATTGATCCTATTTCAGACAATAAATGAGTTTCTCTTTTACTATTCGTCACTAAAAATAATGGCAATTGGAGAATCTATGTGGATTACAAAGAACTGAATAAAGCCACACAGAAAGACCACTTCCCCCTCCCCTTTATAGATCGGGTCCTTGATACATTGGCTAGAAAGCGATTCTTCTCTTTTCTTGATGGCTTTAGTGGTTACAATCAAATTCAGATAGCCCCTGAAGTCCAAGATAAAACGACCTTTACCTGCCCCTCGGGTACTTTCGCCTATAGGGTACTACTATTCGGGCAATGCCCCAACAACATTTCAAAGGGCCATACTCAACATCTTTTCTTATTTAATAAATGAAGGGCTCGAGGTTTTCATGGTCAACTTTAATCCATATGGATATGACTTTGATCAGGCACTGCAAACACTAGAAAAACTATTGGAACAATGTATTGCTAACAGATTATGTTTGAGCAACGAAAAGTGTCACATCATGATGACCGAAGGAGTGATCCTAGGAGACTACATATATGAAGCTGGAATACAAGTAGATTCAGCCAAGGTAGAGGTAATTCTCTTATTAGCCACACCTTGTACTCAGACAAAGGTACATAGTTTCCTTGGATATGCAGGGTACTATTGTATGTTTATAAAGTTTTTTTCACAAATTGCTGCACCCTTGTATGCATTAACTGGAAATGTTGAATTTCATTGGTTCGACAAATGTGACACTACTTTTTTAGATTTTAAGAAACTCATCTCGACTGCGTCAGTCTTACGTGGCCCCAATTGGGAGCCGCCTTTTCACATTTCCTCAGATGCATCTGATACAACAATAGGAGTGGTTCTTGGTCAAGAAGAGGAAAAGAAGCCCTACACTATTTACTATATCAACAAGAATCTCACTCTTGTTGAATTAAACTATACAGTGATCAAAAAGGAATTCTTGGTTGTCATCATGGAAAATTTTAGGGGCTAATATTCAGAGGTGGGCTAATTTTGCATGTTTTGTCCAAAAAACTTATTCGCCAATTTCCATTTTTTATAGAAATAATTCGCCCAAATTTGATAATATATGATTATGTTATGTTAACGAAAACATTATATAGAAATCTCATATAAATCATTATAAATTTTAATAATTTGATAAATACATCAATAAACATTTTATAGTTTTCATATTAGGGACTAGTAAGATTCGCCAACTTTTAAACTTCAAGATAATTTTCTATCCTTAAAATTTTCCCTGGTTGTCATTTATGCGATTAATAAATTTAGACATTATATAACTGGGTACCAAGTATTCATTTATACCGATCACTTTTTCATTAGATATTTAGCTAAAAAACCTATTACAAATGGAAGACTGACTCGTTGGTTTCTATTTTTATAGGAGTTTGATATAACTATCAAGGAACGTCCAAGAACGGAGAACGTAGTTGCAGATTTCCTATCTAGAGTTCCAAAGTCAAATGACCCACTAGCAGTGGATGATAATTTCCCTGATGAGCATTTGTTCATTGTAGCAGTAAAATCTTCATGGTACGTAGATGTAGCGAATTATATGGCAGTAGGAAAGTTTCCAAGGCACTTGACAGCAAAGGAACGGAGGCTGATTGTTTAGCGCAATGCTAGATTCTCCTGGATCAGTGGATATATTTTCCATACAAGAGTTGATATGCATATACACAGATGCATCCGATAAGATGATATTTATGACATATTGAGGGTTTGCCATGATGAAAAATGTGGCAGCGATTTTTTAGATCGTAGGATAGGGTACAAAGTATTATAAATGGGCTACTATTGGCCCAAAATTTTTAAATATGAAAAGAAATATGTCCAAGCCTACGATAGTTTCGAGAGAATGGGCCTCCCTGGCCAATTTGACGAGATAACATTGCAACCACAGTTGGTAGTAGAACCTTCCGAACAATGGGCACTGGAATTTGTTGGGCCATTCAACCCGCCATCGAATTAGAAGGCCTACATACTAGTTGCCACAGACTACGTGACGAAGTGGGTAGAAACAATGGATTTGTCGAGAGCTATAGAAGAGTCTGTGATCAATTTTATTTTTGAGCTATTTGTGTGGTATGACTTACCTAGGGAAGTGATAACTGATGGAGGGGCACACTTTGTGGGAAATAAAATCACGACCACTATAAGGAACCACCATGTCACCCATAGAGTCACCTCTCCCTACCACCAATAGGAAAATGGGTAGGTCAAAAGCACCAATAAAGTCCTTGAGGCAATTCTCACTAAAACAATCTCAACACATCATCGAGATTGGGATACTAGACTGCCAGAGGCGTTGTGGGCTTATCACAGAACGTGGTGAAATGTCACAAGATATTCTCTGTACCATCCGGTACTTGGAAAGGAACCAATTTTTCTCATTGAATTTGAGATAAATACTCTTAGAACATCCTAGGAAGTGGGGTTGGATTTGACAAAGGCCCATGTTAGAAGACATCAAAAAAAAAAATTAATTGGATGAAGTATGGCTACTTGCTCTACAACACATTGCAATTATTCAACAACAATGAGCCAAGTGGCATGAAAACCTCATTAAAAATAAGACATTTCAAAAATGATATTGGGCACTCCTCTACGACTTCAGATTCGAAGAATTCCTGGATAAGTTACAAATAAGGTGGCTCGAGACATACAAAATTCAAGAAGTGCACAACAATGGTACCATTACCTTGACCACCATAGATGGATTTGGCTTCACCTTTCGAGTCAATGGACACCGGGTGCACCTCTATCATAAACCACTTACGAAAGAGTCTTTTTGCCAGCATGTGCATGAAGACCCCACTATCCAAATTTTAGCTGCAAGGAATGATGGCCCGACAACTTTAAGTTCATAAAAAAAATTTATTTCCTCTTGTAAATATTGTATATATATTTCCTAGAATTTATAGTTATTTTCATCGTTGTACACAATAATTCCATTTCTTTTTCATTATTTTGATGCTCATAGATGCATTCTTTTTTTCCTTTGTGTGTTTTGTTGTTCAATTCATTGAATAGTTGTTGTTCAGTCGAATTGAACAGAAGCTATTCAATTCAAATTGAATGATTATGGTTTTTGTGAGTTTTTATTCCTGTTTTTCAATCCATTAAACAATTGTTGTTTAATCGAATTGAATAGCTACTGTTGAATTCAAGTGAACAGATGTTTTTTTTAGTGTGTTTGTTCTTGTTGTTCAATCCATTCAACAGTTATTGTTCAATCGAATTGAACAATTATCATTCAATCAATTGAATGACTGAAGTTTTAGTGTGATTTTATTCCTGCTGTTCAATCCATTGAAATTTTTTTTCTCAATCGAATTGAACAACGATCGTTCAATTCAAGTGAACAACTATTTTTTTTAGTGTGTTTATTCCTGCTGTTCAATCCATTGAATAGTTGTTTTTCAATTGAATTGGATGAATGTCGTTCAATTTAAGTGAACGACTATTTTTTTAGCATGATTTTAATTTCTCTTTTCAAACCATTGAACAATTGTTGTTCAATTGAATTGAACAACTTCCGTTCAAACCAATTGAATGACTGATTTCTTTTCTAGCACATTTTTTTTCTTATTACTCTTTTTTTCATTCAAAATAGCAATTTTTTGTCTTTTGATGATTTATTTTGAAATATCCACTCTTCCTTTACACATCCTCTCCATAAAAACCATTTTAAGAAAAGGAATTGCTTTGAAAGATAAAATCGGTGGTCTGTGTTAATATTATGTTATTTTGAAATTTTGATGGAAATCTCTACTTCTGAAGCTGACATGGTTTATTTGTATAATGAAGGGCTGGATATCTCCTATTCAGACATATTATTACACAATTCATTACCATAGTCTTATGCTGGTATATTGTTTTACACTCTCAAGTGGTAATTCTCTTTGGCATGAGGATATATGAATAAAAGCATCAATTGTATTGGCATTATTTTTATTTCTTACACCATCCCTAACTCTTAAGGAGTTAATGAGCCTCCCTCCATTTATACAAAAAGGAAATATATCTATATGTACAATTTTTTTAAAAGAAGAGAGAATAGGGGCTCTCATCATTAGCCAACCTACCATGACCATGAGGGTTTAACATGTGACATTCCCACAATGGCCAACACACTAGGGTAATGACCTTCTCAACAACTAAAATAGCTCGAGGGAAAGGAGGTCTCATCATGATCTGACATGATCACTCTCTTAAAATCCCCGTGAATGCAACTATGACTATTTGGCCACCACACTATCATAGTGGTCTCTCCATAAAACAAGAAAAAATTGTACTTTTAAATAGAGGATTCCGGCTCATTTCTAGGTTAAAATATCAACCGTATTGAGGCTATGGACGCCTGCTGGCAGAAGTGGCTCTACTTGTGGTATCGAGGTACGTTTCTAACAATAGCAAATTAATTTTATATGCCCTATTTCCTGTTGATCCATTCCTGAAGATAAATGCACTACTTGAATAAGTGTTATCATTATCAAAACCTATCTGTATAATCAACTATTAGTGAATTATCTTATCATGCCGAATTGTGTAAAGACAACATCAATCATAATCTGTCACTTTTAATGCTTCCATCATACTATGCTGTCAAAATAGGAAATATTTTTTCAGAATGATTTCTACTCCGCTTTTCTCCCTTTTTGGTCATTTTCACTTGATGTAAATTTGTGATGATTACCGACGTCTGAATTTTACCTCGTGTGCATTAATTATTTCTACCACCTTTCCTCTTTACTTGAGTTTAAAGGCAATGGATGCCCTTCTCTCATTGGAGGGGGTACAAATATTCATAATGAATGAGCATGCAAATTAACCATGCCACACCCTTCAGATATGTTGATTAGACTATAGAATCACAACATTTATGTCATGTAGTCACATTTTTCATAGTATATTTTATAAAATCCACATGCAATGTTTATGTTTTAACTAACAGAGCCGAAAGAAATGCATGCAGAAGGGTCAAGAAACCACTTCTGAAAACACAGTAGCCATTGGTGGAAATTATCTCCACAATGAACCTACAATATTTCAAGCCTCGGAATAAGCTCGCATCGTTCTCCAAAAAGCTAGTTGGATTCCATATCTACATAGACTACAAGGGTTTAATATAGAGACAACAATTGATTTCTTGCAAAACTTGCGGTAAGGGCATACCATAGTCAAATGAAGAATCATACTAGTCTCTGAAGAAATCATCACTGAGGTCTTTGGACTTCCAATGGAAGGAGAAATATGGACTGATAAACATGTCCTTATACACGAATTATTTCTAGTGTATCAAGAACCAAGTGAGTCACTGGAACAAAAAGGGAAAGGTATTGACCCTGTGTCCTTGCAGCAACATTGGCAAGAATTGGCAATCTTAATTCAAAAATATATTAAATGTGATGGACGCTAGGATGTAGTAAAGTCTCTTCAACTTAAACTATTAGTTGTTTTGAAGCGAAAAAATTTCGTTAATTTTCCCTTTTTCCTAAATTATATATTGCATGATAATGGTGTTCAAATTAGAAGAGCTAAAAACCCTCAAGTAATTGTTAGTCACCGTGGCTTGATTAAATTGATTATTACTCATGAGTTAAACAAACATCAGTTCACATGGGATAGCTTTTTAAATTATTCCCTACCTTCCCATGAAGAAAACTCTGACAAAGCAGAAATTGAAGTACCTAGAATAGTTATACCCAAGAGAGAAAGAGTGAAGAAAACCCATGTTTCGACCGTAGAACCAGGAAAATGGAGACAGTCTCAAAGGTTACAACTATGGAAAAACACCTCTGTATTTCCAGATGAGACAAGACCATCCCATACACCACCTATGAGCCCTAAACATATCTCTTTATAAGACTACAAGGAGGAAATGTATCAAGTGCTAGAGAAAATGAGAACATCTTGCGAAATTGGGAACCCATCTGAACAATCCTAGTAAAAGAGGGACCATTACTAGTCAGCCTCTGCTAGCGGCTCTGGCCATACTGAAATCCTACCTTCCCATGATGAATTGCAGGATTTGATGGTTTTAACTCTGTCTGATAATGAATGGGTGAGTAGGGAAGATTATATACAGAGAATATATGAGTCTGGAAACCAGTCAAGGGATATTGTTCTATTAGAATGGGACACAAGTATTGAGACAGTTTCCCTGACACCTGAAGAAAATATTATTCCACCCGGTCAGGACATCAATGTTGAAATAACCTCTTGGAAACCTAAAGAAAACATAATTTCTGATAACCCTAGAATTGGCACAACTATTCCTAAACCCGAAGCCACTTTTATTCCTTCTCCTACCAAAACCCTACCAGAATAAAAATCAGCTGAGATTAAGTTAAGAAAAATGAGAAGGAAATGCAGGAAATTGAGAAAAATGGTAAAACGGTTAAGGAAATGGTTGAAAGAAGCAGAAAAGGCCTGGAAGCCTAAGAAGGAATTAGCTACCATGGGAACCCAAAAATATTTTGTTACCCAAATGGTAGATACTGTTGAAATATTTGTATAGACTAATTTGATAGATAATTTTGAAGTCTCTGTATAGATGGATTTGATACACACTATTGAAGTCTCTGTGCAGACTGATTTAATACTTACAGAAGAAAAGGAGACTCAAAAAAAGGTAACACATACTTACACTCCTTTTATAGGAAAATCTAGCAATCAAAATCTTCACAACGAATTAATTCAAGTTCAACATGAATTGGCCCAATATAAGGAGGTAGTGCCCTTACAAGAAAATCAGGCACTACTAAAATGATTCAAAGACCTTTCTGCAACTGAAGAATAAACCTTTTCCCAACTTATGGAAAAAAGGGAAAAACTGAAAAAGGCACAAGATCAATTGGAATAGGCTAAGAAACAAGCTAATTTTGTTTGTTCTCTTTACTCCGATGTGTTGACTTGTAGGGCACCAACCACTAATTATGCATTATTCTTATTAGAAATATATTTGTTTTTGAAAAGCAAAGTTGTCAGAGCAGTGAAACCCACTATCTTCAAGACCATTAAACAATTTTTCCAATGTTGTAATGATTAGGATGAACATACCCAACACCTTTTGTGAAAAATGTATTTGCACAATTTCTTTCTAGAAGAGGATAGAGATAGTAACCCCAGTCCCCTCATAGGAGACATTCAGTTGCAAGAGTTTCTGTCGTTTGCCAAAAATCAGACTAGATGGGCTAAAGCCTACAATATCTTTCATAAAAGAGAACATGGCTTAGATCTATGGGTCAGAGGGGAACCTGCCAAACCCCTATATTTGTTTACTCAACATAAGAATTTTATGCAATGAGAACGAGTGATAGCGAAATTGGGACCTATTCATAAGGATACTGTGCAAAATGGATAGGCATACTTCCAGGATATTTAGGAAGAATCTTTATCAGCAGCCAAACAGAGATGGCAAGCCTCTACAAATAATGTTAAGAATAGAGAACCATTTGGGTATAGGAACTTTAAATCTGCTACTTTTCATTTTCTTCTGTATAGTAATCTAATTTTTAACACAGGTCAGACATGGATAGGGTGTAGATACAGATGTCCCATCATATGGTACCCTCCTGAAGACTATCATCATGATTATGAGTTAGTAGAGGGGAACACAAACTCAACATTTGCAAAGGTAAAACAAAAACATGGTTTTAGAGGTTACAAGGAAGTATTATATCCTGCCTATTCTTTAACTCGACTACACCTAAATCATTTTTTTGCACAAGGAAATGCAAAAAGGTAGGTAGGCGAGTATGTTGGGCCGAGGAAAAGGTACATTTTACCCCTATCTTTAGCACAACTTTTTATTTACTTTTATATGTTTTCCTTCATCTTATCAATAAATTAAAGGATAATAATGCAAAAGTAGGATAGAATGAATTATTAATAAAAGTGTGTTTAATAGTATAAAAATTGATTTTTTTTTGTCTTTATTGATAGGGAACCGAACAACCAAACTGCTGACTAGAATGACCAAATAACAACAAACAAGAAAATTGAACAAAATCATGTTGGTTCCTAGGAGTCAATAGAAGATGTAGAACCACACCTATTATTGAATTATTCTGGTGATGGCTATGGAGCCTTAGGATATCCTGATCCTGAGGGTTCGTTACTCTGTTTTATCCTGCCTTTAAGTTATAAAAGGCTGTAGATGAGAGAGATGGAGAGGTTGTTCATGCGTTATAACCCTAAGAGTTCTTTGACTATTCTGTGTTATACGTTTATTTACAATCTTCATTTTTAGCTATCCTTTGTGTTTTATAGAATTATCATTCAATTTTTTAATCACAAGTGTGATATGTTACAATTACCTTTTCAATAGATTGAATTTATCATTAATGTTCTTTTATCACGAAATGATTCTTTTACATTCATTAGACTAGTTTCAAAATATTTGTTGTTCAATTCTACATACAATTATTTCTTAAGTCTTTCCATCATAAGTTTGAATTTTTGGTTTGTTGTTTAATTCTAAATGATGCTATTAGTTGAGTTATACATAATTCCATTCCAAAATGTCAAATAATTTATCGTTGTTGAATTCATTATGATTATTGTTCAATGCATTAAAGTAGTTTTTCAATTGCAATATATTCCTTATTTCAGTATTGAGTGGTTATTTCTACATAAGCTTAGAAAAAGAGTTGATTTCTTTTATTGTTTTGAAGTATTTCATAGTTTACTTTTGAGTTGATTTGATTGAACTTCAAGAATTAGATAGTTTATCTCAGAACAATTTAGAACAATTAACCTCTGAGTTCACCCGAATATATTTTTCTTGCACTCTTGAAATAAAAGGACTTTCCCTGGGCTGATGATGAATGTGAAGCATTAAGGTTACCTTTAACAGTCACCTTCTTGACCCAACACTTGCACGGACTAAAAAAAAGCGCACCACTTCACACAAATAGGGTCATCGATATTGGCCATTTCAAAAATGTGCCAAAAAATTACTTCGAGCTATGAACCATGGTCGGGTTCCATTTGCACGCTAACACATAAACCTTACCCCCAATTTGGATTGAACCATAGTTGAGTGGTGTGGTTGGCTTTATTCACATGGTGGGTTAGTCCGCTGCTTTGAACTGCGTCAACATATAACGTGACCACACCATAATTGTTCGTGTGTCATGATAAACATTGACTGTTGAGACTTACATCCAAAATTCCTTCATAACATAAACCATGAACCTAACCTCCAAACCCGTTCACATGCCATGATACATGTTTACCATCGACAATACAACATAAGTGTTGGGGTTGTATAACATATGGTTTGGAATGTAATATAAATTTTGGGGCTGATGTAATATATGGTCGTGTCATAACAATATAGCATATGGTGTTGGGGTCAGGATTAACCCCACATTCATGTCTTTCTGCCATGTATCATGGGTTGCGTGGAATGGGGGCCATGGTTTAACCTTGATCCTGACCCTGACCATTCAATTCTATAAATATTAAATATGTATTACAACCCAGGGTAGTTAAGAACCATTGGTGGCGCAATGGTATGAGCCTGCACTGCCACTCCATAGGTTTGTTGTTTGAATCATGTGGAGGCTCTGCTAGCACATACACCCAAATTTACATCACCAAATAGAGGCCATGTGGTGGCTAGGGATTTTCCCACATGGATCTCCCTAATTAGACCATCAAAATGAACAGTGAGCCAACAGAAACACACTTTCCAGGGATCAATCAGAATGAGACACTTTTCAACCAACCATAGTCCCACAAAAAACACAGTCATGCCCATTTAGCATACGGATTGCTGACTTTGTGTGGCTACAATCCCAAATTACAAATTTTTAGGTGTTTTCCAAATCATTCAGAATGCGATATCAAGAGCATATAATATTATCTTTGAGTGAAACGATTTATGTTGAAGTCGGGCGATGAGATATTTGCTTTGGTGTTAGTTGCAAGCCATTTTAGGTAATTTCAATGTTGAGCATTATACTGATCCATCAGATCACTCATCCCCACTAGAATATTTTGGACCTCCAAAATCTCATTTTCAATCAAAAAATATATCAGGGCACAATTCCCTCACCCTTACAATCTCAATCCACCTAGCTTTTCCTAGATTTATCACTTTTAGCTGCTCATGAAGGTACTTCACTTTCCCTCATTTTGGATTCCTTCTATTTTTGTAAAAGATGATATCTTTCTGCAATTTTCCAAGATATTCAGGAAAGAAAACTTCCCTTGAAGGAATTTGTACATTCTCTCCTTGTTCTTCAATCAAAGGAAACTTATTCAATTTCAGGTTCACTTCACTTTTGACATTGTCGCCATAATGTTGTTTAGCATGTCTAGCCTTCCCTTGGCACGACGCTTTACCAAATGTGATCGCCCTCACCATGCGCCATCGGTATTCAAATCCAAAACATTATGAAACCAACAAGAAGATGTTTTTTTACCAATTTCCTCTTTGTTAAGTAAATTTTTCATTTACTTTTTGAACCCTGCATTCATTAACACTAACATCATTTTCAAACCAATGTTCAACAATGATGCATCTTTCTATAATTGAGCTTTATGTTGTTTACCTCTTTTAGGAGGAAACATGTTAGACTCCCAAAAAATATTATCACATGGATTATAAACATCAATGAAATCATATTCAAAACTCAATTCATATTGTTGAAAGGCTTTAGATGCCTCAAAATATTTGTTCTTGAACATTAACATTGCAAAATTCTGACTAGCATTAACAATCCTCTTCATTTGTCCAACATTCACAAGAGTTAAAATCATTTTATTTTTATGTGATCTAACAATGTACTCAATCCCATTCTTGCACATAAGATATTTATTCTCATGGCGATGAAAAACAACTCTCATGTCATAAATATATGGTCTTCAAAAAATAATACCACATATATCAAGCAGAAATACATCAAGTTCAACCCCATCAAGAAAGTTTGCAGTGATTGCAAATCTAAGTATGCATTTCCTTATCACTTTAAATTTTTCATTCTCAAATGCCTAACCTAAAGGATAAGGTTTATGATGAGGAATGATTTCTAAATAAAACTTCTTGACAATTTCTTATGCGATAAGGTTTTCTTGTGAACCACTCTCAAACAATGTATCTATCTTGGTACGTTTTGAAATGACTCTAATGTGGAAAATATCTTTTCTTTTTTTCTCATATTTAGTTTCATTGAGACTATTTGAAGAAATGATTCTTGCAATCTCATGGTTGTGATCTTTGTTTCATTCCATACCTTTCAATCTCATGGTTGTGATCTTTGTTTCATCCCCAGAATCCAATCCTAAATCTTGTTGTAGGGTTGCAACAACTTTTTCTTTCTCCTTGTTTTTAAAACTTTTGGGTCTCATCTCACGATGAAGTTTATGACAATTATCTTCATCATGGCCTTCTTTGGAACAATGTTTGCATGTGATTTTTTCTTTCTCCATCTTGATTCTAAAATTATTCTTCCCTTTTCCTTTGAACTTCCCCTTTCCTTTTTCTCCAGACTCAAATGAGTGCTCACTTGTTTCATTAGACACATTTTTCCCTCTTTCTTCTAGATATGTAGCCTATACAAAAAATTCATCTGAATTTGTAGGGTTAAACATGAGAATCACATGTCACAAGTAACTATGTAAACCTCCAATGTATTTGAGTACAAGTTTCATGAGAGGATAAATATACAACCAAAACAAATTCTCTCCTTCTAAACTCTTGGGTATAACTTTGCACACTTTGAAATTTTAATTGCCTAAAGTTTTTCCAATCCATGATAGGATTCTGCATGTATGCTAAAGGATAAAATTGTGTTCTTAATGCAACAACAAATTTATTCCATGAGGATAAAACCTTACCATGTTTCTTCATGTAATTTTGACTTTTGGCTTCCCACCAAATAAGAGTTGCACTTTCCAATCTTAATGAAACAAACTGAATCCTGGTCTCATCATCTTTGATCCTTTGTATCCCGCAATACACTTCAAGATGATGAACCCAATTATCTAATTTTTCAACATTTACCTCTCCATTATACATAGACAATTCAAACTGTATGTCAAGTTTCAAAAGTTAATTTTCACCATGTCCCTTTGAAGAATGTGGAGATGTTTTTGAAGGGGTTGATGTATAAGGTGATCATGGTGAATATGGAGGTGAGGATGGAGGTGAACAGAAAGGTGGAATTAGAGGTGTTTTATCAACATTACCTCCATTCCCTTTTGGAAGCTTGTACCCATATCATCTGTCTCCTTTTGGAGGTTTATATCCATCTCCCTTGTAGGATTGGAGCTCTCACCTTGCAACCCTATAGTCCTCTCTTCGTAGAGAAATGTGACCCTCTGTGTTAGGTCAAAGAATTCCTTTCTGAAAGCCTTCTCATCCTATGACATATTGCCAGGCTTTCCTTCATGTGCCATGACTCGTGAGGCTTTTCGTGAAACTTGTGGTGGATATTGTGGCAAATGCGCTCTCCTTGAAGTAGTTTGAGGACTTTCTCCCACACATTTTCCTTCTCCTCTTTTGAGCTTAAACCTTGTAAGCATCATAAAAATTGATAGAAAAATAAAACCCTAAAACTAAGCAATAACGAAAGAACCTAAGTTTTGATACTGAACTGATGTGTATATGTAAACAGTGAGAGTTTTTGTTGAAGTTTGCAAGTGAAATGTTAGGTTTTTTATGTAATTATGTCAATTACATTATCACATAAACATGATTTTTAACTCAGTTTTGCAGAAAATAACAAAGATAAGAATACCATAACAACAAACACAAGAAAACAAATGATGAAGTAGTTCACCACTCCTAGGCTACATGTCCGGGTCCAACTTTCAATGTTGGGCCTCTTTCATTATGCTAAAAATATGTGTTTATATCAAGTTACGGTCCTCATAATGCAAAAAAAATCTCCAATGGCTCTAGAACAATCAAACACCCCTAGATGGGCTCTTTCTACACTTAAAAAGGTTGAAAATTGGTTGAGTTATGCTCAAGAGAAGTTTTCATGCTAACTGTCCTCCAATTCACACCCACCTGCTATGCATCCGACAAAATCCTCCTTTTTCAGCCATGTGGGGTAACAAATTTTCCCCATGCTAATAAGATCTGCATCGCTTTGGGTGAAATTTGTAGGATCATTAATTTTCCCATGAACCCCCACGAATATAAAAAATCGTGCCACTTAGCGTAATGATGGTCGTCGATCTTGGGTCGTTTGAAAAACACGCCAACTACCAACTCCGAGTTATGAGCTATGGTCGAGTTCCGTTTGCATGCTAATACATGAACCTTACCCCCGAGCTGGATTGAACCATGGTTCAGTGGTGTGGTTGGGTTTATTTCTGTCATGGTTTAGTCAGTCGGTTTGAACTGCATCAACATATAACTTGATTGCACCATAATCGTTCACATTTCATGATAAACATGACTACCAGGGGTTACATCTGAAACTTTTCCATAACATAAACGATGAACCTAACCTCCAAACCCGCTCACATGTCGTGTTAAGTGTTGTTTTTCGACAATGTAACATAAATTTTGGTGTTGTATAACATATATTTTGTAATGTAATATAAATTTTAGGGTTGCTATAATATATGGTAGCATCATAACAATATAAAATATTGTGTTGCGGTCGGGATTAAACCCACACCCCTGTCTTCCTACCACATATTATGGGTTGGGTGGATCAGTGGCTGGGGGTTAACCCAGGTCCCGACCCCCACAATGCAATATAATAAATTTTAAATAGGTATTACAACCTATGGTGGTTAAAAACCACCAATGGCGCAGTGGTATGAGCCCGTGCTACCACTCCAGAGGTCTTTTGTTCGAAACATGTGGAGGCCTTCAAAGCGATTGACCGACGTGGTTGTCCTTGATTGCACCATCAAAACAAACCTCGAGCCAATAAAAACACACCTACCATAGACCAATTACAACGAGACAATTTTTAGCCAACCATAGGCCGACAAAAAACACAATCATGCCTAGTCAAATTCCCACTGAGCATACAAACCGCTAACTAGGTGTACCTGCAACCAGAAATTACAAATTTTTGGTTGTTTTCCAAATCAGTAAGAGTGTGATATCAGGAGCATACAATATCAGTTTTGAGTGAAATGAGCTGCGTTGGATTCAGGGCGATGAGATCTTCGCTTTGCCATTGGTTTCAAGAACGTTGAATGTTAAACACATACTAATCCACGAGATCACAATAGCATTGGAGCCATAGAAGAAAATGAAATAAACAAAGGACTTTTATAGAAACTTATTCCTTTCCTTTGTTTTAAGTTAAGATTGTTGTTGAACTAGCTAAGTGCATTTTTACAATAATGATTTTTATGAGATTTTGAAACACACAAACTTTTGGAGATATTTCTTTGAGAACTATAAAATTGACCTCAGCATTCATCCTTATAGAATCATAGTTTCAAATCTAAATAACTTATTATAAATTGTAAATGATACGTCATTTAATTATATTTGATTATGTATAATTAATCCACCATATATATTACATTTCTAACATATCATTTCTTACATTTCTTGATTATTTCCATAAATCTGTATATCCATACAAATATCATTTCATCGAGAGATGAATTTTCGATTACTATCAGACATGGGAGTAAGTCACGAGATGGATCAGTTTTGGAAGAACAGCAATGTTGGAATCGTAAGGCAATTATTCAAGGCATTTTATAATATAGTGCACCCGCATAAAGAAATAAAGATTATAAAAATAACGAAGGGACATGATAGAAATGTTTCTTTTAGGAAAAGGCTAAACATGAAGTATCGAAGTCAAATTATTAAATAATAAAATCAGGACTATCTGGGAAATGGGCATGATGTCCATTTCTGATATATTTTAGAATGGTTGGACAAATAAAGGTGAAACACTCACGGCCGCACATTTAGATATATTTATTTTGCAACAACCAGCGGTTTATTTGTTTTTCCTATGCATCATGATGTCAGAAAGTATACACAACATTTCCATTGAGCTGAGACCATAACGTCCAAACACAAAGGTACAGCATGCACCTAGACTAGTTCTTTGAATAGATGGGAGGTTTTAAGTAAAACGCTATTTTAAATAAATAATTGACAGTTGCAATCTAACGGGAATGCGTGCAAGTCGTTGATTCGAGCTCATAGTTCTAAGATAGGGTTTATTCTCAAATCTCCATGATAAATAAGGTTCATAGTCCTCTTCAAAGAGCATTATCAGATAATTTGCAAGCTACGTTTTATCGAGAGTGTTTCTATTTCTTATTTCTCTATCTCACGATTGGCTTAGTTTCCAAATTTGTCAAGAAACTTGAGGTTTGGAATTTAGTTGCAGAATGAAGGGTGGTTTATGTTGCAAAGCTGCTTCCTTTTCTTTGATTATGCTCATATATTGTTTGCTCCGTTCCTTCACCTTCATTGAAGGTCGAGATTTGAAAACCCAAGTAATCCGTCGTGCAGGAGTAGCCCCCTTGATTTCGTTTCCAGAAAAGAAGCCGTACGAGGATATTATTCACGAGCAAAACGTCGGTGATTTGATAGCTGAAACCTATAGTCAAAGTCTCAGAGAATCTCTTCCTGAAAAAGTTGATGTTGACAGTACTGTCCGAAGGATGAAGGAAAACGTAATGTCGTTAGATGTTCCTATGGATCATAGCCCTGGTGTAGGACACGGGCAGCCTCCTGCTGCGCCCAACTGAATTTGAAGCCGAGAGAAATCTGTAGCAAGTCGATGGTCTTTTCGAGTATGATATATTTATTAAGCTAGACATTTGTATTCCTTCGCATATTTCAGTAGTGTAACCATAAATATTGCCACATCATATAGCATATTAATTTTCTATGTTTTTTCCCTAAGGAGAGAAAGAATTGCGATTTAAGACTATATTATTTATACAGTCTCTCTAACCAATATTTTGCAATGAGGTTTTTTATTGGATAACGGATCAGAGATGTGCCCAGGTAATGTCTCGCACATGATCTCCGTAATGTTTGTTTTTGATAGGCTTAAACCTATGACTACAGAAATAAAAGAAAAACAACTATTTAGTACTTCAGGTCCCAATTTGTGGCTATAATTTATTGGTGAAATCACATTGTTACATAAGTCTATTAGCATGTATGCACATTGACGAAAACATTGTATCTGTCTCATAAATGTCTTTATTCTGGTTTATGTAGAAAAGAGAATTCGTTTACATAAAGAACATCAATAAGCAGAAACGTTTTTCTTCTCTATTGGAAGAGACGTAAGGGCACCATGGTTTTTGTTAAAGTTTAATGGAAAGCTTCCATACACTTTCAAATTACAACGGATTGCATCAATAATAAACCCTGAATATTCATGTCATAAATACAGGGCCTTCCTTCGTTAATTAAAAAGAAAAAAACTGAATTTTCATGCTTATCCCAAATATTGACAATCATAGTTTGCTAGGTACTCTAGGTAGAAACTATTGCAATCTGTTATTATTCTACGCCGCGTATTGCGTTTGTCTTCAAACTAGTGGAAAAGCATTTTAGGTTTGAATTTAGTTGCCTAATGAACAGTAGTTTATATGGCAAAACCACTTCTGATTTTATCCTTACGCTCATGTCAGTTTTTCCCTTTCCTTTTTCATCATTGAATTTTTCCGTTGTTAAGGAATAGGGTTTCTTATTTCGAGTCCAGAATGAAAGTCATATTATCATTCACCGCCAAGAAAGTCGGTGGTTTGATGTTGTATCCGAGAGTTGAAATCGGAAGTCAAACAGCCCAAAAATATTCCTCTGATAAATTGTATTTAACATCAATGGTAGAGGTGTGAACAGAAACTCTATGGCTGTGTTTTATCCAACGGATCGTCGCCCAGGTAGACGACGCAGCGTTCCTCCTGGTTCCCACGACCGATTATGATTGTGCGGTAAATCTATATCATTGGACAGACGTGGGAAAAAAAAATAACTCTGAAACATGAGCTGCTGCTCTATTCAATTGTTCAAAGGTACATAATTATAAAGAAACAAAATATGTTAATTTTAACTTACACATGACACATAACGCTGAAGGATAGCTAATTGGTTTATTCAATGGATCAAAAGTATATGATTATAAAGACCCATAACCCCTGAGAATAACTATGCTAAGCTTTGGATTATAAATATGACACATTCGATTACACACATCACCAACACTTGACTGACACCACACATCACTGACAGCTGATGGAGACATAACTAACACCTTACTGACAGCTGAATTTTACTTATATGATTATAAAGGGCTGAATTCAACTTTAACTATATGATTATAAAGCGCTGAAAATAACTAACTTGGGTTGGTTATTTTTAGATTTTGGCAAGTCAGTTATCCAGGGTTGTATATGTTTATTTTTAGATTTTGGCAAGTCAGTTATCCAGAGTTGTATATATTTATTTTTAGACTTTGGCATATCAGTTATCCAACAGCTAGCATATATAACCTTTGCATTTATGGCCATGGACAGACTAGCTATTTATTGCAAAACCCTAAAAAGAATTATGTTAATCTTTAAATTATACATATGCCACACATTCTCTTACACACATGACACACACCACCAACACCTGACTGACACACATCCAATACCTGACAGGCACATATCAGGGACAGCTAAAAGAGACATAGTTGAGACCCAGCTGAATTCAGCTTTTTAAAAATAATTGGGATTATTTAAAAATAACTACAACGAATAATAACTAATGTAATTGGGATTATTTAAAAATAAATAAAACTAATAGCTAATCAATTTTGAAATTTAAAAATTTGGATTTACAAAAATCCTTACAAGAGTTTATTAAAATCTTTAATTTTATCGCTTAGCAGACTTGTTACAGTACAGCTATATCTATCCACCTGCAACATAAAATTGTTCGCACACTGATTAGATTACAGCGACCTCTATGCACCTGCAAAGTAAGAAAAGCTATCAGGGCAGACAAGGTGATCAATGGTTCATGGCAGACAAGTTTACTCTCGGTATCACTTGAAAAAAATGAAACTGAGCGCAATCCGTTGTCAAGGGGTTTGTTATTTCGAACCCAGAATGCAAGTCATACGAGGAGGTTATTGGCCGCGAGATTGTCTGGGGTTTGAAATTGCATCCGAGAGTTGAAATCAGTGGTCAAAAGGGTCCATAGTTGGTCTATCGGATCATTGGTAGAAATATGAATAAAAAGACATGCCTGTGTTTTTTACGAAGGATCATGGGACAGTTATTGGGCGCAGCGCTTCCCCTAGGACACACCATCGATTATCCTGATCATAATACATATATATCCTAAATCAATACCAATGGTAAGGATTTTTAATAAGATATATTTAGTTTGGTAGGTTCGTTCTAGGAGTTCACTTCCATGGGCTTACGTGTGTAGGACATTTAGAAGTGAATCTCTAAGTTGGCCGTCCTGATTGCTGTTTAACTCCATGTAACTGTTCATCAAAGTTATCACTGAAGACAATGCAATTAAGGATTGAAAACAATATAATTAAGGATTCATCGTAGAGAAGTTTATACCAAGTATTATTTTATAAAACAGTAAGGGTTAAGTGTTATACAGCGTTTGTCTTTGCCATTTCGTAAAAAATAGTGAAACAGTAGCTTGTCTTTGTCTTTTGTAAAAAAATAATGAAACTATCTGATCGTTAAAAAAAATTAGCAATTATGCTCTGATATATATTATAAAATGTATCAGATAAGATTGGTTTCAATCTATTGAGAATATTGAAAATTAATATTTAATATATATTTTAATTTTAAAAAATTATCAGATAAGATTGATATCAATCTATTGAGAATATTGAAAATTATTATTTAATATATATTTTAATTTTAAAAATTTAAGAAATAATACAATGTATTATGTTTAAATAGTTATTTACAAGTAAATATAAAATGTAAATAAATTTAATAAAGATAAACATATAAATTATCTTAAAAAATTATTAGACATTTTTCATGTTAATTCTAATCTTAAAATTTTAATTAATATACAGAAAATTTTACTACTTTTAAATAAAGAAATATATCAACTATGTAATAATTAATAATGAGATGTCTCGCTTAATTATGGAATACGAGCCCAAAAAAAATTATTTTGACTCGTGTACTCTTGGAGTTTTAGTTAATATAAACATTATTTTGTCACTTTTGAATAAAGAGATATAACAATTATTTAATTATGAGATGTCTCACTCAATCGAATGCGATAAAAACAAAACATTATTTAATTTGTGATGTCTCAGTCAATTATAGAATGCGATAAAAACAAAAACAAAATGTGATGTGATCCATGTACTCTTGCTAGTTATTTAAAGCATTGGGCAATAATATATCTAAATTAACAACCAATCCAATAAAAAAATAAATGTCAATAAAATAAATTGTAATAAATGAAATATAATTTTTGATGTTTCACTTTCTTATATCGAGAAATATTTCCATGGTTTAATATATTTATTTGTTATATTGAAAAATATTTCTTTTGTTTCACTGAATTAATAGATAGTGAAAAGACCGGAATAATAAAACTAGCAAGAATTTAGAGGAGCAATTTAGGTTTTCTTGGAAAAACAAAAGTACCTAGTTATATCCTTCATCGATTTCATTAAATGGCCTAATGCTCCATTTGCCAAAAATGTTGCTACGACGAGTACCATGAGGGTGCGACGAGTACCATGAGGGTGCTTCTTGGGATTTTGTTGGAATTTTTGGGAATTCCAAACAACAGAGAGTAAACTCCTCTCCTTTATCAACATAGAGAATATAAATCAAAAATTTGATTTTCAGACAGGAGACAGAGATGGCATGAAAATATTCTTTCTTCTATTTCAATAACAGAACTTAAAAAAATTGTTACAAATTTTCTTCCTCAACAGTGAGGGATTCACAAAATGTGAATAGGGACTGCTACAGACGCAGTGCTCCACAAAATAAAACTTCTCTCTGTCTCTCAAGAACGCATTAGCATTGTTCAGTTCTTCTTACTGTGTTTTCTTTGCCTGTGGGCTCACACAGCGTTTACAATGCAATACAATACATTCATTTTATTTGCTCTCGGCCTTTTCTTCCTTTTATATGGCGCGGCGGAACAAAACACATATAAAACATAAACAAATAAATAAACCAAAATACAAAGGAAAACCTTTGCGGACATAAAACTTTTAACATGGCGTGACGTACGAGTGGGGACCACATCGTAGTCGGCCATCGCAATTGACAGTATTGCGATATGCAATATGGCGGAAAGGCAAATGTGCGATTTGCGATATTTGCGATGTGCGATGGGATCGCATCGCAAATATCTGCGATAACACATGGCGGAAACGAACAATGGAAATGCGATTGTGCGATCATGCGATGGCGCGACGATCGCACATCGCAACTTTCAACATTTGCGATCAACACATATATATATATATATATATATATATATATATATCTGTGTGTGGGTGTGTGTGGCGGAACAACTTTGCGATCTGCGATTGTGCGATCTTGCGATGGCGCGACGATTGCACATCGCAACAAACTAACTTGCGGTGGCAGAGAGCGATGACAACATTGAAATATGCGATATGCGATTGTGCGAACTTGCGATGGCGCGATGATCGTATATCGCAATTTCAACAAAACTCTGGTAATGGGCGGAGGGTGATTGCGGTAAAATGCGACATTGTGATGTTGCGATGTTGCGATGGCGCAACCATTGCACATCACAGATTTCCATATCAACAAGACACTTGCAGTCTCAAACTTCAAAACTGCGATCTGCGATTTGCGCTTTGGTGCTTAAGTGGTAGGGACCACTTGTCCGGCCTCTTCATAAATTTTAAGTCTTCTGCCTGTTTAATTCAATTTCACTTCAATTTGGTTGTTGAGGGCTTTTACGCCCGACTTGACTGTTTTAATTCATTCTGCTTCTCCGTAGACAAAAATCTTCATTTCTCTGCTGAAGTAACTGCTCCATTCCTCTTTATTATACGGTGTTGTGCACTCAATCTCCTCTGCGCTGCTGCTGCTGCTGCTGTGATTTGTTCTTTGTTCTTCCTGCCCAAGGCACGACAGGTGACTTTAATATTTCAACACTCCCCCTTAAAGTCAGCTGCTGGTTTGTCCAGCATACCCAGGCATTTTCTTAAAAATTCAAATGTTTTCTGTGCCAATGGCTTTGTCAAAATATCTGCATATTGCTCCTCTGTTTTACAATGCTATAAAACAACTTCTCCATTGTTCACCAATTCTCTGATATAATGATATTTTGTGTCTATGTGCTTTTTTCTCTTATGAAACACAGAATTCCTTGATAATGCAATAGCTGAGCTATTGTCACAATAAATCACAATGCCCTTTACCTGTTCTTGGCACAAAATTCTCACATTTTTCTCATCCAAATTGCTTGACACGCTGCTGATGTAGCTACCACATATTCTGCCTCTACTGTAGACAAAGCTATAACAGGCTGTTTCTTAGAAGCCCATGAAATGGCTCCTGAACCCATATGAAAAACATAACCGGAAGTGCTCTTCCGATCATCTACACTTCCAGCCCAATCACTCTCGGTGTATCCAACTAATTCTGAATTTTCTGAAGCTGTATACAAAATACCAAATCTTTTTGTTCCTTTCACATACCTCAGAATTCTCTTTGCTACTTGCCAATGTGCTTCTTTTGGCTTCTCCATAAATCTAGAAATTAAACTAACAGCATGCATAATGTCTAGCCTAGTTGCAGTCAAATACATGAGGCTGCCAACTATGCTTTTATACAAACTTGGATCAAAATCCTTACTGTTGTCATCTTTTCTCAACTTCAATCCCATTACTGTGGGAGTAATTGCAGCTTTGCACTCCTGCATATTAAATCTTTCTAAAAACTGATTCACATACTTTGCTTGGGATATAAAAATCCCTTTCTCACCTTGCTCCACTTCTATTCCCAAGAAATATCTCAACAAACCCATGTGATTCATTTCAAATTCATCTTTCATCACTGTTTTAAAATTTTCAACAAAGTAATCATCATTACCTGTAAAAATTAAATCATCAACATATAAAACAACAATCAACATCTTACCATATTTTTTTTTGATGTAGAGGGTGCGTTCTCCCTCACACTTTTCAAATCCATTTTCCAGTAGATAGGAATCTATCCTACTATACCATGCTCTTGGAGCTTGCTTCAACCCATAAAGAGCTTTCTTCAATTTGCAGACCTTATGCTCTTGGCCTTTCTTCTCATATCCGAGAGGTTGTTCCACATATACCTCTTCCATTAGAACTCCATTTAAAAATGTAGATTTTACATCCATCTGATATACTTTCCATTTGTTTTGTGCTGCTATGGACAACACTGCTCTCACTGTTTCCATTCTTGCAACTGGTGCAAAAGTTTCTTCATAATCAATTCCTTGCTTTTGCTTGTATCCCTTGACAACAAGTATGGCCTTGTGTCTCTCTATCTTTCCTTCAGCATTGATCTTGGTTTTATAGACCCATTTTACACCAATGACTTCTTTACCTTCTGGTAGATCAACCAACTCCCATGTTTTGTTCTTCTCTATGGCTTTAATTTCATCATCCATAGCTTCTATCCATTTTCTATCTTTAATAGAATCTTCAAAAAGAATAGGATCATCAACTTGACAATACAAAGTAAATAAGGAATTCATACCTTTGTTTGCTTCTACTTTCTCATAAATTTCTCTAATACTTCTGAACCTTGTACCTCGTTCACTTGGTGTAGACGTGCTTGATGAAGCACTTGAGCCTGCTCCATGTGGTGTGCTTGGAGATGCACTCCCGATTCTTCTCAAGGATGTTCTCGGTGCTGCTTGAGGTGTCCCTTGCTGTCCTTGTGCTGGTGGAGGTTGTGCTACGAATGAGTTGTTAATTTCAACTACATCTTCCTCATCTTCATCATGAGACAAACAACTTTTAACATTGATTGTTTTCTCAATGCTTCCATCCCATGCTTCCTCTTCAATGAATTGTACATGTTTGCTTATCAAAAAATTCTTTGTGGATCTGTTATATAATCTGTATCCTTTGGAATCCTCACAATATCCAAGGAAAATGCACTTCTCCCCCTTACTATCCAACTTCTTTCTCAATTCGTTTGGAATGTGTACATATGCCACACATCCAAAAACTCTCATGTGGGTGACTCCTTGTTTTCTGCCACTCCACGCTTCTTCTGGAACTTTGTTCATCACATCTTTTGTAGGGCATCTATTCAAAATATTCGCAACACAGTTTGTTGCTTCTGCCCAATACTCATTCGGAAAATGCTTTGCCTTCAGCATACTTCTCACCATTTCCATTATGGTTCAATTCTTTCTTTTAACAACTCCATTTTGTTGTGGTGTGTACCTTGTGGTAAACTACTTGTGTATGCCGTTCTCTCTGCAAAAACGCAGATACTCCTTTGATATGTATTCTCCTCCTCTATCAGTTTTGAGGACTTCTATATACTGTCCGCTCTATTTTTCTACAAGAGCTTTAAAGTGGCAAAATTTCTGAAAAACTTCACTCTTATATTTTAGAAAATAAACCCACACTTTTCTTGTGAAGTCATCTATGAAGGTCAGCATATATTTTTTGCCTGAAACTGATGTTGTTTGCATCGGCCCACATAAATCTGAATGAATTATTTCTGAGGGTGCTTTCGCCCTTATGCTTTTCCCTGAAGGAAAACTTTCTCTGTGTTGCTTTCCCAAGATGCAGCCTTCACATAGGCTATCAGGTTTTTCAATCAATGGTAAAACTCTTACCATTCCTTTTCTGTGCAGCAAATTCAATCCTCTGAAATTGAGATTTCCAAATCTCAAGCGCCATAACCAATTTTCATCTTTCTCTTCCTTCTGGAAGGGTTCTTGTGTTACAGCTGAAATACTCTTTCCTTTTTTCTTCAAGTCAATGTTGAGCTTGAGCGGAAACATTCTATTGCTGGTCATTTGAATTTCAGCAATAATTTTCTTGCTTGGAGGTATATCTTTTATTGTGCTCAAAAGATTACATTTCAGACCTGGAACATAATACACATCAGGAACAAATTTCTGCTCCCCATTTCTTGCTCGAATACTAACTCTGCCTTTTCCTTTGACAGAGATCTTAGTATCAGTCCCTGTGGTCACTTCAGATTTTACTTCTTCATCTAAATTGGCAAACATTGCTTTGTTGCCAGTCATACGATTACTACAACCTGAATCTAAGAACCAAACATTATCTTCTCTATCTTGTGCTACATTACAAGCTAACAGCACATTACTTGGGTTCTTTTCCTCTTTTGCTATATTAGCATTCTGCTTATTTTTCATGTCATTTTGATTCTTTCTACATTCATTGTCATAGTGCCCATATTTCTTGCAATAATGACATTGGACATTGGATTTGTCATACCTCTGTCCATAAGCATGTTGGTGTTGATGTCCACCTTGCTAGTTGTTGCATTGGTCGTGGCTTTGACTTTGACTGTTGCTCCTTCCATATGAATGTGAAGGGTTGTTCCTTCCACCTCTGCTCTGACTTCTGCCTCTTCCTCTTCCTTTTCCTTGACCTCTTCCTCTTCCTAAAGGCATTTGGGTCTTGAAGGCGTGCTCAAGAGATGAGTGTTCATCTCTGCTCAATATTTGTTCATGAGTTATCAACGAGGCATGAAGTTCATCAACTTTGAACTGTGAGAGATCTTTGGTCTCTTCTATAGTGGTAACAATAACATCAAAATTTGAGGGTAAACATCTAAAAAGTTTCTCCACTATTTTTCTTTCTTCAAGAGTTTCTCGATGGGATCTTATCTGATTTACAATCCCAATCACATGTGTAAAAAATGTTTCTACACTATCTGACTCTTTCATGCAAAGTGTTTCAAAATATCTTCTCAGCAACTGAAGTTTTGCTGCCTTAACTTTCTCCATACCTTGATAGGCTACTTTCAGAGTTTCCCATGCCTCCTTGGATCTCTTAGCTGCTACTATCCTTGGAAACACACTCTCATTTACTGCTTGATACAAATAGAAGAGGGCCTTAGCATCCTTCTTTCTATTGTTCTTCAGTAAATCCTTCTCTACTTGAGTTAAGGAATTAAAAGCCTGCTCATCAGCTGGTTCAATGAAACCATCTTCTACAAACTCCCATAAGTCTTATGAAACAAACAAGGCTTTCATGGTAATGGCCCAATAATCATAGTTCTTTCCATTAAATTATGGAAGCTGAACATTTCCAATGATCATTCCAGTACTTGGTCCAGCCATTGCTCTTAAACTGAACTCTGAACCTAAACAAACTGTCTTTCCTTTCTCTGAAAGAACAAACTCTTTTAAGACGAGAATAACAATTCTGTTATCTTTGAGAAATACCTGACCTTTTGACTTCTGTTGAGCTTTCACGCTGCTGGAGAAAACGCTACAACAAGTCTTCTTCTTCATCAGCTTCTTTGAGACATTCAAAGAGCCTGAACTAGCTCTGATACCATGTTGGAATTTTTGGGAATTCCAAACAACAGAGAGTAAACTCCTCTCCTTTATCAACACAGAGAATATAAATAAAAAAATTTCTTTTCAGATAGGAGACAGAGATGGCATGAAAATATTCTTTCTTCTATTTCAATAACAGAACTTAAAAAAACTATTACAATTTTTCTTTCTCAACAGTGAGGGATTCACAAAATGTGAATAGGGACTGCTACAGATGTAGTGCTCCACAAAATAAAACTTCTCTCTGTCTCTCAAAAACGCATTAGCAGTGCTCAGTTCTTCTTACTGTGTTTTCTTTGCCTACAGGCTCACACAGCGTTTACAGTGCAATACAATACATTCATTTTATTTTCTCTAGGCCTTTTCTTCCTTTTATATGGCGCGGCGGAACAAAACAAATATAAAACATAAACAAATAAATAAACCAAAATATAAAGGAAAACCTTTGCGGACATAAAAATTTTAACATGGTGCGACGTACGAGTGGGGACCACATCGTAGTCGGCCATCACAATTGACAGCATTGCGATATGCGATATGGCGGAACGGCAAAAGTGCGATTTGCGATATTTGCGATGTGCGATGGGATCGCATCGCAAATATCTGTGATAACACATGACGGAAACGAACAATGGAAATGCGATTGTGCGATCATGCGATGGCGCGACGATCGCACATCGTAACTTTCAACACTTGCGATCAACATATATATATATATATATATATATATATATATATATATGTGTGTGTGTGTGTGTGTGTGTGTGTGTGTGTGTGTGTGTGTGTGGCGGAACAACTTTGCGATCTGTGATTGTGCGATCTTACGATGGCGTGACGATCGCACATCGCAATTTCAACAAAACTCTGGTAATGGGTGGAGGGCGATTGCGGTAAAATGTGATATTGCGATGTTGCGATGTTGCAATGGCGCAACCATCGCACATCGCAGATTTCCATATCAACAAGACACTTGTGGTCTCAAACTTCAAAACTGCGATCTGCGATTTGCGCTTTGGCGCTTAAGTGGTAGGGACCACTTGTCCGGCCTCTTCATAAATTTTAAGTCTTCTACCTATTTAATTCAATTTCACTTCAATTTGGTTGTTGAGGGATTTTACGCCCGACTTGACTGTTTTAATTCATTCTGCTCCTCCGTAGACAAAATTCTTCATTTCTCTGCTGAAGTAACTTCTCCATTCCTCTTTATTATACGGTGCTGTGTACTCAATCTTCTCTGTGCTGCTGCTGTTGCTGCTGTACTTTGTTCTTTGTTCTTCATGCCCAAGGCACGACAGGTGACTTTAATATTTCAACAGATTTAGGATTTAAATATAGTCATGCTATATCTTCAAGGGAACCAACGCGACAATCTCAGCTTCAGCTTCGAGGTTTATTTCATGTAAAATGTTTAGAATGTTGTTCCAAAACAACATAGATATTTTTACTTTCTTTTGTCTAATGTGAACTGTTCACTTTGTTTCCTCTTCAATGCATGCAGCTGGGCACAGACCCTTTATTTTCTTTTGTCTAATTCAAACTGTTCAGTTGGTTTTTCGTCAAGGTGTGTGGTTGCATAGTAATTCCGTAATATATGCAATAGATGTGTTTAAAATATAATTATTGAAATAAAAACTAGAAAACTTCATGTTCCAATTTGTTCTCAGGAAACATAAGAGGAGACGCACAGGCACCATATCCATTTGCATGTGTGGATGTGAATGAAAGCTTTAGAGGTCTCCAAAAGGAGGGTTTCTTGTTGTAGAGATAATGCAGTGTTTGCTGTTGATACAAACAGCAGGAAATATTCGGTAAAATTTAAAATATGAAAAAGATTTATTATAACAAGTGTTTGTGAATAATCCTATTGATAAACTATATAGTCTAATACAACTACATTAAAAAAAAGGTAGTCCATATAAATTTATATAGGTGTCATTCTTCATTTATAATAGAAATGACTAGCATATAAAAGGTGCAAAATGATGTGGATTAGTGTATTGATGTAGGAGCATGAGGGTCTAGAGTCTAAGGATAATACTTCATTTTATTCCCAAAAAAAACCAAAAAAAAATTACAAACAAAGGAGTGGGATCTTCTAGCCTGCGATTTATTGTTTCAGTAGATAGGATCTGATTGATATTTAGGGATTGAACTACTTATATTTGATTCAATATATTTAGTTTTTAGTTTAGGATTTTTAGGCAAATATTATGGAATAGCATTTCATTCAAGATTGGGCAAATTCAATTCAAAAGAATCGATTGAAAGGATTGTAAAAATATTATATATTTGTAAGTTTGAAATGTATGGGGGAGGAGGATTTGATGGAGAATTAATCAAATGAAAAGATCATATTAATTCCTCTGTATCTTTGAAATTGTATCCGGAATTGACCATTCAAAGGAATCTTATTTATTTTGAAAATGTTCTAAGTTTATGTTAGTCAAGTGAAGCTCCATTGATTTTTTCCTATGTGTGATGTTGAATTATATGCTCTGCATTCACTATGGAGGAATAATAGTTGCTTGTGTTGTGAAAATGAAGGAATTTTAGTGTTAGAAGTATGGAAACCATGACCTCTTGAAGGGGTAGTGAATTTGACAAAACTGAAGAAAATGAAATCATTGTAGTGCGCATGGAGTCAATCACAACATTTGAAACCAATCCTGTGGAATTTGTAATTTATTTTCGAGGAATTTAATATCTACTCGGATCTGAAATTTGTTCAACAAGGATTTAGTATCAGTGAAAACCATCCGATTGAAATCCAATGGATATTTCATTTAAAGTTACACAGTGATTAATCATTGAAATGGACCTGATGAATTTATAAACCAGATGTAATTAATTCAATTGACTGTCTAGTATTAAAGTGATCCGATAGCCATCGCATGAGAGCTTGAAGATTTGTGGATATCAAATTTTTAGATGCAAGGAGTTTAAACATTCAAATGGACCTGATAAAATCATAAATTCGATTTTATGTTTGAGCCATATGTGCAGCAGTTCATAAATCTTACGGCTTTCACATCACAGCCAAAGATCCGATGGTGTTCGCATATTAAGTTGGATGGAGCTTAAATGAATAAATTGGATGTGATAAAGTATAGTCAAGGTTTAATGAGGTTTGGAATCCGTTATTAAAACAACATGATGGTTAATTTGTAGTAATGTTTCTTTTTATAATTGGCTCAATTATGTTGTTGTTATTGATGTGAAAGGATTAGCATTGGGTTAATGTAAAATATTTTGTATAAGGGTTGGTCTGTTGATAAAGGAGGAGAATTATGATGGTTGTTTCACCATTGTAACATTTCTTTTAATAAAGGTTTCATAGTTTATAAAAAAAAGGTTGAAAATTGGTTTTTAATGCATTAAATCTTCAGTTATAAAGTTAAAAGTTTTGATGACTGATACTGAGAAATAAATTGAGGAAATTCCACCTGGACCCGAAGACATTGTCTCAAAATTTGAGAGTTTGTCATTAACACCTGCATCCAGACCACCATTAGTGGTATCAGAGCAACATTTAGACACTAAGCGAGATCTCAAAGATTAGGAAAGGAAATCCAACATGGCTTACAGAGTTGGAAGAGGAGGTGGTGCTGGTTGAAAGAAGAGGAAGACCAGTTGCAAATGTTGAAGTGATGGAGGTTGTGCAACATATGCAACCCAGATTAGAAGAAATGGAAATGGGAAATCAAAGAGATACAGATGTCAGAGATTTCAGTGAGCGTGAAGTTGAATCTACAGAAGAGGGAGAACCTGTAGAAGTTACTCCTGAAATAAGATTTTTAAAATCAACGTTGGGATCCACATCTAAACCCTGACTGAAAGTTTCAGTTATTACAGGAAGCTTAAACCAAAAAGAGTTGATAGATTGGGTAAATGACATGGATAGGTTCTTCGATTATGAAGAAATGGAAGAAGGAAAAAGAGTGAAGTTTGTTGTCAAAAAATTGAAAGGTCGTGTAGCAATTTGGTGGGATGGAGTGCAGGCAGAAAGAATGAGACTTGGTAAGCAGCCAATAAAGAATTGGAACAGGATGGCGGCAAAGCTGAGAGGTAATTTCTTGCCAAGTGAATGCCAGCTTTCGTTATTTAGACAAATGCAGAATATTATACATAGATCAATGATAGTCAAAGAATACATAGAGGAATCTTACAAAGTGAGCATACGAGTAGGACAAATTCAAGAGACAACAGAGAAGATTGCAAGATATATTAATGGTCTCAGAATGGAGATCCAAGATGAGATAAGTCTTTTTTCTCCTAAAACGGTGGAAGAGGCTTATTAGATGGCCTTGAAGGCTGAAGAAAAATTCATAATGAAGTAGTTTTCCATAAGAAGAAGTAATTTATAAGGAAAATGAAGTCAAGGTGGTAGAGGAAGATCTACACCACCGAGAGAAGGTGCTAGCAGCAACTCAAGTCAACATACACACATAGAAGTTGATGCAAGTGGCAGAAGGAGTTTTTCCAAAGGAATAGGAGGCAAAGGCAGAGGAAGAGAAATCAGATGTTACAGATGTAATAAGCTTTGACACATAGCTTATGAATGTCTAGAGAATGTGGGGAAAAATCAAAGAAATGTGATTGTTTCTTAGAATGAGGAGGAAGCAACAAAAATGCTAGAAGCAGCAAAAGTGCCAGAAGCAAAAAATACACCAAAGAAAGGAGAATCTTTGGTATTTAACAAAATTTTGTTAAAACCAGCAAAGGAAGTTGTTGAACCAACACAGAGAAAAACTTTGTTCAGAAGTGTGTGCAAAGTTCAAGGAAAATGCTGTCAAATGGTAATTGATAATGGAAGCAGTGATAATTTGGTCTTTACAGAAGTGGTGGATAAATTAAAATTGAAGATAAAGAAACATCCAACACCCTACAAGGTTGAATGGCTTCAGAAAGGACATCAAATGTTTGTGAATGAACAGTGTCAAGTGGAATTCTAGCTAGGCAGCCAAAAAGACACAATTATGTGTGATGTGATGCCTATGGACATATGTCACATATTGCTGGGTAGACCTTGGTAGTATGACAAAGGAGTTATGAATGATGGGAAGAAGAACACATACAAGTTTTTTAAATATGGTATCAATCATACATTGTTGCCGATAGAAGAAGAAGATGCATCAAAAGGAAGATCTAATCTGAAAGCTTTCTTGCTGAGTGGAAAAGAATATCTGCAGCATATTGAAGATGATGAGGTAAATTTTGCATTAATTTGCAAACCCAAGGTAGTAATTACTTCCACTAAAATTTCTGATTTACCAATTGAAATTCAAGAGATGCTAGCAATTTATTGTGATATCATTGTAGATGATTTTCCGGATGAATTACCAACTATTAAAAAAATCATCCATCATATAGATTTGATTCTTGGAGAAAATTTGCAAATAAAGCAACATACATGATGAATCCCACAGAAAATGAAGAAATCAGGAAGCAGGTGCAGGAGCTATTAGATAAAGAACTGATCAGAGAAATTTTGAGTCCTTGTGTAGTAACAACAATGTTGAGTCCAAAAAAATATAGAGGCTGGGCAATCAACAAAATAATAATGAGGTATAGATTTCCTTTACCCAAAATTGAAGATTTGATGGATTGTTTAAGTGGGGCAAGATATTTTACAAAGCTGGATTTAAAGAGAGGCTATCATCAAATTAGGATTGGGGAAGGAGATGAATGGAAAATAGCCTTTGAAACAAATGAAAGATGGTATAAATGGATGGTAATGCTGTTTAGATTATCAAATGCTCCTAGTACATTTATGAGGCTTATGAATGAAGTGTTGAAAGAATTTATTGATAAATTTGTAATAGTATATCTGGATGATATATTAATTTATAGTAAGTCTAAAGAAGAACACCTGAGACATCCGAATTATGTCTTAAGGAAGTTGCATCAGGAAAATTTGTTGCTAAATTTAAAAAAATGTTCATTCATGAAGGAAGAATTGATATACTTAGGAATTTTTGTTTCTGCTGATGGATTGAAGATGGAACCAAAGAAGATAAAGGTAATCATAGAATAGCCTTCACGCAAGAGTGTTTTTGAGGTAAGAAGCTTCCATGGTCTTGCTAGTTTTTATAGAAAATTCATAAGGAATTTTTGTAAGATCAATGCTCCTATTATTTAAACTATAAAGAAGGAAAAAAAACCATTTAAATGGACTGATGAAGTAGAAAAAAATTTCAGTTGTTGAAAAGGAAGATAACAGAAAAACCCATTTTAGTTTTCCCTAGTTTTAATAAAAATTTTTAAGTGAAACGTGATGTTAGTGGAGAAGCTATTGGAGCTGTGCTCAGTCAAGAAGACAAACATGTAGCTTATTTCAATGAAAAACTGAATGACACAAGAAGAAAATATTCTTCTTATGACAAAGAATTTTATGGAGTTGTACAGGCACTAAAGAAGTGGAGACATCACTTGATGTCTAAAGAGTTTGTTCTTTATTCATATAATCATGACTTACAGTATATTATGCAGTAGCCAAAACTAAATCAAAAACATGCAAAATGGGTGGAATAGCTTCAAAGTTTCAATTTTGTATTGAAACATATAACTGACCAAGCAAATAAAGTAGCGTATGCCTTAAGTAGAAAAAACATTTTAGTTCAAGAAAGTCAAATTCAAGTGTCAGGTTTTGATTTTATTAAAGAATTGTATAAAATAGATTTGGATTTAAAAGAGGCATTTGAAGCATGCAGTAATATTGTTTTATTGGACAGAAGTAAGTGGCTGGTTTTTTTCTTGCAAGAAGATTTGTTGTTTAAAATAAAAATGATGTGCATACCAAATTGTTCTATGAGAGAAAAAATAATTAAAGAGAAACATAATGGTGGAATTGGTGGACATTTTGGTGAAGATAAGACTTATGAACAACTGAGTCATGTTTATTTTTGGCCAAAGATGAGAACTAAAGTGGAGAAGTATGTGCGAAATTGTAAAGTTTGTCAGTATGCAAAAGGAAGAAGTCAGAACACAGGTTTGCATCTTCCATTACCTATTCCAGACAGACCTGGCAATATGGTAAGTATGGATTTTGTTTTGGGTTTACCAAAAACACAAAGAGGGAATGATGTAATCTATGTTTTAGTTGACAGATTTTCTAAAATGGCACATTTTATTCCATGCTATAACACCAGTGATCATACTCATGTTGCTAATATGTTTTTGAAAGATATTGTAAGGTTTCATGGGTTACGTAAAAGCATTGTCTCCAATAGAGACACCAGATTTGTTGGTCATTTTTGGAGGACATTGTGGAAAAAGCTTGGTACTAAACTAAGTTCTAGCTTAGCTTATCACCATCAGACTGATGGATAGGCTGAGGTGGTAATTAGGAGCTTGGGTAATCTTTTGAGAAGTCTTTCAAGTGAATGTCCTAAATAGTGGGATCAGATTTTGGCACAAGCTCAATATGCTTATAACGACTCTCCTAATAGGAGTATAGGATAGAGTCCATTCTATATATTTTAAGGGATGCACCCAAGAGGAGTTTATGAATTAAGGAATTTGGGAAAAGCAGAGATGAGAAGTGTTGATGGAGAAGAGTTTTCTTCAGAAATTAAACTAATACATGAACAGGTAAAACAACAATTATAAGATAGCAACATCAAATACAAAACCAGAGCATATTTGAAGAGAAGAGAAGTTAACTTTGAGGTTGGAGATTTGGTTCTAACACACCTGAGGAAGGAAATATTTACAAAACGGGTGTATAAAAAATTGAAATTTAAAAAAATTGGGCCATGCAAAGTATTGAGAAAATTTTCTACAAGTGCTTATGAAATTGAATTACCCCCTGACATTGGAATATCTCCAATTTTCAATTTTGTTAATTTTTACAGGTATGGAGATAGAGACACAACAGATATAGCTGAAGACAAAGAAGAGATTGACTGGTTGAAATAGTTACCCAGAGCTAAAACATTGCAGCTAGAGAAGATTTTAGACAAAAGATTGTCTAAGAAGACAAGAGAACAAGAATACTTTGAGTATTTGATCAAGTGGAAAGATCAACCAGTTGCAGAAGCTACTTGGATGATATATACCATGCTACATAAATTGGGCAGTTATGTAGAAGAGCTCATGTAAAGGAGCCCATGAATATTTTTTTCATCAGGAGTCTGATGCAAGAGCATGAGGCTCGAAGGATAAAACTTCATTTTATTCCAAAAAAAAATCCAAAAAATTTTTACAAGCAAACGAGTGGGATCCTTTAGCCTGCGATTTATTGTTTTAGTAGATAGGATTTGACTAATATTTAGGTATTGAACTACTTATATTTGATTCAATTTATTTAGTTTTTAGTTGAGGATTTTTAGGCAAATATTATGGAATAGGATTTTATCCAAGATTGGGAAAATATGATTCAAAAGAATCGGATTGAAAGGATTGTAAAAACATTATATATTTGTAAGTTTGAAATGTATCGGGGAGGAGGATTTGATGGATAATTAATCAAATGAGAATATCATAGAAATTCCTCTGTATATTTGAAATTGTATCCAGAATTGACAATTCATAGAAATCGTATTTCTTTTGAAACTGTTCTAAGTTTATCTTAGTCAAGTGAAGCTCCATTGATTTTTTTTTTCTGTGTGTGATGTTTAATTATATACTCTGCATTCACTGTGGAGGAATAATGGTTGCTTGCATGGTCAAACTGAAGGAATTTTAATGTTTTAATTATGCAAACTGTGACTTCTTGAAGGGGTAGTGAATTTGATAGAACTAAATCAAATGAAATCATTGTAGTGCGCATGGAGTCAATCACAACATTTGAAACCAATCCAGTGGAAATCGTAATTTATTTTGCAGGGATTTAATATCTACACAGATCTGAAATCTGTTTGATAGAGATTTAGTAGCAGCGAAAAATATCCGGTTGAAATCCAACATATATCACATTTAAAGTTGCACACTATTTAGTCATTGGAATGGACCCATGAATTTATAAAGCAGATTTAATTAATTCAATTGACTGTCAAGTATTCAAGTGATCCGACAACCATCACATGAGAGCTTGAAGATATGTGGATATCAAATTTTTATATGCAAGAAGTTTAAACATTCAAATGGACCCAATAAAATCATAAATTCAATTTTATGATTGAGCCATCCGTGCATCAGTTCATAAATCTGATGGCTTTCGCATCACAGTCAAAGATCTGATGGTGTTCGCATATTAAGTTGCATGGAGTTTAAATGATTAAATTGGATGTGATAAAGTATAGTCAAGGTTTATGAGGTTTTCAATACGTTATTAAATCAACGTGATGGTTAATTTTTATTAATGTTTCTTTTATAATTGGCTCAATTATGTTGCCGTTATTAACAAGAAAGGATTTTCATTCGGTTAATGTAAAATATTTTGTATAAGGGTTTGTCTCTTGATAGAGGATGAGAATTACGATGGCTGTTTCACCATTGTAACATTCCTTCTAATAAAGGTTTCATAGTTTATAACAAAAGGGTTGAAAATTGGTTTTTAATGCAATTAAATTTTGGGTGATAAAGTTACAAGTTTGATGACTGATACTAAGAAAGAAATTGAGGAAAATCCACCTAAACTTGAAGACATTGTCTCAAAATTTGAGAGTTTTTCATTAACACTTGCATCCAGACAACCACATATATCCACAACTTTATTAACGTTGTTGTGCCAGTTGATGGTTGGAACCTACTGAACATATTAATAGATCATGGTTGACTATGGTTGACATAGTTTTATTATAGTTAAAAATTATTATTGACAATTGACTATAGTTGACAATGGTTACCCATGGTTGATGAGGGTTGTCTATAGTTGATGATGGTTAACTATGGTCAAGAAGAGAGTCAATGAGACTGAAAAATGGTTGACCATGGTCAAAATTGATTAACAAGTTTTACCTTGGTTAACAACTAATGGAACAATGTATTTATGCTATGTCAATGTTGAACATTGTTACATTAATGTTGTCAACCATGGCTATCCCCGATTGATGTTATATTGGTGTTATTGTTAATGTTACTTTGATGGTTGAAGAGGGTTGATGGGGTTAACCATCCATTAATGTATTAATTTAGTTATGTTGCATTAATGTTCAACATTCTTACATTAATGGTGGTCAACAACATGAATAAAGTGATCGATATTACATTGGTCATAATTTTAATGTTATATAAATTATTCACTAGGGTTGATGAGGTTGACCATGATTGACCATCGTCAAATATAAATGTAAAATTGTATCTATGTTACATTGGTGAACAATGTTGACCATGGCTAAACTTGGTGACCATGTATGAATATGGTTGATTATGGTTAAATATGGACAAGATATGGTTAGCCATGAAGATGGTAGTCTATGTTTTCCATTTTAAACATGGATGTCCATGGTTTGACCATGTTGACCATTTTTATTATGGTTGACTTTGGTTGGGCACAAATGAACATTGTTGACCACCATCGACCTTTTTTAGGCATGGTTGAGCAAGGTTGAGTATGGTTAAACTTTATGATCATGTTTGACCCAGAGTGTCTCCACCTAGTTAACCTATGTCATAGCCCTTGCATTCAAGGGATGTTTAAAAAATAGCTTAATCTCACCAAATAATGATAAAAATGTCCCACAATATTTTTTTTGAATCCCCAAGCAATAAAAATTGAAAAAAAATTGTCACCTTGGTTTTTAATATATAATCCTTATTTTTACTAAATACACCTTATTTATGCCCCTAATACGTATAATTTTGTTATGCACTTGACCTATTAGAAGAGCCAGAAAAAAAGAAATATGAAACAAAATAGTGGAGACATATAGATATCACCAGAAAATGGATGAGCGACACAAATATTTCACTATGGAAAAACAAGATACAATGTTGACTTCCCTCTTAGAGGGGGCAACCTCCAACATGGAAGAGTTCAATTACAATACGACGGAATACTTTATCCTTATATCTAATGCTATTTATAGCGTAACGAAATCCAAAACCCTAACTACTAACATAATCATGGGTTAGCCACCTTACGTATTAACTAAGGACCGTTTACACAAAATTGTGGTCCCTTTTCTGGAATGTGAGTCGACCACTTACAATTATTATTATTACAGATAGCCTCTTACGATATTTATTGACTCAACCAACTAACTATGACTCTAACTAGGCCCTTATGGGCTTATTACATAAATAAATGGGTTACGATTCCACATGCCCTCCCCCATCAAAAGAAACATTTTCCTTGAGGTTGAAGTTGCTAAAATTCCTGAAGAATAGTGGTTGGTTCCGATGTGGCATCTTCTGGATAGGTGTCTTTCCACTTGATTAGTACTTCCTTGAGCATGCGGCCACGAAGATGATGTTCACGAGTATCGAGGACCTGTTCTAGTTGGAGCCAAAGTGAACCTTCCTTATTTAATTCTAGTAGAGATTCTTGAAACTTGAAATTGTTCCCTACCACTTTCCTGAGGCACAGGACATAAAATAGTAGGTGGATTCGTGAAGTGGTTGGTAAATCCCGTTTGTAGGTGATGGCTCCTATACACTGAAGTACCTAATAAGGCCCATATAATTTCAGTGCGAGTTTCTGACATCGTTTTTATTTGATAGAGATTTGCTTATATGGTTGGAGTCATAAAAATACCTTGTCACTGAATTGAAAAGACTGTTCGGATCGAAGTCATTTGACATGTTGCTTCATTCTATTTTGTGCTTGATGTATATTATCTTCGAGATGATCGAGCATGGTGTCATGGTCTTGTAGGAGCTGATTAGTTGCTTTCACTTTGGAATGACAGGGGAAGTAAGAAATTGGTGATGGTGGAAGTTATCCATGTATAGCCTCATAAGGTGCCATCTTGGTGGCTTCATAATAGTTAGTGTTATAACACCATTCAGCTAGAGGTACCCATTGATATTTTTTGTTAGAAGTGAAACAATGTATATAGGTCTCTAAGAATTTTTTGACTCCCTCTGTCTGACTATCAGTTTGAGGATGAAAATTTGTACTGAGTTGGAGTTGTGTGCCCTAGAGCTTGAAAAGTTCCTGCCAAAATTTGTTGGTGAAGGTGGGGTCACGGTCTGACACAATAGAATTTGACATTGTATGTAGTTTTAATATTAGTTCCATGAAAATCTATGCCACCAATGTTGGGGTAAATGAGTGGGTTTGAGCACAAAAATGGGCATATTTGGAAAGCCTATCAACAAATACCATGACAACGGATTTGTTTATTGACTTTGGGAGGCCTGTAATCAAATCCATGGAGATTTATATCCATATTGAGGCAAGGAGGGGTAAAGGTTGTAAGGTTATTGGTTTCTTTATTGTTTCCCCTTTATTTCACTGGCATATATCACATTCAGAGACAAAAGTAACAATTCCAGTTTTCATTCCAATCCAAAATAATGAGCGACGAGCACATGCATAAGTCTTCCAAAATCCTCAATGTATGGTCATTGGAGAGGAGTGCAATTCATCCAAGATGTAGGGTCTAAGATCTGAGGTTTGGGAGAGAATTATTTGATCCTTATAACTAAGAACTTCATCTTGCCAAGAGTAGTCAGTTGAGACATTGGGATCATCTCTCAAGTTATTAATGAGCAGGGGCAAGGAGGGGTGGGCGAACCATTCCCGAAAAGCATCTTCAATCCAATCTGACCAGGGTAGAGAGAATGATAAAAGGTTTCCTTCCTCCTCAAATTGTCATGATAAGGCATCAAATACTACATTGTCATGTCCCTTTTTGTAAATTATTTCATAATCATATCCTAACATTTTTTCCACCATTTATTTTGTTGTGGTGAGGATAGACATTGCTCTAGAAAATATTTCAAACTATGATGGTCGGTACGTATATGCAATCGTCTCCCCAATAAGTATGGGTGCCACGTGTCGATTGCCTGTAAGATGACCATCATTTCTTTCTCATATGTGGACTGTCCAAGATGTTTTCCATTGATTTTTTGACTAGTGAAGGCTAATGGTATACCTTCCTCCATTAATACTGCACCAATTACTATACTGAAAGCATCACTTTCAACCACAAAATATTTGGTGAAGTTAGGTAGAGCCAAATCTGGAGTATAGCACATGGCTTGTTTGAGAGCTACGAAAGCCTTTTGTGCGGTGTCAGCCCATAAGGATGAATTTTTCTTCACAATATTGGTTAGGGGATGTGCAATACATCCATATTTTCTGACGAATTTTCAATAGTAACCTGTGAGACCCAAGAATCCCCTCAAATTCTTCAAGGTTTTGGGTTGGGGCAAATCATTCATTTCCTGAATCTTCTTCAGCTCAACCCTTACTCCATAGCATCCCACAATGTGTCCCAAACACTCGACTTCTTCCATTCTAAAGGAGCATTTAGAGAGTTTGAGAAGAATTTATGGCCTTGGAGAACTTGTAGTATTTGGTCAACAAGCTGAGGGTGCTTATCCTAAGTGATACTGTAGATGAGAATATCATCGAAATATGCCTAGACAAATTTTGTGAGATAAGGTTTAAGAAATTTTTTCATGAGGCTCTGAAAAGTAGAGGGAGCATTACAAGGAACAAATGGCATGGCCAAGAATTCATAATGGCCTTCATGACTTTGGAAAGTTTTTTTTGGGACGTCAACTTCCTTCATGCATATTTGATGATAGCCCGAGTAGAGGTCAAGCTTGATAAATAATTTAGCACCATGGAGTTCATCAAAAAAATCATCCACCACAGGAATAGAGAATTTTTCCTTTATAGTGAGATTTTTAAGGACCCTAAATTTAGGACACATGTGCCATTATTCATCCTTCTTTAAAACCGTGACTACAAGAGATGAATAAGGGCTCGTGTTGGGACAAATAACCCCTACTTCTAGAAGATCCTTGATAATTTTTTAAATTTCATTCTTCTGGGCATAAGGATAATGATCTGGAGGACATTTGGTGGTTAATCTCTTGGGATCAGAGGTATTCTATGATCATTCTCACCCCTTGAAGGGGGAAGTTCCGGTGCTTTTTAAAACACACGTTGATGGTGATCTAGGAATTATTACATATCTAGGTGAATTTAGGGACATGTGAATTTAATGGCTTGGATGGAATTAAATTGCTATATGAACCCATGATGGCCATTTTCTAAAATATTTTCCATTCTATGCGAGTTGATGATACTAGGAGCACCCGCATGGAGTCCCTACACTATATGAGTGTGGCCTTCCTGCTTACAACTAATATATATCTCTTGGAAATACATTTTGATAGGGCCAAGTGTGCAAAGCCATTATGCACCTATGACAATGTCCAAACCACCCATTTCAATGGAAAACATATGGGTTTTAAGGTGATAATCCCGCATTTAAATATTAATTTTTTTCACAGCGGCCCTCACATTTCATTGTCCCCCTATTAGCGATGAATACTTGAAAATTATAGATAGCCCTTATAAAAAAATGGGTTTCTTCTACTGCTCGCTTATGGACAAACTTATGAGTACTTACACTGTTAATCAACACCAATACTCGCCTACGTTTAATGAATCCATGGATTTTACGAGTTTGGGGTGAAGAAATTCCAACCAAGGCATGCAGTGACATAATAGGTGAAGTTGCGAGATCCTGGTATGGTTCTATTTGAGTGTCACTCACTTCTTCCTCATCCATTTCAGGGTTGGGGGCTTCTTCTGGTGTACTGTTTTGAGTGGCATCAATTTGTGAGAATTTTGGTTACTTGAATTTATACCCTGGGGTGTACTAATCATCACAATAGTAGTAGAGTCCTTGTTTCCATCATTCATCCATTTATGCCAGAGACACCTTCTGAACCTTTAGTATTTGGGTGGGACTGATGGCTTGGGAGGACGTGGCTTTGCAACAAAATTTAGGCGATTGGACTTAGCGTGTAAGGAAATTTCAACCTCTAAGGCTTTTTTATATGTGTCCAACCAAATTGGGGGGGTGGTGCATATGGACATGGGCTGGATTTCTTCCTTCAGGCCACTGATAAAACATTACAAATTGAAGGCATCTGATAAGCCTTCATTTTTTATGGCAAAATTTTCAAAAGAATCCATGTATTCCTTGAATGTATCCATTAACTCGGAGCTTAGTGAGTCGTCCCAAGAAGTGAGAATCCCAATAAAAATGTTCATAAAGGGATTTTGAAAGGACATTCCAAGATATCAGAAATGTGTAACATTTCTGATGCCATTGCCACCATTGCCATATTTCTTTGTCTAGGTAAACTGCTCCCACTCTTAGTTTAGTTTCTTCATCATTGATATTATTAAGGACAAAGTAGCGGGCCATTTGAAAAAACCACACTGCCGAGTTCATGCCATCAAATTTTCACATGTCTAGCTTTGGCACCCGTTGTCCCAAAAATTTGGACCCTCCATGGAAGTGAAGGTGATGGTAGGATTAACCTTCTTCATATACTTCCCCACATGTTCCTTCCTTTCTATGTGACATCAATACAAACAATTATTCTTGGATTTGGACAAAAAGTGTAGAAAATTAGGTCTCGAGGATGTTTATTCTTTCATTCACCTTCTTTGCATCCATTACTTATGAACGAGTTTTGTACATGCATTAGTAAAAATTTGGGACCACCAGAAAAAATGTGGGCTGCTAACTAAATGGTACCACTGCGATCAGCTCACTGTCCTGAGTCAATACTACAGTGGCCAAGTACCCGAAACCTTGACACTGCCAAATGTCCTATGAAAATTGGGCTTGGACTGGAGTAGTTGGACTTGGATGTCTGAGTAACATAAAAATTTTCGCAAGAATCAGATCTCGGCTATGGCACCAAAAATCCTTACTGTAATCTAAACCAAATCTATGCTGCAAATACCCCAAAATCTAGATGGACAGCATCAATGGATCGAAGCTAGTAGATCTGAGAAGGAAAGAGAATAGCAGGGAGCTTCAGATATATGGCAAAACTATGGTCACGAGGAGTATCGGGTGCTATAGATCTCAATATACACAGGGGTCCAATGATAGTACTTGCCCCAATATTTAAGGGCATCAACTAAGGAGGATCGACTATACCCTTAGATGTACTACCCAACTACCCTGTTGTACGTGTGAGTAATCTCCCCAAGTGTTATTCACAATGTACTGTAGTAGCAAGAAGACCGAGGGCTGAACTATAGTAAGGTTTTAGGGTTTCTTGGGGGGCGTCCTATATACCCAAGGGTACGTGGAAGTGTATTCCACGCACAATTATGTCTAATGCACTACTACTCGAAAGGATACCCACAAGGGTGAGAAGGGAGTCCAACAAACGTGACCACCTATTGTAGTTCCTATGTGCATGCTTCCCCAAATCTGCAATTTTATGCACTCAACGACAGATCTCCTGGCTTAAAGGTGTTGGAACATATCTTTAGCCTAAAACAAATTTTTTGAAAACTGCTCTGATACCACTAGTTATGAGCTTAACCTGTTAAATGAGCCATAACACAAGAAATACGAAACAAAAATAGCCGAGACATATAGATATCACTAGAAAATAGAGAAGTGGAATTATGTAGAGACAAGATACAATTTTCACTTCCCTCTACGAGGGAGAAACCTCCATTAGAGGAGAGCTCAATTACAATACGACACAATATTTTGTCCTTATATCTAATTCTATTTATAGCCTAATGACATCTAAAACCCTAACTACTTGTGGTCCCTAACACAATCATGGGTTAACCACCTTATTTATTAATAATACACCGTTCATAACTAATTGTGGTTACTTTTCTAGAATGTGGGTTGACTACTTATAATAATTATTAATGCAGATAACCTCTTACGAGCTTTATTGACTCACCCAACTAACTATTACTCGAACTAGGCCCTTGTGGGATTATTACATAAATAAAGGGGTTAGGGTTGGACCCTAACACATTCCCCCCAACACCACATCCTCCTCCCCAATACGTTCAATATATTAAGTCTACACTTCATAATTTAAAACTTCACTTTATGAGTGAATGTGGTGTTGAAGCCTAGAAAATATCTGCTTCAAACATTGGGGAAAACCACCCAGTCGGGACCTTAGGACAACTCCTTATCCATTTGGTATGGTGGCTCTGACTGGATTGAAAGGACCAATTTCCTTATAACTAATGGGTTGGTGATGGGTTGATTTGGATGAGTGAAAATGGGACTAAATAACTAAAATTAAACTATCCAATTTAATCTAAATACTAATAAAGAAATTCTAAAGTTAACCCGGGTATCATATGTGAATACAACATAAAATTATTCCAATTTAGCAATAACCACAAAAATGTATTAAAGTTTAATTGAAATTGTGCAGTAACAAATAAAGATAACTCTGTTTAAGAAATTAAACAGAGTTATATTAGCATATTGTATTCATCATTGTATATCATCTATATATACTTATGAAAGATAACATTTCAATTATACTAAAAAATGATATATTAAAGAAACGTTGTGAAAACCAAATATATATATATGATAGCAAATTTTAAAGCGAATATCATATGACAAAAGAAATCAACAGTGAATAGATAAAAATACCTTATCCATCTTGAAAGCTTTCAAATGAAATCTAATACTCAAATCCAATAATTCCGATGCAAAATCAAATCCAAGGTACAGAAATGCAACATTTTAAAGATAATTTCGCATAAAATCACCAGATGTGATCCTTTATAAAATATAAGAGGCAGTGGAGTACATAAATGTAATCTCCAAGCCAAAAATATTACAACTCAAGACCCCTTCTCCAATGCATGAGAAGGGTTTAAATATGAAATGACATGAAAACAGAATCCTACTACTACTGCTACAATCTATCAAATTAAAAATAGAAATACTATCTTAAAATGGAACTGATTCATTGCTTTTCCTTCTCGCTCGATGTAGCCAGGTGGAAAATTTTCAACATTTCCTGTACTTCTGACGGATGAGTCATCTTGGAATGTAACTGTCCAGCGTATGTGGCATCGGATAATTCTGGAATCAAACAATCAACAGCATTTGATAGGCATTTAATAGCTGATTGTTGATTGAGTGGCTTAATCAGATAGGTCCACATATTATCCCAAGATATTGTTTGAAGCTTATTGATTTGTTGATTTTTATTCATTATTTCTTCTTTCCATATGCGATTAGTTTCTTTGACTTTGAGTAAACTTCCTGGAACACAATCTGTAATGAGATTACATGCATACAAGCTGTCATTGATAAATTGTGTTATATTACCCATCATGCCTCTAGTTCTTGATATAGCTCTCTCGGCTTTCATCAACTACTGCTCCCACTCTGTAAACAAGATTTCCTTATGTTTTTCTTCTATCCGAGGTAGATTAGCTTCTTTTCCCTTTCCTGTATCTTGCCAAATAAGAAATTCAGAAATATTTTCATCGACATCATCTATCTCTTGCCTGAGAGTAACTATGTCCTATATCAAAGATGATGTGATATCAATAAATGGCTCTGTCTGAGTTAATTTTGTATAAAAATTATTTAACTGCTGAGACAGAAGTTTATTGGCTTCAAGAGCTTCTGTTTTGAATTCATTTAATTTGGGAAAATCCTTCAATTTATCCAAAGCTACTTGAAATTCTTTTTCTTATACAATCTTTGTATTTTTCTCATCTTGCAACAAATTTTGTAACTTTGAAATTTCTTGATTCATCTGTTGTTGTTTGTTTAGAGCTTGTTCATCAAATTTCTTTTTTTCTGTGGCTAGCTGCTCTTCTAGCTCTTTAATTCTGAGCTCTTGATTTTGAAATTTCCGTTCAAATTGAGCAATCTTTTGCTGATTTTCATTAGCTTGTTCTTTAAGTAAAGCTAGATGTAGATATTTTTGAGTCATCAAATGAGAAACTTCTACAACTTTATCTATTTTCGCAGCACTGTATGCTCCTGCATATTGGAATAACTTAGTGAGATCCTTAGACGGATTCACTTCGGCATTCTTATAAACAATATTCATGAATTCTTCCTGTGAAGCAAAAATTGTGTCCTAATCCATCTTCCTTCTTTTTCTCTATTTTTTAACAACAACCTTATGTTTAGGGCTGTAGAATACATCCAGAGGAAGGATCTCCTCAATTTTCAACACAATTTGTCCTGTAGGATGTTCAGGAATGATTTCAACATCCTGATCTTCTAGATTTTTCTCCTCAGGATTATCCTACAGTCTTAATTGATGAGCAAATTGATTATATTGTTTCAACAATTGTGAGGAAACATTAAGATCAACAGAGTCTACCATTTTCTCAGTAGTTTTGTTTCCTCCAAGTTGTGTATCCGATTTCTCTGTATTTGTTTCCTGTTCATTGGCTTTGCTGCCTGATCCTTCTTTTTTATTATGCACATTAGTATCAGTACTTGTGCATTCTTTCCCTGTTTGAGCTCTGAACTGTTGATCAATATTTACATCAGATTTGCCATCAGTGCTCACCTTTTCAGCATGTATAACAGGATCATTTCCTATTACTTCCTTTTGTATCTGTGCAATGGACTGGTCAGTAGCTGATTGTGTAGTGACCTTACTGGTAGATGTTTCTCCTGCTATTTTTCCAGATGTATCCTCTGCTTCTGACCCTTGTATAGGAACTCTCAATTGGTATAGAGGAACTTTCAACAATCTTTGACTTCTAAATAGCATAAATTTATTCATTTCTTCTTTCTTGAATTTGGACTTGGCCAAATTATAAACTTGAGAAAAGTCATTTAATGAAACAAACAAATCATCAAATTCATCCAGTTCATGCTCGAACCGAGCAATCGAAACTGAAGAGGTAACATTAAAAGCTATCTTTTGTGGATCATACTGTCTCCCCGGGATTGTTGCCAATTTAAAACCCTTTATTTTTGCGACTTCCTTTTCTGCATGCTTGAAGTCATTCAAAGTAAAATGTCCACAATTGAATGGAAACGAAGGCCACATTCTTTTCTTACTATTTCTCAGAGATCTGGACATTCCTTCAACTGTCAATTGATAGGAGATTTCATGAGCTAGAAGTTTATCTGGAACAAAAAGAGGGAGAACATGGGGTTCCACAATACTCCCGAAAATCCTGACATACGTGAATTTTTCCTCTCCAAACCAATCTCCTATTGAGGATAAGTCAGTTTTAGCTTTGTCGGAGAATCTAGGGGGAAAGCGATTGAAAATGGTTTGAAAAACTCGAATAAGGAACCCATGACATATTCTATACACATGATCTTTGAAATGAGCTTTCCAAAGGATTTTATGATATATATGAATCGGGGTGGGATCTTTGGCAGTCCATTTCCATCCTAACAAGGGAAACTTAGAATTAAAATAAAGAGCGTCTAGAACATAAGCACAGAATAAACAGGGAGTGGTATTTCCAGCGATTTTATCTTGTCTGTATTCGAGAATCCTATTAGCTATCCTATCAAAAGGAATAACAGCCCAGTCCATAATTTCAGAATTGACGACAGCTAGGATTAAAGGAACCATTTATATAGAAAACCTAGCAGAATTGTTATTACCAAATAATCTACATATCATAGCAGCGGCATAGCAGTATGGGGGTGAAAGAGAATCTACTGAATACATACCGGATCATTCATTTTTGTGCTTTTCATGATTTTTTCTCCAATCTTTGATAGGTTCGGATTGAACTTTATTACTGTCAGCAAACTCTTTGAAAAATTCTTTATTATAGACCTTCTGCGGATCAGGGAGATGATACATTTCTTTGAGGTCTTCTGCTTTGAATGATCCAAAAGATGTTCTAGAAGCCGAAATAAACATTATTTCCTTAATTTCTACACTATCGATGACCCATCGAATCACATCATAATAAGGAGTGATGATTGCTCTGGCTGCAATTCGATGTAGGAATGAATTCGCAAGTGTTCTTTTAGTAATTTCAGAGTCGGAATTTGAGGTATCTTCATCTGGAACTGATACCTTTGCTATTGTGACTTTAGGGTTTTCACTCTCCAATAGATTATAAACTCCTTCCCATGTCATTCTGCCGAGCCCTTGACATGATGTATCTGTAACTAGCTTTAGCTTTATTGGTTTTTCCTTCAAGACTGTAGGACTCTCAACAAGCTTAGCGGCAACAACAGTCTTCATTCTCCTTGTTCTCTTCGACATTTCTGTGTCTGATATTGTTTCCCTCGGTCTGCAAATGAAAGGATTTGGTGTTCTTTTATTCTGCAAAGCAATAAGCTCTCAATCGTGATAAACAAGCAATTGAAAAGAACAATTATAAAAATTATGGTTCATGATTCATTATTTATTGAATCCGTGTAACACTTAAATATTTTGTTTGGGTCACACTCACGTATTCAAAAGAGAATCGTAAACCAATAATCCTTTGATTTGGTATTCAATGTTGATCGTACTATTGGAGTTTTAGCGTTTGTGAAAATAATATTAAATTACCTATTATGAACTCTTCCGATGTGGCAAGTCTATAGTATATGAATATCAATCGCATCGGAAGTATTCAAAATGGTGTATAAATATCACAATAAAGATTTCTCTGATTTCTGATTATGTTAACCGAACTTCTCCGATTTTCGATTGCGATGATTGTATATCGCATCGGGGAGCTTCAATCGAAAAGAATGATTAATGAATTTTCTCCGATTTCTGATTACGATATGGTGGGGTCTACCATATAGATATTCTTCTCATTTAAGCGAAAACAAATGTTTATTTCCTTTTGAAAAGTGTTTTATAATAAAGCGCATCGCATCGGGGAATTTTCGATTGACGGAAAGGAATTTATTAAAAGTGCCCCGATCATGCGATTGCGATTGATCGCATCGCATCGGAGATATGTGAATGAATAACTTAAATCTTTTGCGATTAGAGATTTGCGATTGGACTAATCGCATCGAAGATTTTGAACATGTATGTAAAACTTCTCTCAAAGATTTTTCCGATTTCCGATTTCCGATTACTGTTCATGGCACTTTTGTAATTGATTTATTTTCTAAAATAAAGTCTTTTATATTTGATCGGATCAGAAGTTTTTGAATATTGTATTTTTTTGTACAAACTTGGTAACAAAGATATGCAATGAGTCATTCAAAACAATGAATCTTTATTTCTAAGTCTTTTATTCCTATATTAAAAGAAGAAAAAATGGATCCTATTTCTAAATAAATTTTATTCTAAAATTTTGGAAAAAGGGAGGGTTGTTGTACAGTACAACAATCGGCAATTCACTAAAAGAAATAGTTATCTCTGAAAAAATAAAATGAATACTATATTTCTAGTAAGTAAATATTTTTATAGATAATGAAAACTATCTTAGGATAATCAAAAATAAAATCTAACTATGAAAAAAAAAAAAAAATTACCTACAATTTCTTTCTAATTTCTTGAGAATAAAAACATTTTTGGGTTATCTAAAACTTTGATTGGTGTTAATAATGAAGTAAGTGGATTTCTCCAAGTCTGGTTTTTTATAATATGCTCTATTGTCATAGACATTGCCTCTGCTGCCTGCAAACGTTCATAGTCTCGACAGGGTTACCTTTTAACCATTAACTTATTCATTGTCCCATCCAACTAAAATTATGACTTTTTGAATGATAAATTCATAAGACATTTTATCTCATGTTTTTGTATTTTACTTATTTTTTATTTTTAAGAGCCATTGTTCTGGTTAGGTAGCCAGTTAATAACAATGCCATTCACTAGTTGTAATTTAAACTGAACAAGTTGGCTCGTGATGAGACCCCTTGTCTTATATTTATAAGCCATTACCCTGTTTTGATATGCAATATTGGTAATGTCAGTTTTATTAATTCTTATGAACATGGTAAGAAGGCTCGTGATGAGACCTCTTATCTCTTAAAATTTTCATATAATTTCTTAGAATTACATTCTAAAAAATCACAACTTAAATGGATGGGGTGAAATAGTTTTATCCTTAAGAATCAATGGATGACAATTTTCAGAGTTTTTTGAGTACCAAGACTTCGAAAAATATTTACTTTTATATATAACCTTTCTCTGCTCAATAAAATTATAATTATTTACATTCTCCTCAAGTTTTCAGAAGATCATGCAAATAATTGGAATAATCTTTCAAAGTTTAACATCTTATTTTAAACTATCTAAAAACTGTGATCATTTCTTTTAAAAATTCTTATTTACACAAAATAAATATTTATAATATTCTTCCTAAGAAATTTTCTTAATAGTAAACAGTCAATTAGAGACTTATTAACAACCTTTATTCGCAAAACAATTAAAATCTTTGCAGAAAGGAATATGTACAAGTAAGAAGGGGTTACCTCCTTATGAAAAGAATTTCTTCAAGACAAGCCCATTTACAGGAAGAGATTTTCTCTTTCCTGTTAAATCTTGGAGTATGAATGTATTTGAGCCTATCTTTTCAGTAATCTGAAATGGTCCAAGCCACATTTTCTGAAACTTGGTATGCTTACCTTTTTCTTCATGTGCTTTATCCCATTTCAGAACAACATCACCAATTGACAAAATCTTTGAGCTGGTAGAACTTGCATCAAAAGAAGATTTTACAAGCTGTTGATGTTTTTCATGAATATTTTTTGCTTTATCTCTATCTTCTTCTAGTTTAAGGATTTGATCATATCTCAATTGAATGGATGAAGAAGGATTTTTTTCAATAAATTGTACTAGGGCTAATGATGGAAGAGCTAAATTTGATGGTATCACAGCTTCTTTTCCATAAAATAAATTGAAAGGTGAAGTTCCTATTGAAACTTTTTCAGTAATACGATCAACCCATAGTGCAAAAATTAAAGCCTTGTGCCAATTCTTTTGATTTTGATCAATGGTCCTTTTAATTATTTTGATAATATTTTTGTTAGTGGATTCAGCCAAACTGTTACCTTGTGGATAATAATTTTCTGAATGTTTCAATTTAAAACCTCTTTTGACTGAAAATTACATTATACTGTTTCCAGGAAAATAAGATGCATTATCAAAGACAAGAGCGTTAGGTACACCAAACCTGGTTATGATGAATTGATCTATGAAATCAATAATTGTATCAGAATTGGATACCTTCAAAGGGATTGCTTCTACCCATTTTGTAAAGTAATATGTTGCTGTAAGGATGTATTTGTGCTGTTTGGAAGAATGAGGTACTATCTCACCAATAATGTCAAGCCCCCATTGCTCAAATGGTTGCTCAATATTTACTGGTTGCAAAGGGAAAGCTAGTTTCTTTTGTCTTCCACTAGCAGTTTGAAAAATTTTGCACTTCCTCACATAATCATGTGTATCTTTAAAAAGGGTAGGCCAGTAATAACCAGCATGAATTATTTTGTGAGCTGTGGTATCACCTCAAAAATGACCTCCTGCTGCTCCATCATGCAATTCCTGCAACACCTTTTCAGCTTCAGTCTTTTCAAGGCATCTTAATAGGATTGAATCATAATTCTTTCTGAATAACACATTATCAATGATCTCATATTTAATAGCCTTCAGTCTTAAAGCACGTTTGTTCTTATAGCTGAGATTAGAAGGAGCATACCCATTTTTCAAGTAATAGATGAGATCAGCATACTGAGATTCAAAATCTGTAATACTTATCTGACTAACTTGAATATCATTGTTTGGATCTTGATTTTCTGATATGTTATGAGCTCCTGCCAATAATCTGCAAAAACCTTGTCCTCTAACAATCTTAGCTGGCTTAATACCAATATCATATTCTTGCAAAGCTGTTACCCAGTTAGCTCTCTTTTCTCCTACTTCTTTTTGAATTAATAATTGTCTCACTGCAGAGAATGGGACAATGATTTTTGTGTGTGTTTTCAAGAGACAAGGTATGAAATGTTTGATTGATTTAAACATGGAAAATGATTGTTTTTCAACATCGGAATAATTAAGCTCAGCTCCTTGCATATTTGAGCTAAAAAAAGAGATTGGTGCCTCAATTTTCTGATCATTGAGCTGTGTTAAAATAGCAGCATAGGATGTTTCGGTGGCCAAATGATACAAAGTAAAATCTTTAGAAAAATCAGGGGTATTCAATGCTGGTGAATTAATGATTTCTTGTTTGATTGCCTCAAAGGCTTCTTTCTCTTTATGCCCCCATTTGAATACTGAATTTTTCTTTATCCTATTTTGCATAGGTAAAACAATTTGAGAGAAATCGGGAATGAATCTTTTTACAAAATTGATTTGCCCAAGAAATGATTGCATGGATTTTTTGTTATGAGGTAAAGAAATATCAAAAATTTATTTTACTCTATCTGGATCAATATATATACCATCTTTTGACACAAAAAATCCTAAGATTTTTCCTTCATCAAGAGAAAAGAAAGATTTCTTTGGATTTAAGGAAATACCAAACCTTCTACATCTTTCAAATATTTTCTTTAAATCATGTAGATGATTGGCTCTCTTTTTTTAAAATATTGTTATGTCATCAAGATAAATAACAATTGATCTATTGATTAGACCTTTAAATGCTATGTCCATGGCTCTTTGGAAATTTTCTCCTGCATTTATTAGACCAAAAGGAATTTTTTGATAAGCATAGGTTCCCCATTTAGTTCTGAAAGTTGTTTTGAATTTGTCATCTGGATGAACTAAAACTTGATTATAGCCTGAAAATCCATCAAGAAAGGACATGAGTTCAGAACCAGCTACCTTTTGAAGTATTTGTTCCATAGTTGGCAATGGGAAATTGTCTTTTAAACATGCTTTGTTTAAATTTCTAAAATCAATACAGATTCTTATATCACCATTCTTCTTCCTTATAGGTACCATATTGGAAACCCAATTGGAGTGCCTTATAGGAAAAATGATTTTGGCTTTTAAAAGTTTATTAAGTTTTGATTTGATTTGACCTTTGAGATTTGGATGAATCTTTCTTAACTTCTGTTGAACAGGTTTAATATCAGGAAGCATTGGAATTGTGTGTTGAATAACAAAAGTATCATACATTTTTAAATCATCATAATTCCAAGAAAAAACATTTTTATATTTTTTAAGAAGTTTAATGAAAGCATTCCTTTCCTTTGGAGTTAAATTGAGTCCTAAATTAACATTTTGAGGATTAGAGTCAGAACCAAGATTTACTAATTCAAACTTCAAAGTGGAACTTTGAAGTTTAGCATTGGTAACTTTCTTGAATCTGTCTTTTATATCATATAAGTCCTCCAATTTAACAGCAGATTTTGGAATGGTATTTTCATTACCTTTTGAGGCAATTTGTAAATCATGATCATCCTCATCAATAATTTGTTCATCATATGATTTCTATGAAGTCAAGAAATTCAAAATGTCTTGATCGTGATAGAATACTCTCCAATTTGTGACATTATCAGGAACAGATGGGCGAAAAATCAATTCTAATGAAAATCTATCAGGACTGTAATCTTCAGTAGGGAGGAGCTTGGATGCAACATTAGCTAACAAATCAGCTGATGTATTTTGATTCCTAGGAATAGAAGAAATATTGAATGCTAGAAAATGAGTGGTAAGATCTTGCACTAGGGTTTGATAGTGTTTAAGATGTCCTGAAAGGTAATGGATAGTATTCCTAACTTGTTTTCTGATAATTTCGGAATCACCAAAGACTTTCAAGTATTTAACATCTAACCCTATAGCTTTATAAAGTCCTTGAATCAAGGCTTCATATTCTGCAGTATTGTTTGTACACTCAAATTCTAACCTACATGATAGCATGGTTTTTTATCCATCTGGATCAATTAAGATGCATCCTGCTCCAGCTCCATCACTATATTTTGATCCATCAAAATATAATGACCAAAATAAAGATTTATCTATTGGCTTATCTATAATTACATCAGAAATATTTACAATTCTGGAATTATCAGATTGTGAAAATTTTTCTATTTGAGAAACAAAAGTATTTACAGAAAAGGGTGATTGTGGTGCTTTGAAGTTTCCAAGGAATGACTCAGCAGAATAACCTCCAAGAATATTATTGTTGAAAGCCACAAGTTCATTAGATTGTTCAAATTCAGTGACAGTGTGCATCGTATGTTTTTCTCGTTCAACTTTGATTTGATTTGGTTTCTCTTTGTAAGGAAGGCACATATGTGAATAATCAGTTGCGATATAACCATTAAGTTTTGTAGACTAGTCCCTGCTTAAAACTAATCCATAGAATTCAGGAATATCTGCAATCAAAATATCAACTCTTTGGACAATCCTAATATCGGAAGCTAGTCTGATAGTAACTGAATTGATTTCTCCTACAACTTGAAATTTAGAGCGATCCAATTGAACAATATGAACTGCCAATTTCTGTGGTTCAATCTTCAATTTGGCACAAATAGAAGTAGGCATTATATTAGAGGATGCTCCAGAATCAATTAAACAATTATGCAGATTCTTATTGTACATTTCATAAGTCAAAAGAAAAGGAGGAGTCTGAGAATTTGATCTTTCTCCAATGAGCACAGTATCAGTAGCATCTACTTTGTCTGGTGGCTTACCAGTTCCTTTAGCTGCTTTTGCAACTACACCACCTGGTAATGGAGCAATTGGTGTAGCATTTAATTCTTTTAATAACAACTTCTGCTGGTGTTTTAGTTTGCTGAGTTCATGTAAGGAAATGTTGGCTTTAATCTTTTTCATGTCTTCAACAATGTTATACTCCATAGGATCTGATACCACTAAACTTTTTGATGTCGATGTAGGAGGATTAGAAGAATATGGTTGATTTTGAGTAGGTAATGGAGAAGTTTTCTTTGCAGGGGATTTGTCTTTGGTATTTGGAGTTGTAGTTTTCTTTTTAGGAACTATTTGTACAGAATCTAATGTAGATTTACTCCTAGTACTTACAGGCATGGTTTCTTGATCTAACTCATTATCAGAATTAGGGAGAATAAAATCCCACATTCCATGAAATTCAGTTATTTCTTCATTCTCTTCTTCTTCATCTAATACTAGAGATGTATCTTCTTCTTCTTCCTCTTCTGATTTTGCATTAGAGATTGAATTGGGAGGTTTAGTTTCAAGTTGATTTCTTTTGAAATTTCGGAATGGTTTTTTGGTAGAAGTTTCAGCTACTTGTTTTTTTATTTCAACCATTTCATTCGACATGGTTTTAAGAAATTTCTATAAACCTTCCATGTCATATGGGTCTTTTGCCTTTTTCCTCGAATCATCTTTGAAACTGACCTTCTTGGATTTCCTTTCCTCAATAGCATTTTTCTTTTCTAGAGAAATAATTCGTTTTTCTACTGCAATAGCCTCTTTTATATTCTCGGCTAACGTAGGTTTTGCAGCTCTATCTACAAAAATTGCTATGTTTGAGGGCAAAGCAGTTATGTACCATTCACTTTTGACTTGTTCACTAGGCCTTGAATCTGTGTGGATTTTGTTCAAGAGTTTGTTGAATCTAGCGTTGAAATATTTAATGGGCTCCTTGGGTTATGTCTTCAAATTTGAGAGATCGTTGATTAAAGTAGCTATTGATCTGTCATCTCCAAATTTAGTTAAAAAATGATCTGCAAAAATGGCCCAACTTGTTATGGATCCTGAAGGTAATGAAAAGTACCAGGATCCTGCTACCCCTTGAAGAGTATAAGGGAATAGTCTGACTACAACATCTTCTTCTATGACTCTGTTCAAATTTACAGCCAGCATAAAGTTATTGATGTATTCTTCAGCTTGAATGTTAAGCTCTGGACTGAACTTTGGAAGCCATTTTCCAGGATTGTCAGGTAAATCATGTAAAGGTGCAGGCATGTTGACAGCCCCTAGACTAGCCCATGGTCTAGCCATTATTGTAACAACTGTTGGAGGAGTAGTAGATACTGGTGATGTTGGAATAGAATTTGCTGGAATAGATGATGTTGAGATTGATGATGATTGAGCAGATGAAGTGGAAACAACTGCACTTTGTTGAGTTGGGGTTTCGGAAACAGGTGATTGAATATGAGATGAAGAACTTATATCACTTTCTGATTCCGATTGAGTTCTTCTTGTCTTGACACTACTAGGTAAAGGGAATTCTTTCAGAGAAATACCAAGTTTTTCACTTTGAAGCCTAGTAAGAGGTTTTGAAGGAACAAATTTTGAGCTCACACTACCTTCAGATATTTCAGACTCTTCTAGAGATAATGAGAATCCATTCAATTTATGAATTAAATCTTGTACTTCAGGAGACTCAGGATTTTGATTGTATGATTGATTTGAGATTTTGGTAGTGGGCGTCTAAATATTCTTCTCAATTTCTTCTATAGGATTTTGTAATTCAGAAGAAATTGAAGAAGTTAATGAGGGTGTTTTTCTCTCAGAATGGCTTGTGGGTAAAGATTTACTTACCATTCATAGCTCATGCCCTCCTTCTAGCGCCAAAAATTTTGAAGCCTAGAGAATCTCTGCTTCAAACATTGGGGAAAACCACCCAGTCGGGACCTTAGGATAGCTCCTTATCCGTTTGGTATGGTGGCTCCGACTGGATTGAAAGGACCAATTTCCTTATAACTAATGGGTTGGTGATGGGTTGATTTGGATGAGTGAAAATGGGACTGAATAACTAAAATGAAACTATCTAATTTAATCTAAATACTAATAAAGAAATTCTAAAGTTAACCCAGGTATCATATGTGAATACAACTTAAAATTATTCCAATTTAGCAATAACCATAAAAATGTATTAAAGTTTAATTGAAATTGTACAATAACAAATAAAGATAACTCTGTTTAAGAAATTAAACAGAGTTATATTAGCATATTGTATTCATCATTGTATATCATCTATATATACTTATGAAAGATAACATTTCAATTATACTAAAAAATGATATATTAAAGAAACGTTGTGAAAACCAAATATATATATATATATGATAGAAAATTTTAAAGCGAGTATCATATGACAAAAGAAATCAAAAGTGAATAGATAAAAATACCTTATCCATCTTGAAAGCTTTCAAATGAAATCTGATACTCAAATCCAGTAATTCCGATGCAAAATCAAATCCAAGGTACAGAAATGCAACACTTTAAAGATAATTCCGCATAAAATCACCAGATGTGATCCTTTATAAAATATAAGAGGCATTGGAGTACAAAAATGTAATCTCCAAGTCAAAAATATTACAACTCAGGACCCCTTCTCCAATGCATGAGAAGGGTTTAAATATGAAATTACATGAAAACAGAATCCTACTACTGCTGCTACAATCTATCAAATTAAAAACAGAAATACTATATTAAAATGGAACTGATTCATTGATTTTCCTTCTCGCTCGATGTAGCCAGGTGGCAAATTTTAAACATTTTCTGTACTTCTGACGGATGACTCATCTTGGAATGTAACTGTCCAGCGTATGTGGCATCGGAGAATTTTGGAATCAAACAATCAACAACATTTGATAGGCATTTAATAGTTGATTGTTGATTGAGTGGCTTAATCAGATAGGTCCACATATTATCCCAAGATATTGTTTGAAGCTTATTGATCTGTTGATTTTTATTCATTATTTCTTCTTTCCATCTGCGATCAGTTTCTTTGACTTTGAGTAAACTACCTAGAACACAATCTGTAATGAGATTACATGCATACAAGCTGTCATTGATAAATTGTGTTATATTACCCATCATGCCTCTAGCTCTTGATATAGCTCTCTCGGCTTTCATCAACTGTTGCTCCCACTCTATAAACAGTATTTCCTTATGTCTTTCTTCTATCTGAGGTAGATTAGCTTCTTTTCCCTTTTCTCTATCTTGCCAAATAAGAAATTCAGAAATATTTTCATCGGCATCATCAATCTCTTGCCTGAGAGTAACTATGTCTTGTATCAAAGATGATGTGATATCAATAAATGGCTCTGTCTGAGTTAATTTTGTACAAAAATTATTTAACTGCTGAGACAGCAGTTTATTGGCTTCAAGAGCTTCTTTTTTGAATTCATTTAATTTGGGAAAATCCTTGAATTTATCTAAAGCTGCTTGAAATTCTTTTTCTTGTACAATCTTTGTATTTTGCTCATCTTGCAACAAATTTTGTAACTTTGAAATTTCTTGATTCATCTATTGCTATTTGTTTAGAGCTTGTTCATCAACTTTCTTTTTTTCTGTGGCCAGCTGTTCTTCTAGCTCTTTAATTCTGAGCTCTTGATTTTGAAATTTCCGTTCAAATTGAGCAATCTTCTGCTGATTTTCATTAGCTTGTTCTTCAAGTAAAGCTAGATGTAGATCTTTCTGAGTCATCAACTGAGAAACTTCTGTAGCTTTATCTATTGTCATAGCACTGTATGCTCCTGCATATTGGGATAACTTAGTGAGATCCTCAGATGGATTCACTTCGGCATTCTTATAAACGATACTCATGAATTCTCCTGTGAAGCAAAAATTGTGTCCTGATCCATCTTCCTTCTTTTTCTCTATTTTTTAACAACAGCCTTATGTTTAGGGCTGTAGAATACATCCAGAGGAGGGATCTCCTCAATTTTCAACACAATTTGTCCTGTAGGATGTTCAGGAATGATTTCAACATCCTGATCTTCTGGATTTTTCTTTTCAGGATTATCCTGCAGTCCTAATTTATGAGAAAATTGATTATATTGTTTCAACAATTGTGAGGAAACATTAAGATCAACAGAGTCTACCATTTTCTCAGTATTTTTATTTCCTCCAAGTTGTGTATCCGATTTCTCTGTATTTGTTTCCTGTTCATTGGCTTTGCTACCTTATCCTTCTTTTTGATTATGCACATTAATATCAGTACTTGTGCATTCTTTCCCTGTTTGAGCTGTGGACTGCTGATCAGTATTTACGTCAAATTTTCCATCAGTGCTCACCTTTTTAGCATGTATAACAGGATCATTTCCTATTACTTCCTTTTGTATATATGCAATGGACTGGTCAATAGCTGATTGTGTAGTGACCTTACGGGTAGATGTTTCTCCTGCTGTTTTGCTAGATGTATCCTCTGCTTCTGACCCTTGTATAGTAACTCTCAATTGGTCTAGTGGAACTTTAAACAATCTTTGAGTTCTAAATAGCATAAATTTATTCATTTCTTCTTTCTGGAATTTGGACTTGGCCAAATTATAAACTTGAGAAAATTCATTTAATGAAACAAACAAATCATCAAATTCATCCGGTTCATGCTCGAACCGAGCAATCGAAACTGAAGAAGTAACATTAAAAGCTATCTTTTGTGGATCATACTGTCGCCCCAGGATTGTTGCCGATTTAAAACCCTTTATTTTCGCGACTTCCTTTTCTGCATGCTTGAAGTCATTCAAAGTAAAGTTTCCACAATTGAATGGAAACGAAGGCCACATTCTTTTCTTACTATTGCTCAGAGATCTGGACATTCCTTCAACTGTCAATTGATAGGAGATTTCCTGAGCTAGAAGTTTATCTGGAACAAAAAGAGGGAGAACATGGGGTTCCACAATACTCCCGAAAATCCTGACATACATGAATTTTTCCTCTCCAAACCAATCTCCTATTGAGGATAAGTCAGTTTTAGCTTTGTCGGAGAATCTAGGGGGAAAGCGATTGAAAATGGTTTAAAAAACTGGAATAAGGAACCCATGACATATTATATACACATGATCTTTGAAATGAGCTTTCGAAAGGAGTTTATGATATATATGAATCGGGGTGGGATCTTTGGCAGTCCATTTCCCTCCTAACAAGGGAAACTCAAAATTAAAACAAAGAGCGTCTAGAACATAAGCACAAAAGAAAAAGGGAGTGGTATTTCCAGCAATTTTATCTTGTCTGTATTCGAGAATCCTATTAGCTATCCTATCAGAAAGAATAACAGCCCAGTCCATAATTTTGGAATTGACGACAGCTAGGATTAAAGGAACCATTTATATAGAAAACCTAGCAGAATTGTTATTGCCAAATAATCTACATATCATAGCAGCGGCATAGCAGTATGGGGGTGAAAGAGAATATACGAATACATACCGGATCATTCATTTTTGTGCTTTTCATGATTTTTTCTCCAATCTTTGATAGGTTCGGATTGAAATTTATTACTGTCAGCAAACTCTTTGAAAAATTATTTATTATAGACCTTCTGCGGATCAGGGAGATGATACATTGCTTTGAGGTCTTCTGCTTTGAATGATCCAAAAGATGTTCTAGAAGCCGAAATAAACATTATTTCCTTAATTTATACACTATCGATGACCCATCGAATCACATCATAATAAGGAATGATGTTTTCTCTGGCTGCAATTCGATGTAGGAATGAATTCGCAAGTGTTCTTTTAGTAATTTCAGAGTCGGAATTTGAGGTATCTTCATCTGGAACTGATACCTTTGCTATTGTGACTTTAGGGTTTTCACTCTCCAATAGCTTATAAACTCCTTCCCATGTCATTCTGCCGAGCCCTTGACATGATGTATCTGTAACTAGCTTTAGCTTTATTGGTTTTTCCTTCAAGACTGTAGGACTCTCAACAAGCTTAGCAACAACAACAGTCTTCATTCTTCTTGTTCTCTTCGAAATTTTTGTGTCTGATATTGTTTCCCTCGGTCTGCAAATGAAAGGATTTGGTGTTCTTTGATTCTGCAAAGCAATAAGCTCTCAATCGTGATAAACAAGCAATTGAAAAGAACAATTATAAAAATTATGGTTCATGATTCATTATTTATTGAATCCGTGTAACACTTGAATATTTTGTTTGGGTCACACTCACGTATTCAAAAGAGAATCGTAAATCAATAATCCTTTGATTTGGTATTCAATGTTGATCGTACTATTGGAGTTTTAGCGTTTGTGAAAATAATATTAAATTACCTATTATGAACTCTTCCGATGTGGCAAGTCTATAGTATATGAATATCAATCGCATCGGAAGTATTCAAAATGGTGTATAAATATCACAATAAAGATTTCTCTGATTTCCGATTATGTTAACCGAACTTCTCCGATTTTCAATTGCGATGATTGTATATCGCATCGGGGAGCTTCAATCGAAAAGAATGATTAATGACTTTTCTCCGATTTCTGATTACGATATGGTGGGGTCTACCATATAGATATTCTTCTCATTTAAGCGAAAAAAAATGTTTATTTCCTTTTGAAAAGTGTTTTATAATAAAGCGCATCGCATCGGGGAATTTTCGATTGACCAAAAGGAATTTATTAAAAGTGCCCCGATCACGCGATTGCGATTGATCGCATCGCATCGGAGATATGTGAATGGATAACTTAAATATTTTGCGATTGGATATTTGCGATTGGACTAATCACATCGGAGATTTTGAACATGTATGTAAAACTTCTCTCCAATATTTTTCCGATTTCTGATTTCCGATTACTGTTCATGGGACTTTTGCAATTGATTTATTTTCTATAATAAAGTCTTTTATATTTGATTAGATTGGAAGTTTTTGAATGTTGTATTTGTTTGTACACACTTAGCAACAAAGATATGCAATGAGTCATTCAAAACAATGAATCTTTATTTCTAAGTCTTTTATTCCTATATTAAAAGAAGAAAAAAGGGACCCTATTTCTAAATAAATTTTATTCTAAAATTTTGGAAAAAGGGAGGGTTGTTGTACAGTACAACATGTGCTAAAATTTTGGTCAACAAGGTGAGTCCCCCATGTTTTGACCATGGCTGGGCTTAGTGATCCATGGTTTACTATGGTTTGCATATGGTTAACTATGGTGAGACATCGAAGACCAAACTTTTTAGCATCTAATTATAGATGATTTTGGTCAACCATAGCTAACCATGATGCCAATTTTGACTGTTGTTGACCATTTTGACCGAAATTAATCATTCTTAACCATGTTGACAATGTTGACCTTTTTTGAACATGGTTGGTCGTGTTAAATCTGTTAACCATATTTTACCTTGGTTTCTAAATTGACTATCCTTGTAATACCCTTGGAAAGTTTACTATGTAGCTTTCTATTTATTTTTTGGTCGGAAAAAATAAAAGATGTGTGACGAAATATGTTGATATAAATATTATTTTCAAGAATGAAATAATAAATTATTTTTGATATGTTAATACTCTCATAAATATCTTGAAGAATAAAATGATAGATTTATCAGTAACTAATAGGAAAACACTTGAAGTCAGTTATTCCAAGAGTGACAAACACAAAAAAGGAAGAAAAATCCTCCTTTTATCATTTTTTCTTGATATTTGACATTGTTTAAGAAAAGGAAAGTAGAAAATTTTAGAAATACACACACCACTAATAAATGGACATGACTGGAGAAATATGTCATGTGGTGGATTCTATAAAAATAAATATGGGTGATAAAGAGAATTACCTCTAAAAAAAATTACAAGCAGGGGAGAAAGACTAGGCGAATTGAAAAAAAAAGCAAGACACTAGTAAGGGTTGAGGAGGTGAAAATTGATAAATATTTCTCCATATTTATCCTGTCATCTAGAGGTAATACTTTGGGAGAACATGTATAAAGACGCTTAAATGTTGTAAGGATCATCGAAGTGTTAACCTATTTTTGAAATGATTTAGATAAGAGGCTATCAAAAATGAAAAATGGACCTAAAATATAAATAAATATTTTGTAAAATAGGTTAACTCTTCCATTATCCTTACAACCTTTAAAATAGGTTAAAGAAGGGTCACAGGTGACCTAAATCCTTCTTTCAATCCTTCAATCAAAAGTCCATCCTAAATATGGATCCACGTTGGGATTCGAAATGTTGACACATGTTCTATATCATTATGGATAACCCAGAGAGCTCTTCAACAAAAAGTATTATATTATTATATTATTATTGTGATATTATAGCACATTATTATCTTTATTATTATTATTATAAAAAAATTTATTAGTACTAATTTAATAATATTATTTTTATATTAATATTCTCTTTATGATATATATTTTTTTAAACATGGTTTATTTTAAGTTTTTCTTTTAAAAATTTAATTTAGTTTTACCTTACACTGTGTTTAAAAAATAATCTAAATATTTCTTTTACTATGCACTTATTACTGTTTCAATATTAATATTTTAATAATACTTTAGTAATATTATCATTATAATATATAATAAAAATATTATCAATAGATTAGTATAATATTGTTCATATAAATATTTCAATAATATTACTACAAAACTATTACAATGCATTATAATATTACTAATACGTTGTATTAGAATATATTTTAATATTATATATATAATCATAAAAATTCATGTGTTAAAAGAGTGAGAAATAACAAGAGAGGAAAAAAATCTAGATCGAACAGAAACAAAGAGGAAGAAAAATTAGGCTGAAAAGATAAATGAATAATAACTTCTATTTCTAAAGAAAAAAGTTAGAATTATGTACCATACTCTGCAATGTATAAAAATATCCAAGTTTATTAGAAAATTTTAAATGATAACCAAGCCAAAATAAAAATAACTGTAATATCATGTTCTATTATTAGCCATACCTTTTCGTAACCCTAGTATAAATTCCTTCTTCTCCTTGTGACTTTATTAATTTCTTATCAAATTAATTACTTACAATATGGCATATATGATGTTGTCACTCCTAGAGACAAACCCCAGCTTGAGGAGAAGGGTCACTACCTAGGGCATCTTAGAGTCAATAATTATAGATCAATAGTTGAAATTATAAAGGATTTGCATCTTGTTCAATAATTTTACTAAGATACCAAACACATTACACACATTTACAACATTTTGTTCCAAAGAAGTAAACTTAAGAGAAGGTGGCGTACACACAAATAGTGAAGTTGTTAACACTCTGTAATTTTCCTAGGTTGAGGAAGAAAAATAGAAAGGTTACCACAAACCACCTTTAAATCTTGGATCTAGCCTTTCCAGCTTCAGAGCGGGATATCTCTGTATGATTTAACTTCCACATTGAGGATTTTAGGCTAAATATTAGGGTTCAAGTTGGGGTTTTTAAAAAAATTGTTTGGAGAATGCATGCAAATTCCATTGGAACTGGATTCATCAGACTTCTTCATAATCAATCACAAATAAAAAAGGTAGTTGTAACAGGGAAGGGTAGGAAAAATCATGGACCTTAAAATATTTATGGTGTGTGTGAGATGAATCAGATTTAGAATCAATTTAAATATAGAGCATACATACATGCATTCTCTACTTCAATATCAGAAGAAAACATTAATATTGTTTAACAAGCCAAAGCATAATACTGAAAGTAAATTATACTTATCATCTTCGTATAAAAAACTAAGAAGGTAAATCCATATGAAAACTCAGAAAGAAGAACAATTCAAAAGGAGGAAAAAATCGCCATTTCTTTGACAAAAGAATCTTGGAACATAACTACCACTATATTTATGAAATTAATTACTTTGAGTAAAATTTATGAGGTTACATCAAAGTAGAGCTATTTTTTCATACACAATCCAACATTTTATAGTTGTTATTACAAAATATTTATAAAAAAACTAGATAATAAACAAAATATAAAAACAATCACTAGAAAGCTAGAGGAAATTTGGAACTCCTGAAAAATCATCAGCCTTCAAATCTGGAAATTAGTTCATTAATGCTAATCATCTGCCTTGGTATTTTGAGTGGTTGAAGTTATTTTCACAAAACCCATTAGTTTCCCTTTCAAACTTGATTAAATCTACCACCTGTATCAATTAGTTCACTAGTAGAAAATGATGAAATTAGTGACTAGGTGACTAAAAAAGTTAGTCACCACAATTATTTCAAGTGAATTACTACTAAATTTGAGCAATTTTAAGTGACCGAACTAAAAATCACTATTTTAGTCTAGGGATAAAATATATGACTAGACAATAAGTGACTAAACTAAAATTTACTAACATAAATGACTAATTTCATCTAGGGTTAAAATATATGACTAGATACTAAGTGACGAAATTAATAATGATTAACGTAAATGACTATTATAGTCCAAGAATAAAAATATGACCAAATAAAAAGTATACGAATTAGTCATTTATGTTATTAATTTTTAATTGTGTAACTCCACAAACAGAAAATTCCAATTTTGATAACGGAGTGTTAAATTTCAGTACAAGGGTCTCTGAATCCATATGCAGTGTTAAAATCTAGAGACAAAAGGGTCTCTGAATCCATCTACAATGTTAAAATTCTGAATACGATTTTGTCTCCAATGTTTAATATTGCAGATGGATTTAGATACCCCATTCTTTGAATCCATATAATGCATTGTTAAATTTAGAGTCAAAGGGGTCTTTGAGTCCATTTGCAGTGTTAAAATTTAGAGACCCTCATCTGCAATGTTAAAATTTAGGTAGATATATTCAACGACTCCCTTATATGGGTCCATGAATCTATCTATAATGCTAAAATTATATCACTTTTATATAATCACTATTAATCGAGCATGGAGGTTGTTATTAAAATGATTAACCAGAAAACATATTAACATAGTTAATATCGTTGTCATCAATGGAAAAAATAATATATATATATATACATATCTATGAGTGTGAGGGGGGATTATACATATAATGAGAAAATGTGTGTATCAATGTGGAATAAACACTTGAATATATGAAATTGGTCTTTTTTCACTATTTACATATGGTGTTGGCCAACCTATAACAAATCCCTCTTTCTTTCCTTCCCTCCATATTTTTTAGTGATAACAAATTTGTTTTATTTTTCATTTTAAATTTCCCTCTACAAATTTACATTTCTTTTTCATTTTAAATTTTCCTGTACACATTTATTAATTTGGTGGGAACTTCAACATCCCAGAGTTTCAATGTATGTTTTCACTATCGTTGTTTCATTGGAAAACAAGTAGCCATCCAAACTTTGTCCTACCTGACCCTAAGGTAAATATTATCATGCTAAATGTTGACTTAATTTATTACATTTCGATTCTAGTGTCATTATTTTGAATGTAGCACAACACCATTTAATCTACAGTGTTAAAATTTAAATAAAAACACCTCTTTCAATCTATCTACAACATTGAAATTTAGAAACCCAAAAGATCTATATATCCATTCGTATTCTAAAAATTTAGATAAATAAATTTAACAACCATTTTTTTATGAACCCATATTTAATAATAAAATTATAACAATTTTATCCAACATCGAATATAAGTTTAAAATAAAAAATATTTTTACACTAGGGACAAGATAGAGATTCCAAACAAAGGTTCTGAAGGATCAATAATAATTTTTTCCTCAATCAAGTCTAATATTTTTAACGCTTGTGGGCTAAAGTAAATTTTTTATTTATTTCTTCCAATCTAATGGCTAAAACAATTATATTTTTTAGTTTTTTTTTTTTTTTTTTTTAATGTTTTAATATTGGCCGCATTTTTTTTTTTGGTTTTATAATGTCTATTTATTGTTTACAGACCAAATAGCCACAAATTTACCAAAACTGCAAGGTGCTTAGTGCAGTTTGATTGGGCAGTTTCTCATTTGCAGGCCGAATAGCCACAACTTTACCAAAAATATCAAGGCACCTAGGGCATTATGGTTGGGTAGTTTCCAACACATTTATTCCTTGTTAAGAGGTTATTTTTTCCACAATTTAGAGAAGTCACTCAGTAGATATCCCATTGAGTACCAGAAAGTGAACCTATTGATAGGGTGTCTAGCCACTTTCTGAGATTGTAAACGTTCTTCGCCAAAAATTGTGAGATTCTTGCGACATAGATTTTCTAGGATGAACCAAAAATTAATAGCTAAGAATGATTCAAACCTATGATATGATAGAATCATTTAGAGTTGTTAGATTCTCTGTAACTTGACCCTACTCGGTAAATAGGGCACCCAACTATAAGGAATGTGCATTAGAGATTTAATATGTAGAGTGTGGTATTATCAAATGCTCCTAAGCTTGAACCTACTGGTTAAAATAATGCAACCATATATAATATACTGGCAATAAATATTGAATATGTAGAAAATGGTTAAGTTTCATTGTATTTTTAAGTCTAATGCAGACATTTGGGTGAAAATTAATAGGTTCGTTCTATATACTTTGTCTGTAGCACCTACAATCAAAATCATAAATTGATTTTTTTGGAAGAGTGTTGGGGTTTGAAGAGTTTGTTTCTTTAATTAACAACATTATCATGAAATTTATTTACCTCTTATGAAATGTATTGGAGATATTTTAATTGTAGATATTTATGGATTTAATTGTAATCATTGGGCTCATAGGATATGTAGTCTAGGAGGAAATGTTTATGGTCTTATCTTTATTATTGTGCTCTACAGATTTCCTAGGTTTATTCTTCGCATGATGTTTTATTTCGTGTTTAATGTAGTTTTATATTTTGCATTTCTGTAATGTTCTCTACCCTATGATCCAAGTTAGAGCATCATAGTTGTTGAATCTAAAGGATCTGCATTTCTCGTATGATATTTTATATATTTGAATTTATTTGTGTTTTATGTTTTGATACAACTTCAAATAGTTTCACCTAAGACATTCCATATCTCCCCCCATCTCCATCACATTCTAAAGGCCTATATATGCTTTATAATTTCTCTCTATTGTGATTGTTTTCATTATGATGCCTTCTTGTTTGCAAGCTCACTGAAAAAAATGGTTTATTCCTTTTTAAGCATTTTGTTTCAAAATAATATGACTATCTTTCGGTTTAATTGTATGTCTTTGGCTAACACTTGTAAATGGTTACATGGAATTCCAGGTTAATAGAAAAAAATTGATTACTTTTGTCGCAAATGTAATGCAATATTGTGGAAGAGGTTGAAAAAGGGAAGCAGGAACATGGGAGTGTGGAGACATCAGAACTTCATGGAATTTTGTAAGAATATTACACTAGAAAAGTTACCTGTAGACTCATGGTAACCTCTCGAACACCTGAGGATGGTTTGAAAAAGTCAACAGAAAAAGTTTGTTTAAAGACGTCTCTGGGAAAAGGAACATCACATGTTGGAGAAATAAACATTTCAAAATAGTCTTCAACTATAGGAAGTTCCTAGGGAATAGAAATAAGTGCTTTGTATAATAAATAATTCAGGGGAGCAGGAATGCCACCGAAATTAGATATAACTACTTTGAGATAATCATTCAAGACAATAGATATTTCTCAGGCTATAAAGAAATCTATTTCAAAACAACCATCAAAATTAAGAACATTAGACACACCGACTATCAAATATGCATTAAGAAGAGAATTTACTTGTCACGCATTTGTAATTCACACATAAAAGATACCAAAATTGAAGTAATAATTAAGAGGATCAAATTCTTCTCACGTATCTCTTGCATCATAAGTACCGACATTGAAACAAGCATTAATTGAATTTGACCCTTTGGAAGCATCTAAAGCAGGTGCATTTAAAACACTCACATTTTAACATGCTTTAAAAGGGGAAATTACTTCACATTCAATATAAATAGCCTCTTCCAGATAGCTATCAAGAGGAGAAGGAATGGAAACTCCAAAATAAGCATGCAATGTGCCAGTTACATTTCAAACATTAGAGGGAGTGACTCGAAAGATACCAAAAGGAACAAGTACTGCATAGAAATTGAAAGTTGGTAATCTATCAACTTTGAAGAGTGGACAAGGCAATGAATTTGAAGGAGGCTCAATAAGAGCGACCTATGAATTTGGAACTTCCTTGTCAACAAATACAAGAAAAACACAACAAGTGTAAGGAATTGTCAACATATTATGTAAACCATCAAACTCATCAGAAGTTGGGTATACATAATAGAACAAATGGATATCTGAATAGGAAAAGGATTTCATATGCGATTCTTCTTTACCTGAAAGTGATAGAATTAGTCCTCATAAAAATATTGATGGTAGTGGTATTGGTACAAGAAAAAGTAGTTTCAAGAATAACACCAGTGCAAACATAAGTGAGGAAGTAATTGCGGATGATAAGTATAGCGCAAAAAACGATAGCGAAAGTGCTAAATCTAGTGCAAGGGGTGATTCTATTGAGAGTGGAAAAGGTAGGGTAATCAAAGATAGTAATAGTGGTCCAGTTAGTGATGAAAGAACTTGGAGTAATATCAATGGTGGAGTCAACAAGTGTGAAAAAGAAAATGATCCAAGATGGTAAGTGTTACACCATTTTTTTGGTCATCTAACCTATTATCATTAGATGAAACCAAGTACACCATGTAAGACCAATTTTACCCTAAGTAAAATTTCTTTCACCATATAGAATAACTTATTTGGTCATATTTAACCCAAAACAAAAAAATTAATTAAATAAATCCTTATTTATTTAATTATTTCCTAAGAACAAGTTATTTAAATCATTATTTAAATAATATTCTTAGTTAAATTTGACTAAATCATCCATAAATAATTAAATAAACCATTATTTATTTAATTATATTTCCATCATTCCCCTAAAATGATAAATAAATCATTTATTTATTTGTTATTTATAAATAAAGGAATTGACCCAAGTCAAGAATCCTTTTCCCTCCAACAAATATAATAAAATATTCCTAAAAGGTGCTTCTAGAATTCGATTAATAATATTGTATTCATGCACCGAGTTCTAGACCACCCCAATATTTTGTTATAAATAGGGGGGTTTTCCCCATTCATTAGTCACCTTCATTGCATTAGATCACTCTGGATCTACTCTTGGTCACCATTTTCCATTTTGCTTTGTGAACTCCCATTGAGTTCTATGTTTTCTTTTCTACATCCATAAGAGAGAGAAATGTTAGATCTCAAAAATCAGAGGGGATTCTCATATTAACCATCCCTGACTGGGAAAGAGGAACCCTAAAAACCTTTATTGTTTTCCCTCCCCGTGCTCCATTCTTTGACAGAGAATACAAAATTCTTTCAAATACATTCTTCTTTTTCTTGTTCATTGATCTCATGGAGCTATGTTATATTTTACTCCGTTTAATATCTTTCTGCTTAGATCCGAATTCTAGAAAAGAATTGAAGATATTTTAAAATGTTAAATTATTAAACAGTTATTTTTTACGTAGCTAAAAGTAGATCTTTTTACTATTGTTATCCATACCAAAATTCAGTGACTGCACATTGTGCTTTTATACCATTGTCGTTTTATCTATTCATGTACATCCAAAATACTTAGATCTCCAGGGTTTTCTCTTCCACTTTTATTTTTTCCTATTCTTATGGTGATTTTCACCCCTAAAACCCTAACAGCTCTCAATGGTACCCGTGTGTGTGTTTTCCGTCTTCCATTACAGGTGATATAAACATCGGGCTGGCAACAATACTACAAATTTTTCTAAAACTGGCCACGAGAGAGCTTCTGGGATTCACAAAGTTCCCAAGCATCGCCTGCAAGTGCAACCCCACCAGCCCTCAGACTCTGTTTTTCTGCCCCAAACCTGCGACCTAGACTGAAAACAGGTCAGAACCTGCGACCTGCACTTTTTCTGCAAATTTTTCAACACTTTTTATGGGTTTGTCTGAAGCTTCTGTTAGGGTTTTCTAGCCTCTGTCTCTTCCCGTTTGGACCTGTTTTTGATCTGCTTCACTCAACTAAGAGGGAATATTTCCCCTTAGGGCTCTAGTACCCTCCAATTTTTTTGGATGATTCTTTACTATTTTAGAAGTCTGAATTTCCAGAGTTTCAGCCCTCTTTTTCTCTGGTCTGATACCTCCTTTTCTGATCCCTTTAGATCAGCTCTTCTCCCTCTCAAAACTACCTCATATCATTTTTTTTGGGTTCATTTCTAAGGCCACTGCCTTGTCTCTTCTATATTTAGTTGATCTCCTCCTTTTTAGTAGCAGCCTTGGCTCTATCTCTTTGCTGTTCTCTACACCACTTTTCAGCAGATTTACCCTTTAGATCCTAGTCCCTCTAGACCTTAGATCTATTGGCATCTTTTTAGCGTGCTTTGCCTAGTTTCTTCCCTCTTGTAGACTAGTTTTGAGAGACTCGCCTTTTTGGGTTAGATTGCTGCATCGTTAGTTGTTACTTTTATGTTCTTTCAGTCTTATTTACTGCATGTCTAGAAGGATGAATGGGTCTCAACTTTTGACGAACTGGAATGGCATCAGACCATGTGTCGATGTGATGTTCGACAATGGCAGGATCGAGTCTGGGCATTTTTGAGTATGACCAGGTGAAAATGTCTGGGTTTAAACATCAGCAGTAGTACTGGGGTTACTTCTGGTGGTAGGCCTTGAAGTAGACATGGTGAAAGTGACAGGGTGAGAACCAGGAGTAGGAGGAGAACCCGAACAATCAGAGGAAGAGTCGGAGTGCTGAATCGGGGAAAGACTTAGTTGATGACGATGGGAAGGAGGAAGTTGACCAAGCGGAAACTGAGGATGAAGGCCAAGAAGTCTCCGGGAGAGGCGCCTTGGGGGCACAATGATGACAGGAAGAAGAGAAACCGACAAGGGTAGGGGGGGGGAAATCAAGTGAGGTCAAGGGCAGAGAGGTGCAGTGATAATTGATTTTAAATTCTTTGCCAGGCAGTGTTAACCAGGCACTTAAATAAATAAATCCTTATTTATTTAATTATTTCCTAAGAACAAGTTATTTAAGTCATTATCTAAATAATATTCTTAGTTAAATTTGACTAAATCATCCATAAATAATTAAATAAACCATTATTTATTTAATTATATTCCCATCATTCCCCTAAAATGATAAATAAATCATTTATTTATTTATTATTTATAAATAAAGGAATTGACCCAAGTCAAGAATCCTTTTCCCTCCAACAAATATAATAAAATATTCCTAAAAGGTGTTTCTAGAATTCGATTAATAATATTTTATTCATGCACCGAGTTCTAGACCGCCCCAATATTTTGTTATAAATAGGGGGGTTTTACCCATTCATTAGTCACCTTCATTGCATTAGATCACTCTGGATCTACTCTTGGTCACCATTTTCCATTTTGCTTTGTGAACTCCCATTGAGTTCCATGTTTGTTTTCCTACATCCATAAGAGAGAGAAATGTTAGATCTGAAACACTGAGGACTTCCAAGAACCCATCCCACTGAGGAGAACCGGAAGACACCTTTCTTGTTTTCCTCTCAGGTGCCCCATTCTTTGATATAATACAAAATTCTTTCAAATACATTCTTCTTGTCTTGTTCATTGGATCTATGGAGCTATGTTATATTTTATCTGCTTAGTATCTTTTGTGCTTAGATATGAATTTATGCAGCAATCTTAAAGATATTTTGCAGCCATAATCGGTGTTAGGGCTATTTATTATGCGTAGCTAAAGTGATATTTTATGATGAAATATTCATACTAACAATAAGCCATCCAGAAATTCAAAAGTGAGATGGAATTTTAGGACTGAGACATTTCATATTGATGAAAAGGTTAGGGTGTGATGACATAGGAAATGTGTATCTTGCATATTTACATGGTATAAGGTGTTATTTTACAATGAAGGTGATGGTAAAAGCCTCCATAGAAAGTTAGAAAACTTGCCAAGTGCTCAAACAAAAATACAAATCATATAGTCATTGGATCATCCTTTTCACCCAACATTATATACACACTTTGAAATAAACAAGTTTTCATGTTTAGTTAAGGAGCTATTCCCTAGAGGACATTTTCACACACTTAGAAAATGGTAACTAGACAATCAATTCTCTAAGGTTGAAGCACAATATGGTACTTAACCCTTTTCAAGTTATGTTCCATGTGTAGGGAACTGTGATTTTGTCAACAGTGTGCTATGATGTTAACGTATGGGTTGGGTGTGAGACAAAAGAAAGCAATAAAATGTTCTAGTCATAGTACATGCTTTCATAAACTATATTTTCATTTGAGTTCCTCCATTGTTAAGGATATTCTATATTTTCATGGAAAGAAACCTTATAGACATAATATCCTAATATTTTAAAAAATTTAACGACTTGCCTCTTTCTAATGTGAGGACTAGAAATTTTAGCTATTTTTTGTGTCTGTAGGTTGCTTCAATGGCTCATGAGCATTCATTTCCAAAATATTATAGATCTAATAGGAAATTTAGTGTTGTTCCTAATATATTTTACTTTGTTGATTTGTTCCTTCTTTACAAATTGAGCTATAATTACTCCTCTTTGTGTCTTTCTTCCTTCTACTTGCTAAATGAAGATATGATTGTGCATCCTTTTTGTTCTCAACTAAGTGGTTTTATTTTTTCTTTATGTTAAAGTCACCACTACGAGATTGGTTGAGCACTGTAGACCTCAGTGTTCTAGGCTAGTTGTTAGAGTTATAACAAATATCCTGGCCAACATTTCATCGCCTTAAATGTTAAGAAATATGCTAGGTGATGCTGTAATTAACCATATTTTTTTGGGTTTTACTAGTATAAGGATTGTTTTTCATCCATTATTTTTGTTCTCGCCTCCTTTTTCCTATTGGTTTTTCTTGTTCTCCATCGTATTCCTTATACATATTATTACATTTCAAATATACATTTTTCATACTATTTTTCTGAGATGATTTAGAACCCCCAATTTCCAATATGGATGTTATACTTTTGTAGTTCCATTATCCATTTTTGGAGACTAATGATAGTAATATGGAATAATAAATTTAAATTTAAGGCATGATCTCTAATGAGCCCTAAGTTTCCTATCCCTTGTCATCGGGGACCTTATTTTCCAAACCTATTGAGTAAGGATGCATATTATCTCACAAAAAATAATCGTGAAGGGTAATTTTAAGGTGTGGAGTCTTGTTGACCTCTATGAATTCTGATGAATTTTAGATATAGCGACAAACAATTGTTATAGTCTCTACTTTTTTGGGCAGGTCTAGAGAGCTTTGGGGATTATTGACATCGAAATGATTGAGATGGGAAATTTTATTTTTTTAATGTTGCCTATAGATGAATGAATTAAGTAATCATGCCCCCTTTTTGTTGTTTCTCGGATTATATTAGGCCAAAAATATTGTTGCAGTATAAAAATATTCTTGCAAATTAGTAAAAAATATATGTATTTTTAAGGTTATATATATATATATATATATATATCGTCTTGTTTGTGAATGAAGAAGCACATTCACATTGAATGGAATTAGTAATATTTTCTTAATATTTTTGTTTGTTCATGGAGCAGTTGAATCACAACAACTAATTTTGATGATTGTTTTCACAATGGTGCCTCATATAGTTTGATCATCTTCAATGCCTATAAATCCTCTATCATTCTTATAGAGAGAATGTTGTCACTAGGATAACAGCCTTGAGTGTTGTTCGAGGTCTTGTGTGACCTAGCAATGGAATATGCTGAGATTTTGGACAGAAGGAAGAGTATCAATGGGGGCTTCAAAGTGGGTTTCAATAAATTATTTTGGTGAGAAATGGTTCAATGCAGTTGTTAGGGGAAAAGTTCGCTAGGCTTGCAGTGATCTTGAATTTCACTGCAACAAAAATTCTCAAAGTACCTGATGCTTGCTTGGTTGAGAAAAACAGTTCATTTCTTTTCTTATCCAGGTGTGAGACAAAATAAATCAATAAAATGTGCTATTAATTGTACATACTTGCATAAACTCTATTGTCATTTGAGTTCCTCCATGGTGAAGGATTTTCTACCTTTTCAAGGAAATAAAACTTATATTCATAATATCATGATATTTTCAAAAATTTAAAGACCTACCTCTTTCTAATGTTAGGAATAGAAATTGTACCTATTTTTTTATGTCTATATATTTTCTCAATGGCTCATGAGAATTCATTTTCAAAATATTGTAGATCTAATACGAGATTCAGTGGTGTTGCTAAGATAGTTTACTTTGTTTCTTTGTTCCTTATTTACAATTGAGCTATAATTACTCCCTCTTTGTGTCTTTCTCCTTCTATTTGCTATGTGAAGATATGATTGTACATCCTTTTGTTCTTAGCTTAATGGTTTTAATTTTTCCTTATGTTAAATTCACCACTACGAGATTGGTTGACCAGTGTAGACCTTAGACTTCCAAGATAGTTTTTAGGCTTATAGAAAATCTCATGACCAACATTTTCTGGCCTTAGATGTTAAGAAAGATGTGAGGTGACACTATACTTAACCATATTTGTTGGGTTTCACTAGTATCAGGATTTTTTTGCAGCCCTGATTTTTTGTCCTCACCCATTTTTTCCTCTTCATTTTTCTTGTTTTCCAATGTATTTCTTAGACATATTATTACATTCCATAAATAATTTTTTCATATTATTTGTCAGAGATGCTTTAGAACACCCAATGTACAATATGGATGTTGTATATTTGTAGTTGCATTAGCCATATTTGGTGACTAATGATAGTAATATGGAATAATAAATTTAAATTTAATGCCTGGTATATAATGAGCGCTATATTTACTATCCCTTGCCAGGAGGGACCTTAGTTTCCAGACTCATTGTGTAAGGATGCATATTTTGTGACATAAAATAATTGCGAAGGGTAATTTTAAGGTGCAGAGTCTTATTGACCTCTATAAATTTTGATAAATTTTAGGGGTATCCACAAAAAATGGCTATAGTCTCTACTTTTTGGGTACATGCGGAGAGGTTTGGTGATTATTGATATCGAAATGATTGAGATGGGAATTTTTTTGTTTTCTATGTTTCATATAGATGAGTGTATTAAGTCTTTATTCCCCCCCCCCCCCCCCCCCCCCCCCCCGCCCCCTCTTTTTTTTTGGTGGGTTTTAATAGGCCAAAAACATTGTTATGGTCCAAACAGATTCTTGCATTTTAGTTAAACCTCTAGGTATTTTCAAGGTTATATATATATATATATATATATATATATATATATATATATATATATATATATATATATATATATATATGTCCTTATTTTTGAATGAAGAAGCACATTCAAGTTGAATGGAAATAATAATATTTTCTTAATATTTTTCTTTGTTCATGGAGAATTTGAATGACAAAAAGTCATTGTGATGGTTGGTTTCATAATGGTGCCTCATACAGTTTGATCATCATCAATGCCCTTAAATCCTCTATCATTATTATAGTGAGAATGTTATCACTAGGATAACAGCCTTGACTATCGTTCAAGGCCTTGCGTGACCTAAACATGGAATATGTGGAGATTTTGGACAGAAGGAAGAGTATTAATAGGGGATTTAGAGTGGAGTTCAATAAATAATTTGGTGAGCAATGGTTCAATGAAGATGTTACAAAAAAATTTCGCTAGGCTTGGAGTGAACTTGTATTTCACTACAATAAAAATTCTAAAAGTACCTCTTTCTTTCTTGGATAAGAAAATCAGTTCATCATTTTTCTTATCCAGTTGTGAGATAAAAGAAATAAATAAAATGTGCTAGTCATAGTACATAATTGTATAGACTCTACTGTCATTTGATTTCGTTTTTTGTTGAAGGATTTTATACCTACTCAAGGAAAGAAGCCTTATATACATATTGTTCTAATATTTTCAAAAATTTAATGACCTCACTCTTTCTAATATTAGGACTGGAAATTCTAGCTATTTTTTTATGTCTATAGGTTCCTTCAATGGCTAATGAGCATTTGTTTTCAAAATATTGTAGATCTAATAGGAGATTTAGTGTTGTTGCTAAGATAGTTTACTTTGTTTCTTTTTTCCTTCTTTACAAATTGAACTATAATTCACTACAAGAAAAAAGGACATTGGTGAGGGGCGAAAATGGTCACCATAAGCTCATTAGTGACCGTTAAAAGAGCCTTTGTCACCAAAAATTGAACGTCACCAAAGGTGGCATCGCCAAAAGTATAGGTTTTGTGGTGACATCCAAGGTTTGTCACCAATAATGATTTATAGTGAAGAATAGTGACCATCACCATTTCATATGAGCAATGGTGATGGAAAATAGCCTTTGTCACCAAAAAAATGAACGTGACCAAAGGTGGTGTCACCGAAAGTATGTGTTGTGATTACATTCAAGGTTCATCACAATATTGATTATAATGACGGATAGGGACCGTCACCATTTCATATGAACAAAAACGATTTTTTTTTATGGAATTGTAATGGCCGTCACTATTAGTGCATATATATGGTGACGTTCATTGAACATCACCATAAACTCATTAGTGATATCAAGGTCCGTCACGAATAATGATGATGATGAACAAAAATGACCCTCACCATTTTATATCAACAAAAAAGATTTATGGTGACGTACCTTTAATGGTAATAACTATTGATGTGTATATATGGTCGTGTTCAATGAGTATCACCATTTCATATTTTGGTGAGAGTCGAAAAATGTCACCATAATCTCATTGGTGATGGTCAAAAGAGCATTCGTCACCAAAAAAAAATCATTTTCATTTCCTATGAATATTAGGGCATGATGTAATCGAACCACCAACCTCCTACTTGTAAAGAAGGTGCTCTTCCATTGAGCTAACACCCTTTAAAGAATTAGACTTTAAACTATAAATTTCCCCTAAAGGTGCAAAGATACACCAAAGGAATAGAAAATATAGGAAGATGAAAAGTTGTTAGAAATAATATGTTCAATATACATAATAAAAAGACAATAAGAATAAATTTTGATACAATTTAAAAAATCATGTACTACGTAGGAGAATAAGTGGAAAGCACAACTAGAAATTTGAATCACAACATAACAATATAAAAGAACATGCAACAGGAAAGGAACAACTCCATAGTTTGAGAAATATGAACAATCCATGGGCTTGTCCTTATATATTGATATAGATAACGAAATAGAAATATATATTTATGAAATTCAAGTATCACACAAGAATGTATTGAACAAATATAAATATGTAAAATGGTTTTTTTTTGCATTTGGATTTACCTTACAGAACCTCAGGAAAAAGTTTCCATGGAAAGAACCAATAAACATAACAACATGGACCTCAGGAGAAATTGTTTAGGGGATAAAATCTGAAGGTAAAGCACTAGAGAAGTATTCAAATCAAATGATGAAAAGTGTATCTAGAAAGAATTGAAAACCCTCTGAAGTAAACCACATGTTTGTCATCATGACTAATACACTTAAAAAAAATATTAGAATAAATTATAAACTATTCCACGAAAAATAAGTGAAATTTTCGACTATAATACAGTTTCAAATTAATCATTGGCATGACAGTAACTTCTCTGCGAAAATAAGAAAGTTTCAAGACAATGTATAATAGGTTGCATGGAAATTGTGTTGATAAAACCTTCCAAGGAATAAGACCACATCATTCAACAAGAGTGCCATCTTACTTAATGTTCTCAAAGACTAGTCAATAGAAAATTTCAATTGACGAACCTTCATAACTTGCATTGGTTCCTTATCCTTCATCCAACCCTAAAATTTTATACCAAGTTTAACATTTTGAAGGAAAATTAAGAAAACTCACATGATCTTGTGAAATAAGATTTTTATCACTACCATTAACTATAACGCAACCATTTTGCACAAACAAAGCATCCTTGTCTAAAGTGAAGTAGTCAATGATGATTAAGACTAATTGTTGGCTTATAATTGTTTTTCCATTTTTTTTTGAATTGTTAGAATTACCGCACTTAGTAGCAGAAGCATTCCCACCATGGATTATGAGGTCCACAAGAACGAATTATGTAACTAGGATTGTTGACTATAATCATTTTAGCCTTCTCCTTCCTTTTTCTCAGCCACTAAAATATGTGTGGAGAACTCTTTTCTTAAGACATCCCTCATTAGAATCGGAAGACCATTAGTGATAATAATAATATCCTCATAACATTTCCACTATCATTACAATTTCTTTTGGGCTAAAATTTATACTTATGGGTATCTTTTTCATGCCTTGTAAACAAATGAAGATGACAAGGGGAAGGAGCAGAGGAAGAGGGATTAGAAAACATCCATTGAGAGTAGCTTGAATTGTTTTCAATGATGCTCCATATATAGGGATCATTGTTGTAACTTGATTTCAATATTCAAGGCAAGCCAAAAAGCCTTGCTCCAATGAACTGAGTGCATGCAAAGTAAATCTTGTGTTGAATATGAAACAAGAGATAGTTGATAAAATTTAAACATTAATCCCCAGTGATGAATTTTTCAATATACTAATGAACAATCAATACCATCACTTTGTTGGCAATATGATGCAGACTGTTGTCCTTGATGGAAAACCACTTGATGAAGATGGTGGCAACCTACTTGATAAATTTGTTCTTGACTTGATGAGCTTGTTAATGATGAAGGTGCAGAAGAAATAATTTCCAGAATGGGCCAGAACAATGATGAAAAGTGTATGTCACAAGGCATACGCGAGTTTAGTAAAGGGAAGTCGCGTATGTACGCGGAAAAGTACGTGACAAGTCGCGTATGGACAATTGCGCTCTAAATGTGTAAAACTAGGGGTTACTACCATGGTATTGACCCATTGTATTGAGTGTTGGGTTGTCTATTTGATCCCGTCCAGGAATACCATCGGAAGTGATGTGGTTTTGGCTCAAGGTATTGAAAAAGGATAAACCTATATAAGGAGAATAAAATCATTGTGCAAGGGTGTGCAAGTGCCTGGGCTTTAAATGAATACTTCACTCTGAAGTTTATCTGTATGGTTGAACTCTGTTCTTAATCGATAGATCTGAATCTGTGATGCACCCATGAATATGATGAAGGTTCAAAATCTCTAGATCTGGAAATGATGAGTCTCTAGGATGATCTCAAAAGAAGTATTGAAGACTTGGCACAAATCTATTGAAGAAATCTGGGTAAGTCCATAGATCTGATCTGTTCTGCAAAGTTTATCTTTTATAGATCTATACGCATGTTCGTTTCATGAAAAGCGCGTATATACGCGGATCTGTTTAAAAAAAGGAGCGTATGGACTGTTAAGGTTTTTCTGAAAAGTGCACATATGTATACGCAGGTTGTCTTTATTAAAAGTGTTAGGGTCCCGTGATTTGGCCGATTGGCGAGCCAAATCATGATTTAACATCAAACCAAGCTTTGGAGCCCAAGGACCTAGCCTTCCTGGACTCAGAGAGGGCTCTCTCTATTATATGCAAAAGATATCGGTGTGTTTGCTTATGGTGTTCTGATATTAGGCTAGTTATGAAGTGAGTTTTTGATTTTTTGGGGTTTTTTAAGTTCCGTGAGGGATAAAACTGATCAAAGACATAAACTGGATAACAAGATGTAGATAAACTGGGCTATGGGGTCAAACAGGTCAAGGAAGCTATGAGGTGATGATGTAAGGCTGCTGTAGGGCCGATTTGATTCACGGTAGAAGGGATCTTTGGGAAAAATGGATTAAATGGACAACAAGTTTGTGAAAGAAAAGGGATTTCAAGTGTAACTAGTTGATAGCAGACATAAACATGTTATAGCAAGCCATTAATCATGCTAAATGTAACTATGAGCTAATTAAAACATTGAAATCAAACATTCCAGCCATACATAGAGGTATAAGACCCTCTAACTTCGGGAAATGGCTATCAGACTTTGGGGAAAACACATAAGACAAACTAACGACTCATAAACTACGCTGGAACACCTAAACATAGTCTCTAAGTCATTGGGCACTTTGACAAACAAGCTTTCATAGTTTTAGGCAAAGGGCTAGATCGGGACTAGGCCTCCTTGGTTCAACAAGATGATCAACTAATCAGTCAAAGAGAAAGCTTTATGGACAGAACTATGGACAACTTATAGGTAGGCAGGGCACACCATACATCCTACTCAACATGCATAGAACTTGTAAATAAAACTAGCAAACATTATCCTTAAGTTACTAAAGAGCAGTTAAGAATTCTTTAGCATAACTAAGGAAGAAGAAAACATCAAGCTATGAAGATTCGGGAATTTTGAGGTGCCTCCATGGGCATATCTCAAAACTAATCTCTACTGATCTATAGCAGCAAGAAGCATGTATTATGGATGAAAACTAGAAGACAAAAACATAGCAAGAAACACTATACCATTCTACCATGTCATGGAATCCATCATCAATCCTTCATCACTCCTCAAAAGCATCCAAGAGGCAGTCCAAAAATCATAACACAAGTGTATTCTTCAAAGCTCATATGACCAATGTATTAATTCTTCTCTCAAGTTCAGCCTCCGATTTACAATGAAACCCATGGAATAAATAGGCTTGAGGGAGGAAAACCTCATGGAGCAACTAGCTATCCCATTGGCCAAGTCAAAATATCTAAACTTGTCCTTGAGGCTTTGCAAAGCCCAAGGCACAAAATATCCCTTAAAATATCTAAAAAACTGCTAAAAACGGAAATTATATTGACTTTACATCATTTCCCAAGTATAAAAATAGCTTAACGCACATTTGGGAAAAGCAGATTTTTGAGTTTCAAAAATTACAAAAATACTTCATATTTATGCCTGAAAAAGGTCCCCTGACTTGCTGGAGGCAATTGGCAGCCTTCCCGATGTCGAAATGAGGCTCATGAGGGCTTGTTGGAAAGCTCTCTGTGTCTACTTTCCGGTGCAACTGAAACCATCTCAATCTGAGGCCTGGAAGTCATCCAAAACTGTACCTGTGTGTAAAAAACCAGGAAATAGCAGACTGCTGATATGGCGGGCAGAATGTGCAAAAAGAGGGCGTTTTTCGCCAATTTGAGGGGGCGAATGATCTCCAAATGCTCTGAAAATCGCTGGAGACCTGCTCATAGAATTATGGCATCCATCGGTATCATCCTCCTCCCTTGACAACTCCTCAAACTGAAATGGCGAAATTATGAGTTTTTGACCAAAAACCCAAAAAATGCCAATAAACAAAAAGTTGCCGAAAAAGGCCCAAAATTGGCATGCATGACCCTCAAGGGTCCATAGCAACATGATCCGAAGCTGAGGCCAAAATATCAAGGGCTGATATGCTTTTCCCTTCTTTCCGTGCTAGGCACTTCCCCTTTACCTTCTTCAATTTCTCTTGTGCTGCCTTTAGTTTGCGCCGGGCAAACTGATTCAGCTTTTGGAAGTGGTGTGTCCTTTTCCTCTGCAACTCTAAATCTCTATTTGCCCTCTCAAGCTTCATTTCCAAATGTTTGTTAGCTCTTTCAAGCCAAGCCTCTTTGTTTTCCTCAATTTCCTGCTCAAGGAGTGCAGTGAGAGGAAAGGCTTGGAGCTGGGCTTGCTCTTCTGCTCTCTGCTTTTCCAAGGCTTTTCTAAGCCCGATGGTCCTAGGCCTCTTCCGCCTAGGCTGGTCTTCCTCCTCTTCATCATCAAACTCACCAATGAGCTCTTCAATTCTTGCTTACGCCTTTTCTGCCTCTTTCTTATACTTAATCGCCCGTGCCTCATGAACAGCTGTGTGCACATTCATTTGTTTGTTTTCAATCTCCAAGAAATGATTGAAATTCCTTGCCCTTTGAAGATCTTGCTCTAATGCCTCAATTTTCCCTTCCTTATGGATTAAGAGATTTTCAAGAAGGTGGGCCTCATTGTCACTATCATCGCTTTGGATAGGGATAATAGCTAATTTACCTCCATGCTTTGTACTTTCCCCAACTTTGCTTTTACCTTTGAAAGCCAATCTGGCGTTTTTCCTCCTTGGCATGCTAGAAGGTGTCTTTTTGGGCAATTTCCTCTTGCTAGGAGCAATTTTTGTCACTGTTAGGGTGGCAGCTTTAGTCCCTCTTTTCCTTGCTGTGCTTAGCTTTGTTACTTCGAGAGAAGGATGCACAACTGATTTACCTTTAACATCTTCCTGAACTTGCTGCCCTTCTTGAGGCTGATGGATATCTTCTTCTGGCTGTTCACTTGGATGCCCCTGTTCGCCCACATTGGCTTGCTGTTCTTCATCAATGTCTTGTCCAATTAGTGGCTCAAAAGGTGACTCAACCTCCTGCCTAACCTGCTGTTCTTCATCAACTATCCGCTGCTGTCCCTCAACATCCAACTGCTGTTGTCCCTCAACATCCAACTGCTGCTGTCCCTCATCATGGACCTGCTGTCCTTCATCATGGACCTGTTGCTGTCCCTTATCATGGACCTACTGTCCTTCATCCTCTATCTGCTGTTGTCCCTCATCCCTTTCTTCTTGCTGCTGTTCACTGCCCTCTCCTTCTTGTTGTTGTTCACTGCCCTCTCCTTCCCCCTGTTGACTTGGCTGTCCAGTAGTCATTTTGAGCCTTCTAGGTGTAGGCCTACTAGACAAAGGCACTGGGCGATGGACAGGCTGAGTAGGAGAAATATGGGCAGGAGGAACAGTGGAAAAATCTGGATGGCTGATGAATAAATCCCATAAAACCTCTTTCTTCTCTAGCTGGTATAGGAAGATAATCTTGATCAAAGAATGATGAAAAAGAGAAGGGATTTGCTGAGGTGGGGCCTTCTTTTGGACAGTGGATGCCATTTTCTCTATGCTCTTGAACAAAAAGTAAGGGAGGTTCAGTTGCCTGCTTCTGGTAAAATGCATCAATAAACGAACATGGTAGGCATAAATTCGATTAAACCTCCCTTCACAAGTGAAATATTTCATTATGGCTTTCATAATCGGAGCATAGTTGTCAAGAAGATATGAAAAAGGGAAGATAGCAGTGACAGCCTCTCTATGTTCAGGCTTGATGAAAGGTTTGTAATCCTCTAAGTCAAGATGATCTTGTTTAAACCATTTTTCGCCATGATACGGGATCTTGGTGGCCTTGGACACATACCTTGGAGAAATTTTGAAATCAAGATCCGCCACTTGGAAGTGTTTTTCTTTGAATCTCAGGGCGCACAAGTGTGTTAATGGCGAAAAACTCTTGACCTCTTCTATCTTCTGGCAGAAATCAAGGTAGCCTACTTCATGGAAGTTAAAAAGTACAGAAGGATGAGCATTAATCTCTTCTGTAGAGATGGGCTCATATCTTTTATGTGGACCGCTCCTGTGGTCTTGCCTTGGAGGCATTTTGATCTGAATATGCTTTGGAAGAGGTAAATTGCCTTCACTGTGTGTAAAATGCCCTGCTGAAAACAAACTGTGTCACTATACTGCTTGGACAGATAGACAATGAGATTTGGATGTATTGCAAAAAGTTTTTTTGTAACACACAACTTCTGCTCTCCTTGAAACCAACCTTCTACCTTTGAATGTACCTGTCAACAGATTTCTCTGTATTTGGTCTCCAAGACAAATCTTAATCATAAAAACCCTGATCTTCAGAAATGGTCTTCCACCTTGAAAATATCACAGTCAACAACTCTTCAAAATGATATAATATAGTGAAAAGAGGGGCAGACTGCTAGAATGAGTTTGCTGTGAGAAAGTGCTAAAATCACCCTGTTCCTGAAACTTTAGATGTCAACCAATACACCTTACTCCTTGCTTAAGGAGACTTTCAGTCATTAACAACTCTGCCCTGTATAAGTGTGCCAACTTTCAACAAATTTTGCATATGTGAAATCAACCCTTAGTGTTATTAAACAGTCACTAACCTAATCCTGAGCCAAGATGACAGATCTTTAAAAGACTACAGAGTTTTTTGGTAGAAGCTATATGAGTTTTCTTTTTCAAAAAAAATTTGTCAAAAACCACTTATGAAGGTAACCCTCTGGTTATGTTATAAAAACCTCTGCTTAGATGGATAGCAACTTGTCAAATAAGTTTTAAACAACACAAGGCAGTCAACCAATAACACAGTGAATACTGTCCCTTTGTGAAGGGCGCGAGCAGCCTTCCCCTGTAGCCTCAACCTGTGAACTTCCTCTTGACCAAGAACCCCTTCTCCCACTAAATTTCACTGTTCTCTATGCATGTCACTTCGTTTAAGAAAAAGCATGCTCATTAAGTCAACCCTGGTGTGAGCATATAGGCAAATTCATAGTTCATGGAACAATGGTGACAATTTTTTGAAACAAGCTTTATAGTTTTAATAAGGGCTATAGCAGCTTATTTCTTCCCATAATCTAAGCTTCTGTTAAACATGTAAACCCTGTTTCTTTATAAAAAATTCTCTTTTGCCCTTTAGAGGCTTCTTTTGAAGTAGCAGTCAAGATTTTGTAACCAACATACTCGCTTTAATAAAAACACAGTTCTTTATAGGAAAAACCTCTGCCTTTCGATTGTTTTGAATATGAAACAATCTGCTCTTAATCTCAAAACCAACCTTTTCCTGTAGGTGTTTTTGAATGACACAACCAGCCCTTTATCACATTTCAATACTTCAGATCACCGTGTAGAAAGCACTGTTTTTTTTTTAGCTATAGTGACAGGGTTAGAAGGTTTTGAAAGCTTTGATACGAAACACCTGTAGTAGTTCAGCACACTGATCTCTTTATAGGTACTTCCAGTAGTGAATTTATCCTATAAACATAACTCCAAACTAGGGCCACAGTTTGAGTTTAAATTTTCATGTTACTTGGCAAATCTTTTGACATTGAGGGCGAAAACGTGTGGAAATACCTCAAGATTCGATGAACAACCGTTGGGGAGGGCTGGTGTGGCACCGGAGGTCTTCAGAGTATGCGCAGCACTCTTTCAGGATAGAACGTCGCGCAAAAAATGCCACCCGGGTGACCTGTCGGGTCGGGCTGTCGGGCGGTCGGGCGCCTTGTACAGGCACGTCGCGCAACTGTACAGGTGCGTCGTGCCAACACGGGCTGCCTTTGTAAATTTGCCTCCAGGCAAGTCGCGCGGGTTTCTAGGTGCGTCGCTCGGCCTTTAACAGCGCAAAACTCTACAAATCGACCCGAATTGTCTTGCTTTGATGCTAGTGAGGCAGGGAGCTCTGTTTGAATTTTGAAAATGAAACTCTCGCTCTCATACTTCAACCTTATGTCATTTCAAATCAAATCTTCAACGGTCACTTCTGTTTTTAAAATGTAAAAGGAAAATGTTTGGTCGGCTTTTGTAATGTGTTTAAAGCCCTTTTGATCCTTTTACCCACACCTTGGTGTATTTGCAAAACTGAATTCATAATATGTTCATGCATTTGAAGGTTTTCGATGCTTTTGGACCGTCTAATCCTAGACCACCCCTTTATGAAAACAAATATAACTTAAAGTCAGAACTCTGTCTTGTGCACAGTTGTTTCAAAGGGTGATTTCCATTTTTTGTTCTTTGGGTGATAAACACCGAACTTCAAACTTTGGAAATAACTTAACAACCTTTATATCATCTCTGTTTATTGAATACTGGAAACTTGTTTTGTTTCAAACTATCCATAACACTGACTGTCCATGAAAACAACTTCTTTGCCTATTCATAAACTGGTATACTTATTCACCATGTCCATCCTGGGAATTAAACCTGAAATAGCCTCCCATCATTTGTGAAGTATGTCTGAAAAGGGACAATTATTGACTAGGAGGAATAGGTCCCTTTGAAATATAGTTATCATTTGTTCTGACCAGTGTATTGACCTTTTGTAATGGAACCATTGCCAAAGCTTAACTCTGTCCACTGTTTTACCTTTCATCTTTTGCAGGTGACACATTGTAGCTGATTTCTTTCTATGCTTGCCAAATTCTTCAAAACCAGATGATGACTGGTGATAAAATGTCCTGACTGTTCCTTGCTTTAAAGAAATGCCTCCTCCTTTTAAGCTCGGTTTGACAGAATCCTGTAGATGTCTTTTGATTGGATGTGTAATAGTGAAGTGCTTCATGGGTTTTGAGTGCTGCTCCAGAGCTACTGAAACATATTTCCAGAACCTCTGTCTTAATCTGCTAAAGGTTATTTGATGAGCAGGTTTTGGAAAAATCTTCTTCTTATACATGGTGTCAGTCTCTGCTTCCAGGTGATCCATGAGTTCCTTTTTGGATTGTAAGTGCCATATCTTGCTTGCATCTCTTCATACCATATTTTCTCTGTTTACTTAAGAGGAGTTCCCTTTAAACTTCCTGGCATGTGACAGTGGGGTAACTGTGTGGCTTTTTCCCCTAAGGAAACTGCCCTTTTTGTATCAATGGCCTGAACAGTCAATATTGTCTCCTGTCCACTATAGGTACAGTTTGACAGACATTTTCATATGAATAGAAAAAGCAATATTTTTGAATTAGAAACACTAACTTTGACTTGTGTAATGACTGCTATTTTCCTTCTTTGTATCCTTCCACTGCACCTTTTGACTAATTAGTCTTCAACAACATCTAATGCTTTGGCCATCTGCTCATAAATGGAGGAGGCCCTTTATCTGAAGATTGTTTGATAAGGCTGCCTGACAAGGGTTTGCTTGATTATGATGGTAAGCAATCAACTTAAAAAACATCAAGACTGGCACCTCTGCTTGCAATCATAACTGTGTTTCAGAAAAACCTTAACCAAAGTATCACTGTCTCACTGTACTGTTCTGAGGGAAACTGAGATGTCATCATTTGCTTTGGTCATCTCATGACAAATTACTTGAAAGGTAGTGTCTATGACTATGGAGGTCAGTGCCTTTTGAAAAACAAAGAACTTTCTTTCTGCCTGTGTAATGGCATGTTTTGTCAGCACCTCTTCAATTTGATCTTGTGGACAAGCAGGCTGCTTATGATTGGAATTTTTACTAATGACATGCCTTTCTAAAGTTCAACAATTCACATGCTTTGAAAGTTTCAAATGACCTTTTTTATCAAACCAGACTCTTTTTCTTTTGAGCTAGCATATTTCAAACTCTACCCCTGTTATGATCATCACTCACATTCATAAAACCTGGAGATATTGTTTCACTGTTCAGTAAAAGGAAAACCTGGACTTTTGCAATCTTCAAAGTCAACACTGGCCAGCGCCCTCTGCTTGTGGATGAAGGAGGCGCCTAACCCTCTGCTTGTAAATGAAGGAGGTTCTGGGCCATGACAATTTACCAGTTTGCTGTGATAGTGGTGTCTCTCTCTTACTGTGATTTTCATGCTGGAAAGAGCTGTAAGGTCTTGATGAGTGACTCTTTGTTTTGCAGCTTCATATCAGGCTCATGCTACATTTAGAAGCAGTTGTTCCTCTAACTGTAGATTTAAGCATTTCATCCTGAGATGAAGTTATATTTCCTGTTCTTTGCAGAATCCATAAAACACTGTGAAGCACCTACTAATCAGCTTAAGTCTGTGGTTCATATAGTGCTGAGACCCAGGGGTATAAGTGGCGCGACTTAGAGATGTTTGTCAATTTCATTTGTAGAGTGAAAGGTCAGTCATGGTGGGTTTTGTAGAAAATGGAGGCTTTTTGGCTTTTTGATGATTGCCAAGGGTAAAATGTCTTAAAGCGCCACTTCCTAACATAGGGGAGACTTTTGCAACAAACTTGGAATTTTCCTTTTGGAGCTGATGGGCAGACCAGTAGGGCTGAAGCTAGAAAAAATAGTGATAATGGATTTTGACGTTGACATGGGCGGACTGATAAGTAAAAGGGCGAAAAAAGTTTTAGGAGGGTTTTCTAGATGACATATTGACATAAGGAAAACAGTTTCTAGAAAACTCAGCTGTAGATATAGTCATCACTAACATGTAAAAAATACTGATGGCTAACAGTGGCTCCATTTGGGGAGGGCAGCTCCTCGTCAGGAGGTGTCCAGAATTCAGATTTTTGGCTTATGAAGACCAGTGCCTTATCCATTGGTGCAAAATTTACCCTTCTCTTGATGTTATTTCTGAAAAGTGACAGCATGGTTAACATCAATGATACTTCTACCTACCCCACTATCTTTCCTAACATTTTTCTTCTCTTTGGCGCATTTGAACTAGCAGCCTTTTGACAATGTATATTTTTCTTTTTGCAAAATGAACCTATCTATTTCTACTCTTATATCTGCCGGGAGTTCAGATTAAACTGATGAACTCCTTCATTACTCTACCTATGCTAGATCGACTGTCAAGATTAAGCATTTTGACAGGATTTTATTCTCTAATTTAAAACATGAAATTTAAAATGATCAAATCAGGATTAGGCAGTCTGATTTGTCATGCATTTGCGGCATAAAAGACAAGCTGCACACAAATGTTATTTTGCAACAAAGGGAAACTAGACAAGCGGGGTTAAGATGTACAATGTATTTTTCATCCCTCGCTTCTCTCTTTGGTTCTGTTTTAGGCATGTGGAACCAGAATCTCTCCCTAATCTAAGCTTTGTGATAAGTCAATCTTACACAATGTTGACTATCTTGGCGCTCACTAACTTATCAGCAAATAAATTTAAACATGCTCAGCTATGATTAGGCTAGATAGCTGAACAAGACATTGAAGTACTAGTAGCGGCATTTAGATTTGCTCGCTTTCTGAAGAAAAAAAAAAACTACTTTTTGGAACATGGGCCCTTTGTTCTATCTTCACTTGCCCTCTTTTCTGTTTTTTACTGTTTTTGACTTTTCTGTCTTTTCAATATTTCAAACAATGGTATGTACAATGAATACAAGTGTTCCAAACTCAAAAATCTTGGAAATGACGGAATTTAAGCATCTTATCCTCGTAAGGATCTCCTCTCACCCTTGGCCCACTTAACTCCTGAAAAGAAAAATTTGGGAAATTTTCTCTCTCTAACATAACATAGGGATTCATGCAAGAATCTCTAAACAGCCCAGTATCTTCCCTTTGTACCTCTCTGAATATCTGATTTCCACTCCTTTCCTCACTGTATGCTTTCCTCAATTAATGCATGTATTCTTGGTCATTTTTAAAATAGATAATGACATCATCAAGGTATGCACAGATGCAGAAATTTAAAACTGGGAACATGGCTTTCATGAACAGATTTCTGATATTAGGTGGTTTTGCAATTTTGAACTTGAAATCTGATTTACCTCCTGCAAACTTGAAAAAATCTTTAAGCTGTCTACTCTGCAAGGGAATCTTATGATCATGACCTGAAACATCATCTCACAAACGTACATAATTAAAAGCACTTTTATTTGGTAAACCTTGGTCTTGGGTAGAAAAAACATATTTTCTATTATAGGGATATGCAGTATTACTTCTAAAATCAAAACAGACTCTATGGCCATCTGTTTTATCCCTGATTATTTCAGTTTGTTTCAGATTGTTGTGTTTTCTCTTGTCAAAGCTGTTCTTTGAGGGGAAGGTATTTACACAGTAGTTTCCCTTGCTTTTTCTGTAGAAATTGGTATTCTTCATGAGATTTCTGATTTTAGCATTTCTAAGTTCTTCATGAAAAGATAGAATATGAGCTAATTTCAGTAGTTCAGGTATGCTGGGATTGCAACTGTCATCCTTGCTCATAAGAAGTTTATCTGGCATTTTCTCAAGATGTTGAGCTGCTGAGGTTATGGTCAAAGTTTCATTCGTAGTAGGAGGGTCACATGATGGTAAATATTTGAGGTATGGTAGAAACATTAAACTCCCTTGCTCCCGGGTTCCAAATAGGTTTATGATGTGTAGGTCTTCTAACGCCTTTACTCGGAAGAAGTTTCCACAAGTCACTGCTGATGTTTGACTAAAACTAGAGCAATTTGCTTGATAATACATAAGAGTTTGTTCTTCTTGTTCTAATCCTACTTCAGAAAGGGAAAACTTACTTTCCTCAAGACACAACTGTTCATGATCATGGTAGTTTTGAGTGTCTAGTTCATCATAGGGCACCAGGGACAGTTGATGTGGTGGATCTAAGTTTACATCAGTTTCCTCTGACTCTTCTTCCATGTTTTCATCAATATGCATAATGAAAGAGTTCAGGTCGGAACGCAAGGAACACATTGGAATGTTGTCTAGCCTATCTTGACTACTAATCATATATTTCATGTGTGATTCACGGTAGAGTATTCTAGTCTGGCCAAACACAGGAATGGTGGCATATGACATGTCCAGTTGGATATTCCCTTGGAGTTTGGCTCCCCAAGATCTGGATAGAAGCATCCCGTACTTGGGAGGAATGTCTGCCACCACTATATCCATGATTAGATGTTTCGCGGGTATTTGGGCCAGACTAAAACAAAGGTCTTTGATCAAACCCAGGCATTGGACTCTACTTGAATCAAATGAATACAAGTCTTTGTATGGTCTTGTGATTTCCAGGCCTAGTCTTTCCATTACTATCTTCGGCATAAGATTATGCGAGGCGCCGGAGTCTAGCATGGCATTGTGGAGGATTTGGTCATGGATGTTTAGGCTAATGTAAAATGGAAGAGTAGCTCCCTCTTGGAATTTTCCCTCTACCTTTGGACCAAACAATACTTCAGGAATGTCATCAGTCAGATTAACAGTATTTGCATCATTCCCTAGATTTAAGACCTTTAGTACTTGGGATTTATAAGAGTTTTGGGCAATGAGATCAGTAAGAGGCATGGTGATCTTAATTTTGGCGATTTCGCCTTCAAAGCTGAAAGGTAGCTGAAGTTTAGATATGTTTGTTTCGGTTTTTTCAGCCACGACCTTCTCTATGTTCTGAGTTTGTTGACCTTGTTTTGGGGTTTTGTTTGCCATAGTTGTTTCGGTGACTTTTGTAGAAGTACCAGGAGTATCTGAGAGAGGACTAGTTTGGATAACTTTAGCTCTGCTTTGGTCAGTCTTCTCAACCTTGATTTTGTCACTGCTTGACGCTTTCTTGAGGATGGTATCTGGAGCTTTAGCAGTATCAGAGTTACCTTTATTGACATTATCTTGGTTTCTTTTGCTTCTAAGGTCATATTTCTTGTGGGTTTCTATAATAGCATTTTGAAACTCTATGGCGGGGTCATCGGGATCTTCATAGTTGGTCTCATCTTGATCAGGAGAAAAGAACGTTTGTTCTTCTTCGGTGAGGTACACCTCACTCTCATTGTCAGACCATATGAGGTTTAAATGATGTTCATCAAGAGGTTTTGAGTCCCTATCATCTTCTTCCACATAGTTTTCATTGAATGGTGGCCTGATCTGTTGATCATTTTCCCTTGGTCTGTTTTGGGGCTGTTCCCTCCTAAATTTCTGGTTCCGGTTTCTGTTTGGAGGGTTTGGCTGGTTATCCCTAACAGGAGCTTTTTCATTGATCTTTTCCCACATTTTAGCCATGGATTTGACTAAGTCGTCTATTCTGGGATCTAGGGAAGGTGATGAAGTAGAGACCTTATCTCTATATGTGACCTTTATTTCTGATCTAGTTCTAGCTCTTTTTTCAGCTAAGTTGGCATCTGCTTTTATAGATATTTGTTGCATTTCCTCTAAGGTAGGGGGATCCTTGTCTCTTAAATGATATGTCATGTCCGGATCAAAGTCCTCGGGAAATTTTGCCAAAGCTAAACCAAGTGGAGGTTTGAAATGAGGTGGGAGGGAGTTATATACACTGTTGAACCTAGTACAGTAAGCTTGGACACTTTCCCCATTTTCCCGTTTTAGGTTGTTATATTCTGACAGGATTTGAATGGGGTTTCTTCGGATTTCCCACCTATTTCTGAAGACTTGATGTAGTTCTGGGATATCATGGATACTGTTTGGAGCTAAGCTTTTGAACCATGCTTTGGGTTCACCCCCAAGACTTTGGGCAAATATTCTCATTCTGACGGTCTCGTCTTGTACCTCCAGGTATTCATAAGCATCATTCATCCTACTTATATGTTGTTGAGGTGTAGTGGTGTCTTCTCCAGTAAAGTGTGGGATTTTGTCTTGATATTTGTTTGGGAGAGGAGCTAAAGGCGGTGGCAACACCAAAGGTGCGTACCAGGCTGCCATGACTGGAGCTAATGGATGATGTACAAGATGAGGACCAGTAGGCTGAAATGAAGTGGTTTGAACAACGGTGGTTTGACCAGGTGTAGCGGATGAACTTGGACTAGTGATCTGGTTTTGAGCAGATCTGGGATGATAGGAGCCAAACTGATAGAGAAGCTGGAAGTCAGGAGGAGTGGTAGGTGAAGCTTCTCTACTAGGACTCTGTGATGGGTCTAGGGGTTCAAGATCGTCAAAGTTTATCTTACTATATGATTTGCTCCTGGGAAGAGTTTGTGATGACTCTAGTCCCAAAGGTGAATCTAGTAGGATAGTGCGATGTTTAGGTACAGATCTTGCTCTACGGATGGATCTACCAGTAGCTAGATGGTCAGTTTCGGAAGCTTGCCACAGAATCTTCTCTGGGTCATCTACTATGATAGGGGGATTTGGGTCTGGATGAGCTCTGGTATTGATTCTTCGTGAAGCCAGATTTTAGATCCAGAGTCTAAAGAGAATGGTATTGGTGAATGTTTTGGATGAGTGGTTTTTCTAAAGCTTTACTAAGGTGAAGGATGGTCAAACATAAAAGGGATGGATTAGTGGAGTTGCCAGGTGGAAATGGGTTGTTTTTGTGAAGATAGCTATGGTCCACCACCAGTAACTAATCTGAGAATGTTTTTGGATTTTCTGAGTTTTATGTGCAGCCTATGGTTTGTTAAAGTATCCTAGACTTGTTTCAACACTTTTCTAGGGTGATGAGAACAAAAAGATTTTACTCTAAAAAATGGGTCTATGGACTGCTTGCTTGTCTATGGTATCTAAAAGACCAAAAGATTCTATAAGAGTTTGCTGGACTATTATGTACTCAGTGTCCTACCATCTCCCGCTATGTTAGTGAGTGATGGGATAGGTCTATCGGATAGTAGCCTAGAGTTTGGTAAAATAGTAAGGTCTACTAGAAGTTAGTGGAGTCGCCAGGTGGAATGTCAATTGTTTTGAGGTATACTTGTATGGTCCACCACCAGTACTGTCAAAAGCCAATCTAAAGGAGTATTTTGGGGTTTTTTCTGAGTTTTATGTGCAGCCTAAGATGTAAGAGTGTTATAAAACTGATTCATCACTTTGCTAAGATGGTGAAGCAGAGAGTTTATACTAAATGATTCTAAAGGCTGATGGTTTAAGTTAAAATTTGAAGGACTAAGGAGTCTGTAAAAGTTCGCTAGACTGTCATGTACTCAGTATGTCCCACCGTGATCACCATTATGTTATTGAGCAGTGGGATAAGTCAATCAGCTAGTAATCTCAAAAAGTCTCTAAAGATGAGGGAAACAAATTTTTTTAATCACTCAGAGTCCCACAGTGATCGCCATTATGTTAGTGAGCGGTGGGGTAACTGATGGTAGATATGCTTAGTCCAAAAAGGGGCTTTTCGTGAGTCTTGCAAGATATTCAGATTAAAATAAACTCAGAAAAGTCCCACCGTGATCACCATTATGTTAGGGTCCCGTGATTTGGCCGATTGGCGAGCCAAATGACGATGTAACATCGAACCAAGCTTTGGAGCCCAAGGACCTAGCCTTCCTGGACTCAGAGAGGGCTCTCTCTATTATATGAAAAAGATATCGGTGTGTTTGCTTATGGTGTTCTGATATTAGGCTAGTTATGAAGTGAGTTTTTTGATTTTTTGGGGTTTTTTAAGTTCGTGAGGGATAAAACTGATCAAAGACATAAACTGGATAACAAGATGTAGATAAATTGGGCTATGGGGTCAAACAGGTCAAAGAAGCTATGAGGTGATGATGTAAGGCTGCTGTAGGGCCGCTTTGATTCACGGTAGAAGGGATCTTTGGGAAAAATGGATTAAATGGACAACAAGTTTGTGAAAGACAAGGGATTTCAAGTGTAACTAGTTGATAGCAGACATAAACATGTTATAGCAAGCCATTAATCATGCTAAATGTAACTATGAGCTAATTAAAACATTGAAATCAAACATTCCAGCCATACATAGAGGTATAAGACCCTCTAACTTCGGGAAATGGCTATCAGACTCTGGGGAAAACAAATAAGACAAACTAACAACTCATAAACTACGTCGGAACACCTAAACATAGTCTCTAAGTCATTGGGCACTTTGACAAACAAGCTTTCATAGTTTTAGGCAAAGGGCTAGATCGGGACTAGGCCTCCTTGGTTCAACAAGATGATCAACTAATCAGTCAAAAAGAAAGTTTTATGGACAGAACTATGGACAGCTTATAGGTATGTAGGGCACACCATACATCCTACTCAACATGCATAGAACTTTGTAAATAAAACTAGCAAACATTATCCTTAAGTTAGTAAAGAGCAGTTAAGAATTCTTTAGCATAACTAAGGAAGAAGAAAACATCAAGCTATGAAGATTCAGGAATTTTGAGGTGCCTCCATGGGCATATCTCAAAACTAATCTCTACTGATCTATAGCAGCAAGAAGCATGTATTATGGATGAAAACTAGAAGACAAAAACATAGCAAGAAACACTATACCATTCTACCATGTCATGGAATCCATCACCAATCCTTCATCACTCCTCAAAAGCATCCAAGAGGCAGTCCAAAAATCATAACACAAGTGTATTCATCAAAGCTCATATGACCAATGTATTAATTCTTCTCTCAAGTTCAGCCTCCGATTTACAATGAAACCCATGGAATAAATAGGCTTGAGGGAGGAAAACCTCATGGAGCAACTAGCTATCCCATTGGCCAAGTCAAAATATCTAAACTTGTCCTTGAGGCTTTGCAAATCCCAAGGCACAAAATATCCCATAAAATATCTAAAAACTGCTAAAAACAGAAATTATATTGACTTTACATCATTTCCCAAGTATAAAAATAGCTTAACGCACATTTGGGAAAAGCAGATTTTTGAGGTTCAAATATTACAAAAATACTTCATATTTATGCCTGAAAAAGGTCCCCTGACTTGCTGGATGCAATTGGCAGCCTTCCTGATGTTGAAATGAGGCTCATGAGGGTTTTCTGGAAAGCTCTTTGTGTCTACTTTCCGGTGCAACTGAAACCATCTCAATCTGAGGCCTGGAAGTCATCCAAAACTGTACCTGTGTATAAAAAACCAGGAAATAGCAGACTGCTGATATGGCGGGCAGAATGTGCAAAAAGAGGGCATTTTTCGCCAATTTGAGGGGGCGAATGATCTCCAAATGCTCTGAAAATCACTGGAGACCTGCTCATAGAATTATGGCATCCATCAGTATCATCCTCCTCCCTTGACAACTCATCAAACTGAAATGGCGAAATTATGAGTTTTCGGCCAAAAACCCAAAAAATGCCAAAAAACAAAAAGTTGCCGAAAAAGGCCCAAAATTGGCATGCATGACCCTCAAGGGTCCATAGCAACATGCTCTGAAGCTGAGGCCAAAATATCAAGGGCTGATATGCTTTTCCCTTCTTTCCGTGCTAGGCGCTTCCCCTTTGCCTTCTTCAATTTCTCCTGAGCTGCCTTTAGTTTGCGCCGGGCAAACTGATTCAGCTTTTGGAAGTGATGTGTCCTCTTCCTTTGCAGCTCTAAATCTCTATTCGCCCTCTCAAGCTTCATTTCCAAATGTTTGTTAGCTCTTTCAAACCAAGCCTCTTTGTTTTCCTCAATTTCCTGCTCAAGGAGTGCAGTGAGAGGAAAGGCTTGGAGCTGGGCTTGCTCTTCTGCTCTCTACTTTTCCAAGGCTCTTTTAAGCCCGATGGTCCTAGGCCTCTTCCGCCTAGGCTGGTCTTCCTCCTCTTCATCATCAAACTGACCAATGAGCTCTTCAATTCTTTCTTGCGCCTTTTCTGCCTCTTTCTTATACTTAATCGCCCATGCCTCATGAACAGCTGTGTGCACATTCATTTGTTTGTTTCTTTTCAATCTCCTGGCAAACACGTGCACTTTCGCTTCCTTTTAAAGGATCCAAGTTCTCAATGCCTCAATTTGCCCTTCCTTATGGATTAAGATTTGCTAGTTGCTGGGCCTCATTGTCACTATCATCGCTGATAGGGATAATAGCTTAATTACCCATGCTTTCAGATTTCTCCCCAACTTTGTTTTTACCTCCTGAAAGGTTGAAAGCCAATCTGGCGCTTTTCCTCCTTGGCATGTTAGAAGGTGTCTTTTTGGGCAATTTCCTCTTGCTAGGAACAATCTTTGTCACTGTTAGGGTGGCAGCTTTAGTCCCTCTTTTCCTTGCTGTGCTGAGCTTTGTTACTTTGAGAGGAGGATGCACAACTGATTTACCTTTAACATCTTCCTGAACTTGCTGCCCTTCTTGAGGCTGATGGATATCTTCTTCTGGCTGTTCACTTGGCTGCCCCTGTTCGCCAACATTAGCTTGTTGTTATTCATCAAAGTCTTGTCCAATTTGTGGCTCAAGAGGTAACTCAACTTCCTGCCTAACATGCTGTTCCTCAACTGCTGTCTGCTGCTGTCCCTCATCCTGTATCTGCTGTTGTCCCTCAATATCTAACTGTTGATGTTCTTCAATATCTAACTGCTGCTGTCCCTCATCATGGACCTGTTGTCCTTCATCCTCTATCTGCTGCTGTCCCTCATCCCTTTCTTCTTGCTGCTATTCACTGCCCTCTCCTTCCCCCTGTTGACTTGGCTTTCCAGTAGTCATTCTGAGCCTTCTAGGTGTAGGCCTACTGGACAAAGGCATCGGGCGATGGACAGGCTGAGTAGGAGAAATATGGGCAGGAGGAACAGTGGCAAAATCTAGATGGCTGATGAATGAATCCCATGAAACCTCTTTCTTCTCTAGATGGTATAGGAAGATAATCTTGATCAGAGAATGATGAAAAAGAGAAGGGATTTGCTGAGGTGGGGCCTTCTTTTGGACAGTGGATGCCATTTTCTCTATGCTCTTGAACAAAAATTAAGGGAGGTTCAGTTGCCTGCTTCTGGTAAAATGCATCAATAAACGAACATGGTAGGCATAAATTCGATTAAACCTCCCTTCACAAGTGAAATATTTCATTATGGCTTTCATAAGCAGAGCATAGCTGTCAAGAAGATATGAAAAAGGGAAGATAACAGTGACAACCTCTCTATGTTCAGGCTTGATGAAAGGTTTGTAATCCTCTAAGTCAAGATGAGCTTGTTTAAACCATTTTTCGCCATGATACGGGATCTTGGTGGCCTTGGACACATACCTTGGAGAAATTTTGAAATCAAGATCCGCCACTTGGAAGTGTTTTTCTTTGAATCTCAGGGCGCACAAGTGTGTTAATGGCGAAAAACTCTTGACTTCTTCTATCTTCTGGCAAAAATCAAGGCAGCGTACTTCATGGAAGTTGAAAAGTACAGAAGGATGAGCATTAATCTCTTCTGTAGAGATGGGCTCATATCTTTTATGTGGACCGCTCCTGTGGTCTTGCCTTGGATGCATTTTGATCTGAATATGCTTTGGAAGAGGTAAACTGCCTTCACTGTGTGTAAAATGCCATGCTGAAAACAAACTGTGTCACTATACTGCTTGGACAGATAGACAATGAGATTTGGATGTATTGCAACAATTTTTTTTGTAACACACAACTTCTGCTCTCCTTAAAACCAGCCTTCTACCTTTGAATGTACCTGTCAATAGATTTCTCTGTATTTTGTTTCCAAGACAAATCTTAATCATAAAAACCCTGCTCTTCAGAAATGGTCTTCCACCTTGAAAATATCACAGTCAACAACTCTTCAAAATGATATAATATAGTGAAAAGAAGTGCAGACTGCTAGAAGGAGTTTGCTGTGAGAAAGTGCTAAAATCACCCTGTTCCTGAAACTTTAGATGTCAACCAATACACCTTACTCCTTGCTTAAGGAGACTTTCAGTCATTAACAACTCTCCCCTGTATAAGTGTGCCAACTTTCAACAAATTTTGCATATGTGAAATCAACCCTTAGTGTTATTAAACAGTCACTAACCTAATCCTAAGCCAAGATGACACATCTTTAAAAGACTACAGAGTTTTTTGGTAGAAGCTATATGAGTTTTCTTTTTCAAAACAAATTTGTCAAAAACCCCTTATGAAGGTAACCCTCTGGTTATGTTATAAAAACCTCTTCTTAGATGGATAGCAACTTGTCAAATAAGTTTTAAACAACACAAGGCAGTCAACCAATAACACAGTGAATACTGTCCCTTTGTGAAGGGTGCGAGCAGCCTTCCCCTGTAGCCTCAACCTGTGAACTTCTGCTTGACCAAGAACCCCTTCTCCCACTAAATTTCACTGTTCTCTATGCATGTCACTTCGTTTAAGCAAAAGCATGCTCATTAAGTCAACCCTGGTGTGAGCATATAGGCAAATTCATAGTCTATGAACAATGGTGACAGCTTTTTGAAACAAGTTTAAGCTAGACAAGGGCTGTAGGAGGTTATTTCTTCCCATAATCTAAGCTCCTGTTAAACATGTAAACCCTGTTTCTTTATAACAAATTCTCTTTTGCCCTTTAGAGGCTTCTTTTGAAGTAGCAGTCAAGATTTTGTAACCAACATACTCCCTTTAATCAAAACACAGTTCTTTATAGGAAAAACCTCTGCCTTTCGATTGTTTTGAAGATGAAACAATCTGCTCTTAATCTCAAAACCAACCTTTTCCGGTGTTCTTGAATAACACAGTCAGCCCTTTATCACAGTTCAACACTTCGGATCACCGTGCAGGAAACACAGTTTTTTAGCTATAGTGACAGGTTTAGAAGGTTTTGAAAACTTTGATACGAAACCCCTGTAGTGGTCTAGCATACGGATTTCTTTATAGGTACTTCTAGCAGTGAATTTATCCCATAAACACAACTCTAAACTAGGGCCACAGTTTGAGTTGCAATTTTCATGTTACTTGGCAAATCTTTGAAAACGAGGAGGAAGATATATGAGAATACCTTCAATTTCGATGAGAAAATCCTTTGAGAGGGCTGGAGTGGCACCGGAGGTCTTCACAGCATACGCGGCACTCTTTCAGCAAAGAACGACGCGCAGAATTATACCCGGGTGGCCTGCCGGGTCGGGTTGTTCGTAAGCTTGCCGCCAGACAGTTGGGCTACGCAATCAGACAGCGCTACATGCCAACACGGTCAGCTTTTGTAATCGTCGTTTGTGTCAGCAAGGCTTCCGTGTGCTGCCGCCGGTCTTTACCGCAAAACTCTGCAAATTGACCCGAATTATCTTGCTTTGATGCTAGTGAGGCAGGGAGCTCTGTTTGAATTTTGAAAATGAAACTCTCGCTCTCATACTTCAACCTTATGTCATTTCAAATCAAATCTTCAATGGTCACTTCTGTTTTTAAAATGTAAAAGGAAAATGTTTGGTCGGCTTTTGTAAGGCGTTTAAAGCCCTTTTGATCCTTTTACCCACACCTTGGTGTATTTGCAAAACTGAATTCATAATCTGTGCATGCATTTGAAGGTTTTCGATGCTTTTGGACCGTCTAATCATAGACCACCCCTTTATGAAAACAAATATAACTTAAAGTCAGAACTCTGTCTTGTGCACAGTTGTTTCAAAGGGTGATTTCCATTTTTTGTTCTTTGGGTGATAAACACCGAACTTCAAACTTTGGAAATAAATTAACAACCTTTATATCATCTCTGTTTATTGAATACTGGAAACTTGTTTTGTTTCAAACTATCCATAACACTGACTGTCCATGAAAACAACTTCTTTGCCTATTCATAAACTGGTATACTTATTCACCATGTCCATCCTGGGAATTAAACCCGAAATAGCCTCCCATCATTTGTGAAGTATGTCTGAAAAGGGACAATTATGGACTAGGAGGAATAGGTCCCTTTGAAATATAGTTATCATTTGTTCTGACCAGTGTATTGACCTTTTGTAATGGAACCATTGCCAAAGCTTAACTCTGTCCACTGTTTTACCTTTCATCTTTTGCAGGTGACACATTGTAGCTGATTTCTTTCTATGCTTGCCAAATTCTTCAAAACCAGATGATGACTGGTGATAAAATGTCCTGACTGTTCCTTGCTTTAAAGAAATGCCTCCTCCTTTTAAGCTCGGTTTGACAGAATCCTATAGATGTCTTTTGATTGGATGTGTAATAGTGAAGTGCTTCATGGGTTTTGAGTGCTGCTCCAGAGCTACTGAAACATATTTCCAGAACCTCTGTCTTAATCTGCTGAAGGTTATTTGATGAGCAGGTTTTGGCAAAATCTTCTTCTTATAAATGGTGTCAGTCTCTGCTTCCAGGTGATCCATGAGTTCCTTTTTGGATTGTAAGTTCCATATTTTGCTTGCATCTCTTCATACCATATTTTCTCTGTTTACTTAAGAGGAGTTCCCTTTAAACTTCCTGGCATGTGACAGTGAGGTAACTGTGTGGATTTTTCCCTAAGGAAACTGCCCTTTTTGTATCAATGGCCTGCACAGTCAATATTGTCTCCTATCCACTATAGGTACAGTTTGACAGACATTTTCATATGAATAGGAAAAGCAATATTTTTGAATTAGAAACACTAACTTTGACCTGTGTAATGACTGCTATTTTCCTTCTTTGTATCCTTCCACTGCACCTTTTGACTAATCAGTCTTCAACAACATCTAATGCTTTGGCCATCTGCTCATAAATGGAGGAGGCCCTTTATCTGAAGATTGTTTGATAAGCCTGCCTGACAAGGGTTTGCTTGATTATGATGGTAAGCAATCAACTTAAAAAACATCAAGACTGGCACCTCTACTTGCAATCATCACTGTGTTTCAGAAAAACCCTAACCAAAGTATCACTGTCTCACTGTACTGTTCTGAGGGAAACTGAGATGTCATCATTTGCTTTGGTCATCTCATGACAAATTACTTGAAAGCTAGTGTCTATGACTATGGAGGTCAGTGCCTTTTGAAAAACAAAGAACTTTATTTCTGCCTGTGTAATGGCATGTTTTGTCAGCACCTCTTCAATTTGATCTTGTGGACAAGCGGGCTGCTTATGATTGGAATTTTTACTAATGACATGCCTTTCTAAAGTTCAACAATTCACATGCTTTGAAAGTTTCAAATGACCTCTTTTATCAAACCAGACTCTTTTTCTTTTGAGCTAGCATATTTCAAACTCTACCCCTATTATGATCATCACTCACATTCATAAAACCTGGAGATATTGTTTCACTATTCAGTAAAAGGCAAACCTGGAATTTTGCAATCTTCAAAGTCAACACTGGCCAGCATCCTTTGCTTGTGGATGAAGGAGGCGCCCTAACCCTCTGCTTGTAAATGAAGGAGGTTCTGGGCCATGAAAATTTACCAGTTTGCTGTGACAGTGGTGTCTCTCTCTTACTGTGATTTTCATGCTGGAAAGAGCTGTAAGGTCTTGATGAGTGACTCTTTGTTTTGCACCTTCATCTCAGGCTCATGCTACATTTAGAAGCAGTTGTTCCTCTAACTGTAGATTTAATCATTTCATCCTGAGATGAAGTTATATTTCCTGTTCTTTGCAGAATCCATAAAACACTGTCAAGAACCTACTAATCAGCTTAAGCCTGTGGTTCATACAGTGCTGAGACCTAGGGGTATAAGTGGCGTGACTTACAGATGTTTGTCAATTTCATTTGCAGAGTGAAAGGTCAGTCATGGTGGGTTTTGTAGCAAAATGGAGGCTTTTTGGCTTTTTGATGATTGCCAAGGGTAAAATGTCTTAAGGCACCACTTTCTAACATAGGGGAGACTTTTGCAACAGACTTGGACTTTTCCTTTTGGAGCTGATGGGCAGACCAGTAGGGCTGAAGCTAGAAAAAATAGTGATAATGGATTTTGACTTTGACATGGGCGGACTGATAAGTAAAAGGGTGAAAAAAGTTTTAGGAGGGTTTTCTAGATGACATATTGACATAAGGAAAACAGTTTCTAGAAAACTCAGCTGTAGATATAGTCATCACTAACATGTAAAAAATACTGATGGCTAACAAAAAGCACATATATACGTGAGTCTGTTTGAAGAAAAGCGCATATGAAGTTTGAACTGATGGTTGCTCAAAGCTGATTGAGATTCTGCATATCTATTCTGAAGTCTGGGTTATCTCTGATATTCTGGTTACAGTGGTTTGACTATTCTGTGATGCAATGGGCAAAGGATTTTTGCTGATAAGTGAAGGATTGTGTTGAAGCTGTTTGATCCAGTTTGAAAATTGATGAAACGTGGTCTGCAGTGGATCTGTGGGTTGAAACCTTCAATCTGAAAGTAGAAACCGTCTACCAGGAGAGGCTGGTGTTAATATCAGGGGGTAGTAGCTCCCTTTCAGGAGAGGCTGGTAAACGAGAGCAGGGGGTTGTTGCTCCCTTCCAGGAAAGGCTGGTAAATGAGAGAAGGTTGTAGCCTTCTATAGGTGGGTGCCTGCATGCTGGTATGAATTTGCGCCAGTACATGTTGTAAGAAGTTTTCTTAATAATAATAAAGTTTGAAGACTGAGACGACAGCAGTGGTGGTTTTCTCCTGAATTGGGTTTCCACCTAAAAATCCTGGTGTTCATATGTGATTACTTGTGTGATGATTACTCTATTCTTTCTGCACCTATTTACTATTTTCTGAACTTCTGATAAATTATTAATGCAATGATCTAAGTCATGAATTAAATGCATAATTAATTCACTAGATATACGCGAGTTCTGTAAAGGATATCTGCATACATACGCGAGTTTAATTCAGGAAATTAGCGTATGGGTTTTTAAGAAAGAAAATATCAAATTTTTATTGTCTGCGCTAAATACTGATTCACCCCCCCCCCCTCTCAGTATTTTTCCCAACAATTGGTATCAAAGCGGGTCCTTTTGAAAAAGCTTAGCTGCTAGAAGGAAGATCAAGCAAGATGAGCAATGAAGATGGAACAACATCTATCAAGCCTCCACTCTTTAATGGAAGAAATTTAATCTTCTGGAAAATAAGGATGAGATCCTATCTTTAGTCTATGGGAGCAGATGTATGGGCCATTGTTGAACAAGGATATCAATATCCAGCCGCAGTACCAACGGATCCGACGGAAAAGGAGAATTATGAAACAAATGCAAAGGCAGTCAATGCACTATTGGGAAGTCTAACTAAATCAGAATTTGTCAAGGTTATGTAGCTGAATACAGAAAAGGCAATATGGGACAAAATCATCCTAAGTTATGAAGGAGATGCAAAGGTAAAAAGTGTAAAACTCCAAAATCTCATAATTGAATATGAAAATTTGAAGATGCATAATGATGAGAGTGTTGCAAGTTTCTTTTTACGTCTTGATGATATTGTAAATTGTATGAGAAACATGGGAGAAACAATAGCAGAATCTACTTTGGTTGAGAAAATCTTAAGATCTCTAACGGCAAAATTTGAGTCAAAAGTTTCCGCTCTTGAAGAAAAACAGGATCTTCAAAATCTGACTGTCGTACAACTCCATGGCATACTAACTGCTTATGAAATGAGAAGAGGAGGATCATCTGAAGTCAAATAAGCCGTCTTTAGAGCTTCTACAAAAGGGAAAGAAGTATAAGAAGCAGAAGGATCAGGATATATCTCAGAAGAAGATGAGGTAAATTTTGTAAAGAAACTTCAACTTGGCACAGGACGGTTCAGATGTAAGCTTCCTTTCAAATGTTTTGATTGTGGAAGAGCTGGTCATTATGCTTCTAAGTGTCCTTATAAAGAAACATCTATAAAAGGGAAGGAAGTAGCAAAAAGGAATAACCATCGGTCTAGCACTAGGAAAAGTTACTACACTCATGAAGACAGTGATGGGTTCTCTGATAGTGAAGAAGAATGTGAACAAGATCTTAGACTTCTCATGGCATTTGAATCTAAAGATGAAAAGGATACTTTTGTGGATGCTCTAGAGGATAATGATTTTCTTGAAGAAAACAATCAACTCAAAATTCTCTTAGAAGAATGTAAAATTCTCTTAGAAGAAAAGAAAATAACCATAGAGACTTTGGAAAAAAATGTTGAAGAAGCGAAGAAACACATTGAGAAATTACAATGTGAAGTGGTAAGTCAAAGAAAATAATTTGAGAAAGTAAAGACTCTGAATCCTAGATTTACTAAAGGATCTGAAACCTTAGATGAGATTATCAAGGTACAACGTTCTCCTCTTATAAAGACGGGTCTTGGATATATTGGAGAATCTTCTCATACTATAGCTCCAAATTATCTAAAAGTAGCTACAACTGGTCTACTACATTCTGCCACTCAGCAAGATTCATTACAGGTAAAGCATGATCATCTCAATTCAAAGAACACTAACATGAATATTTCTCAAAGACACACCAATCAACAGGTAAATTCAAGTAGAAGATTTCATGATCGCAGAAATTTCTTCTTCAATGGACAATGTTTCTCATGTCACAATTTTCGTCATAAAGCTGTTCAATGTGTTGCATATAAAACCATCATGACTAGAGAAGCAAGAAAGAAAAGGATTGATGTTGAAACAAAGAAGAATACCTATAACAAATTTTCTCCTCTTCTAAAGGAATTTGAATGTGCATATTGCAATAACTTTGGGCATGAAGAATCTGAATGCAGGAGCAAATTTCAGCCAAAAGAGCATTTTCCTTCAAGTTCCAAAGTATGGAAAAAGAAGGAAATACAGGTTGAAAATTGTGGCATAGCGTTATTTGCAGAAGGTGAAGAAAATCAATGGTACATTGATAGTGGATGTTCAAGACACATGACAGGTGACAAACACAAACTTCTTGCATATAGTGCTCTAGGAAAGGAAAAGAAAGTTACTTTTAGAAATGATACTCTTGTTGTAATTAAAGGAAAAGGGTCTGTGTTTCTAAAAGAAAAGGTGAAGGTTAATGATGTCATGTATGTGGATGGATTAAGGCATAACCTGTTGAGTGTAAGTCAAATGTGTGATCAAGGAACTGAAGTTGTCTTTAGTTCAAAAGAATGTGTGGTTCGTGATTTGGATACAGGTAAAACAATCATAAAAGGAAAAATAACTCCAAGCAACCTATATGTATTGAAGAACTACAAAGAACAATGCTACTTGAGTAAATCTTCAGAAAACTGGCTATGGCATAGAAAGTTGGGGCATCTGAGCTTCTCTCAAATCAACAAAACAAGCAGACTTAAAGCTGTTCGTGGTCTTCCCAATATTACTCTACCAGAGAGTATCATATGCAAATCTTGCCAATTCGGTAAACAGACCAGAGTACATTTTAATGCCAAGGAAGGTTCATCAAGTAGGCCTCTTGAACTCGTTCATACTAACATATGTGGACGTATGAGGAAAAAGTCACCACGTGGTGAAGAATACTATATCTTATTTATTGATGATTTCTCTAGAATGTGTTGGATTGGGTTGATTAAACACAAAGATGAAGCATTTGAAAAATTCCAGATCTTCAAAGCACTCGTGGAGAATGAATTAGATCTAAAAATCAGGTGTCTTAGATCTGATCCAGGAGGAGAATATACATCAAATGAATTCCTTAAATTTTGTGAACAACATGGCATAAAAAGACAGTTCTCTGTAGCTGGCACTCCACAACAAAATGGCGTAGCAGAAAGAATGAATAGAACAGTTCAACAAATGGCTAGAGCTATGCTTGATGATTCTAGAACACCTGACACTTTCTGGGGAGAAGCAGCACATACAGCAGTAAACATTCTCAACAAGGCACATGTTCGGGTAAATAGTGACAAAACTCCATATGAACTCTGGTATGGTAATTCTCCCTCTGTGAAGCGTTTTAGAGTTTTTGGAAGTAAATTCTTTATTAAAAATAATGATGAAAAACTTGGCAATTTTGAACCTAGATCAGATGAAGGAATACTTCTTGGTTACTCATCTACGAGCAGAGCATACCAATGTTACAATAAAAGGCTTCAAAATATGGTTGAATGTATTGATGTTGTTATTGATGAGTCTCCTGCAGCCCCTAAAGAAGAAAGACAAACAACAGAAGAAGATGATGGCGACTTTTGTCCTTCTACATCAAACAGAAATCATATAGACAGTGGATCCAATGAAGAACCTGAAGATGATTTATCTAGAAAGGCTCCATCCAGATATGTTCAAAAGAATCATCCTGAATCTCAAATTTTGGGAGACAAGTAATCAGGTGTACAAACAAGAAGGACTCTTGTGGGATCTTCTAGCTATCTGGCCTTTCTATCCACGATTGAACCACACAATGTCAATCAAGCTAGCAAAGATGAATGTTGGATTCAAGAAATGAATGAAGAGCTTGATCAAATTGAAAAGAATCACACTTGGGAATTGGTACCAAGACCACATGACAAAAATGTCATTGGAACCAAATGGATATTCAAGAACAAGTTAAATGAGAATGGGGACGTTAGAAGAAACAAAGCTAGACTGGTTTGCAAAGGGTATACTCAACAAGAAGGTATAGACTTTGAAGAAACTTTTTCTCCTGTAGCTAGACTTGAAGCCATAAGAATGTTTCTTGATTTTTCAAGTTTTCAACAAATCAAAGTTTATCAAATGGATGTCAAATCTGCGTTCCTCAATGGTGATCTAGAAGAAGAAGTTTATATAGAACAACCAGAAGGATTCATTTTGGGAAATGATGAAAATATTGTTTGTAGACTTAAAAAGGCTTTATATGGTCTCAAACAAGCTCCAAGGGCATGGTATTATCGTCTTGACAAATATCTTCATCAACAAGGATTTTCAAAGGGGTCTGTTGATAGCAACTTATACACAAAAATTGAAAATAATAAACTATTGATTGTGGTGGTTTATGTTGATGATATCATTTTTGGGAGTAATGAAGAATCTATGAGTCAGAAATTTTCTTCTGTCATGCAGCAGGAATTTGAAATGTCCTTACTTGGGGAGCTAACATTCTTTCTTGGCTTGCAAGTGCATCAAACTACAGATGGTGTATTCCTATCACAAGCAAAATATATTAAGCAAATTCTGAAGAAGTATGGCATGGAAGAATGCAAACCTGTAATTACACCAATGATAACCGAATGCAATCTCAGTTCTCATGATGATTCTCCCACGGTGAATCAACCAGAATACGGATCAATGATAGGAAGTCTAATTTATCTCACTGGGACTAGACTGGACATTATGCATGCTATTGGGATTGTCAGATGATTCCAAGCTAATCCAAAAGAGTCTCACCTTCAGGCTGTCAAAAGAATATTCAAATATCTACAAGGAACTCAAGATTTTGGACTATGGTATCCAAAGAATGCTGATCTTACTCTTCATGCTTACACTGATGCAGATTGGGCTGGAAATGTTGATGATCGAAAAAGCACTAGTGGTGGTGCATTCTATATGTGGCCCTGATTAGTATCTTGGTTCAGCAAGAAGCAAAATTCTATTGCTTTATCTACAACAGAAGCAGAATATGTGGCTGCCGCATCTTGTTGCACTCAACTCCTTTGGATGATGCAAACCTTGCAAGATTTTCAAATCAAATGTTCACCTCCTATCTCCATTATGTGTGATAATACAAGTGCCATCAGTATCTCAAAGAATCCTATTATGCATTCGAATACCAAGCACATTCCATCAAGTATCACTTCCTATGTGAACAAGTGCTTGAACAAATGGTGAAGTTGGAGTATGTTCCCTCAAAGGAAAAAATTGCTGATATATTTACCAAACCTCTGCCCAGGGAAGCATTCGAATATCTCAGACAGAAGTTGGGTGTTGTCTCTGCCTCTCAGAAGATCAGATCTGATTAAATTCAAAATATTAAATTGGATACACGGGTTTCCTGAAAGACAGTCGCGTATATACGCGAGTTTAAACACAGAAAGCCGCGTATGGTTGGTTGATGGAAAATTTTGTTTGGGGTCAGCATTTTTCAGCACAGCTGCAGTGCTGTTTGGTATCTCTGATGCTGTTTGGAGTCACTGGTGGTATTTCAGCTCTTATATTTCTGGTTCATTCTCTGATTTTGGGTGAAGATGCCTTGATGATTTGTTGTTGAAAGTGTTCAGGCTGCACAAGCAAAGGGGGAGCTTTGGTCATATAGAAAAGATGCTTGGATGCACATTTTCAGGGGGAGCATTAGCCTTGCTGAGTATAATACATTGTTGGAATTATGATGGTTCTGTAATATGATCTCTCTCTTGAGATCCTTTTGGTATTGGTCATAATAGGTCATATTTGTAATTTGATGAAAAGGTCATGTTTAAGACCTATGATGTAAAATTGTAATAGTCAGTCATGTAAGGACTTGATCAAATGTGTAAGCTCACTTGGTTGGGTATTTGAGTCTCATATGTAAATCCAATTGGCTGGATCCTTGATGTAATTATGAGTCCTTGGTCATAGAGTCATGTACTTCATTGAAAAATATGTTTGAACTTTCAGCATGAACTCAGGGGGAGCATGGTAACTTCAGGTGTCCATCAGATCTACAGCGTGTTGGTTTTGATCTGCCCTTTGCCCTTGATGTCAAAGGGGGGGAGTGACATAGTGACATGGTGTTTTAATAAGGGGAGAGTAACATGGTTATTGTGTAATGATTATAATCAATGTATCTATCTGTTGTGGTGATCAAACACCATCATGGTTGCCATCAAGTCCAAAGGGGGAGATTGTTGGCAATATGATGCAGAGTGTTTCCTTGATGGCAACCCACTTGATGAAGATGGTGGCAACCTACTTGATAAAGTTGTTCTTGACTTGATGAGCTTGTTAATGATGAAGGTGCAGAAAAAAGAATTTCCAGAATGGGCCAAAACAATGATGAAAAGTGTATGTCACAAGGCATATGCGAGTTTAGTAAAGGGAAGTCGTGTATGTACGCAGAAAAGTACGTGACAAGTCGCGTATGGTCAATTACGCTCTAAACGAGTAAAACTAGGGGTTACTACCATGGTATTGACCCATTGTATTGAGCGCGGGGTTGTCTATTTGATCCTGTCTAGGAATACCATCGGAAGTGATGTGGTTTTGGCTCAAGGTATTGAAAAAGGATAAACCTATATAAGGAGAAGAAAATCATTGTGCAAGGGTGTGCAAGTGTCTGGGCTTTAAATGAATACTTCACTCTGAAGTTCATCTGTATGGTTGAACTCTATTCTTAATAGATAGATCTGAATCTGTGATGCACCCATGAATATGATGAAGGTTCAAAATCTCTAGATTTGGAAATGATGAATCTCTAGGATGATCTGAAAAGAAGTATTGAAGACCTGGCGCAAATCTATTGAAGAAATCTGGGTAAGTCCATAGATCTGATCTGTTCTGCAAAGTTTATATTTTATAGATCTATACGCATGTTCATTTCATGAAAAGCGCATATATACGCGGATCTGTTTAAACAAAGAAGCGTATGGACTGTTAGGGTTTTTCTGAAAATTGCACAGATGTATATGCGGGTTGTCTTTATTAAAAGCCCGTATATACGCGAGTCTGTTTGAAGAAAAGCGCGTATGAAATTTGAACTGATGGTTGATCAAAGATGATTGAGATTCTGCATATCTATTCTGAAGTCTGGGTTATCTCTGATATTCTGGTTATAGTGGTTTGACTGTTCTGTGATGCAATGGGCAAAGGATGTTTGCTGATAAGTGAAGGATTGTGTTGAAGCTGTTTGATCCAGTTTGAAAATTGATGAAACGTGGTCTGCAGTGGATCTGAGGGTTGAAACCTTCAGTCTGAAAGTAGAAACCATATGCCAGGAGAGGCTGGTGTTAATATCAGGGGGTAGTAGCTCCCTTCCATGAGAGGCTGGTAAACGAGAGCAGGGGGTTGTTGCTCCCTTCCAGGAAAGGCTAGTAAACGAGAGAAGGTTGTAGCCTTTTGCAGGTGGGTGCCTGCGTGCTGGTATGAGTCTGCGTCAGTACATGTTGTAATAAGTTTTCTTAATAATAATAAAGTTTGAAGACTGAGATGACAGCAGTGTTGGTTTTCTCCCGAATTGAGTTTCCACCTAAAAATCCTGGTGTTCATGTGTGATTACTTGTGTGATGATTACTCTATTCTTTCTGCACTTGTTTACTATTTTCTAAACATATGATAAATGAGTAATGCAATGATCTAAGTCATGAATTAAATGCATAATTAATTCACTGGATATACGCGAGTTCTGTAAAGGATATCCGCGTACATACGCGAGTTTAATTCAGGAAAGTAGCATATGGGTTTTTAAGAAAGAAAATATCAAAGTTTTATTGTCTGCACTAAATAATGATTCACATCCCCCCCCCCCCCCCCCCCCCCCCCACCCCCCCCCCCCCCCCCCCTCTCAGTATTTTTCCCAACACACTTATCAGAGGGGCAACCACTGCTAAGTAGCTCCTCCTTAAGAGGTTAGAAACATTGTCTAATAAATAGTTTGTAGAAGCCATCAGAATCACCTAATAGGAACCATATTGCACACAACATGTTGAGTTGTCAGAGAAATAATCTTAAATTAGAATGCATCCTTTTGCAAGAGTAACGGCATTTTGGAGAAACAAAAATTCGTATGATAAGTGATATATGTGCTAGAGGTATAGAAATGCTGCCAAAAGATCAGGAGGTTGGTCCAGCACCCAAGATATATCTAGGGAACAACCCCAAACCCAAGTAGCTCTGAGTTTATTGTAGAAACATTGAGAAGGAATGTGAAGGCAAAAGTCTTGCAATCACTCTAAAACCACAGGGTAACTACAAACCAAGAGTGACAAATTTTTCGATAGTTCCTTAGACTAAAGAGGCTAGAAGCAAATGAAACACTAGAAGGTTATTTTTTTCGGCAAAGAGAATTGTATGTGCATCTTGTAGATGTAAACTTCTCTTGCACATGATGGGAAAAAGGGCTTGCAAAAATATTCCCTGTGTGCAGCATCAATGCACACAACATTCTCTTTTTCCTAATGAACTAACCTTCTAGTTGTGTCCAAATAGCACTTGGGTCACAGTGGCAAGGCTCTCAGTAGCAGACACTTACTAATTCCTCCACAATTTGAACTATTGTACCAGAACTAGATCTTGGACCTATGCTAAGATGTGAGGTGTTTCCATTGCAAGACATTAAGCAACATGTTTAGCACTCAGAGTTGACAAACTTGAGAAACACCTTGACCAGGGAGAAACATTCAGAAAGAATCAAACATATAATAATAATAATTTCTCTAGAAGATTATAAATAGGAAACCATGCTATCACTGAACTGTAGGTGCACGCCTTCACTTTATTATTTTTCATTATAATTTGCACAAAATCCCTCCAATCCTAGCCTATTACATTTTCTCATTTAGAAATAGTTAAAGCCTTTTTCATTTGGTCACATATCAATCCCAATGTACAGTTGGTATTATATATTCCATACATAACAATTAGGAAGCCAAAACAAGTAAATGCAATGTTTCAACTGTAGCTTGTTATCAGGAATTGTTAGTTACAGTTACAACAATGGTATGCCAATTGAATAAGTCATATGTATCTCCTGTGGAAAGGCTGATTGTTATCCCCGTGTGAGCTAAAATATCAATGAATAGCAACATAAAGAACTAATATGCAGCAGAATTGTTGTAGAAACTACTTTATATTTGGGAAAGGTAGTGAAATATGGAATAACATATCATGCGCACCGCCTATTTAGTTGCTTACCCTGAAATATCTACTGTCATGTTTAGTCTCTTTATTATTTGGGTACATTTCTCATTTTATCTAGAATTACAGTGAGATAGTTGTATGATAGTTTGTCATATTACAGTAGGAACGTCATCAATATAGGAAATCTAGTTTTTGACTGAAAATGAGAGCAAGGCATAAGGAAAATCATTTCCACAAGGTAAAAATATGATTGACAACTTCTTATTGGAATGTATATTATTTGGAGTTAAATACAAACTATGGTTATTTGTGGTAATTCTATGGATGTTGGAGAATAGACATCCAAGAAAGTATTGTCAGTGTAACACGTCTACAATGTAGTTGTAGATCCTGTTTCACCTTCATTTCTATTTTCTGCAATGGCTTGTAGTGGTAGCATGATGCGTGCATTAGATATTTTCTTCCAATGTTCTAGTGAACGTCGTATTTTCAAGAGGGTCATAACCTGTTAGGAAAGAATTTATTTTTTCATAAGAGGGATTCCTAGAAAAAAATTGTCAAGAGGCCAATATGCAGGACAAAATTATAATATATACTGGGACTTCTCGAAAGCTTCAAATTTTTTCACTGGTTGATACTTCACTAGTCAGTTAATAATGAAGCAGCCTTCAGAAACCAAAAGAGAGTGGTGACTTGCAGGTCATGTTTGTGTTATGATAGTACAATCTTATTCTATTCAGAGGCCTACCATATGTAGAAAAATAGATTTGCAGAGAAACTTGCCATGTGCACTATCGGAATTGTAGGACAAATGAAATAGTTATTTTATATATCTTTAGTGATTTTGAATTAGGAAAGAAGCCCTTAAAATGTAAATCCATCATAAGACTAGGTCGAGTTCAATCTAGTCAAGTATGTTGATGCTTGCACACACTTGTTATTTATTTTGCCCATTTTAGGCCTAGCAAATTGACATAGTAAATGTATAAGAGTTCCCAAAATAAGTGTCTAGGTGATATGGAAGACATGTGAGAAAATTAAAGATGGCCTATCCATGTTAACCCATTATTGGGCTTCTTTAGGATTAATAGTTGAGGAACATTTTCAGGACTGTGGGACTAAGAAAGTATGCCAAATTGTAAGATTAAATAACATTGCAACACCATGAGAGTCATCTAGAATTGCTGAGTTGATGCTGACTAGTTTAACATATTAATAGGAGATAACTAAGCAACTTATTAGTATCATGTTGCATGAAGAATTGACTCAAACCTAAGTTTTTTAGGCAACTGATATACTGCCAAAATCATGGCCTTTAGGAGACAAATTTTTCACATTGAGTGTGTGTGAGAGAGAATGGGTATCATGTTCACATGGATTGATACATTAGTCCAATTTATATTTTCTTATCTTTTCCTAAAGGCTAATATCAGTAAACATGAACATGAGAGTGGGTGCCGTCACATTTGAAGAGACAAATCTAGAGGGATTTTATTAGATACCATTTAATTTAATCATTCTACCCTCATGCTTAATGAAAATAATAATTTCATATCATTCATGTCAGATGTTCCCAAGGTTTGAAAACACTAAATTTCAAACTCCCAACATGTCATTTATGAGAGTGGGTGCCCTCACATTTGAAGAGGCAAATATAGAGGGATTGTGTTAAAGACCATTTAAATTAATCAGTATACCCTCATGCTTAATGGAAATAAACATTTCATATGATTCATGTCATATGTTCTCAAGGTTTGAAAACACTAAATTTTAAACTCCTAGGATCTCATTGTTCCCTCTAGTTGAAGGAAGAAGAAATTTGAAAAGAAACATTCATCTACTATAGTGACTCATACATTTCTTATTTCACCTTTGCACTTGAGAATTTGACAGCTTAGAATTTGAACCTCAAATTAAGTGGTAGGTTCAACTTAAAATTGAGGTTGTTTTACCTTTTTTGAAACTATGAAATGATGAGTGATTTCTATGTCCAAGATTATAATGATCCATTTTAGATGAATCTCTTAGCTTTCACTATCTTAAGATTTTTGAATATTGATATTATTAGAAATTGTAATTTAAAGGTAATTTTTATTGAAAAATATATCACCCCTGTTAGAGTCAGTCTTTGTAGCCTTCCTTCAGTGATCAAACATGCTCTTACAAAGTGATTTTAAGGTGTCAAGGTCAAATTTTGTCATTTCAAAGAGTCTTCAAGCAAAATTTGATCACTAGGCATTAGGTCTAGGGTTGGTTTTCACTCTTGTCAAAGTTGTCCAAATGTCAGTCCATGTCACCATTCAGCTGAGTTTACCATCATTCAAAGGGTTTTCATCATCATGTCAAGTTCCATTGGGTCATTTTACACCTCGTTCATGCTTCAGTTGTGCCTAGGTAAGGTCCATTTCCCTCTCCTAGGGTTTTGGAGGTAATTTCTCTTGGATGGTCAAATCGTCGGAAAAAATTGTATCCTGATGTTCACACACCTTCCCCTATACTTAATTCACCTTATTAGACACTTCCCATCACTGAGATCCCCCAAATTCCTCATTTTTGCACAAACCCTAGTTTCTAGCCAAAACTTGGCAATTTTCTAGGCTAGGCCTGTGTTTCGCCCTTTTGGACCGCTTCCCCTCACTCAATCTCTGTTATTCCACTTTCCCCTGCTTCCTAACATCCCTCCCTACTTCCAAAAATTTCTCCAAGAATTTAGAAGCCCCTTACCCCCTTCGTTTCGCTTCATTTCGACAAAATTCCTTGTTTCACACATCGGGGTAAGTTTCACTAAAAGGATGTTTCAGAGCAATACAAGATGCATTTTGGACAACTGAGGGAGGTTTTTGTTCAAAACATGCCATGGAAGAAAAACCTCTTTCAATTTTTACACAGGTATCATGGTTTTAGAGAAATATCAAAAATACCGTTGCCTCAGGAGAATTGAATGCACCTCTGAAGTGACCTTGGGAAACTCAAGTTTTCTCCTAGCATGTTTGGCCAAATGACTTTCTTGATGCTTTAAATGATAACTAGACAGAAAGACCTTTCCAATGAGCTATCATGAGCTCAATTTTCAGTTGAGGAAGACCTTCAAAAGTTGACTGCAACAGCGCTCTGCCTTGAGGCAGTCTCATTCTGCTCATTTTGACTAGTGTTGGGAGATTTGATTTTTGACAGGGTAAATGGAATCCAAATTGCATAATTCCACTTGTGTTGGAAATTAGACTCCAAGAGCTTTCCAACGAGCTATCACACGCTTAATTTGGACACCGGGAAGGCCTCGAAAAGCTTCCCGCAAAAGAAACGCGGAACACCCACCCGGGGCCCGAGCGACCCACTCCGGGGGCCTCGCCGAGCGACGACGCAGGTGACGGCACACCCACGCATACGTAGGTTCGAAACTTGCTTTGAGTGCGTTTTAGACCTTAACGGATCGATTCATCACCTTCAAACAGGTTATTTAATTTCTGATGTTTTTAATAAATGCATCGGTGGCATCGTTGGTGGTTTCAAACATTTCAAATGGAGGATTTAAAACCCCACAACCATAGCATTCTTGTTTTCAAAGGTTTTAAAATGAAAATGAATGGTTGAATGAGTTTTGCTATCTCATGGCGTGATACATCTGCATTTGCATATATAATATCAAACCATATTGCTCTCATGCCCATTTTGCCATTTTGACCATTGCTATTATTATACCATGTTTAAAACCTTTAGTCCCATGGTGACTGTGGGTGAGAATAGAGTCTCACTGCCTAATGTAAAAATATTCTCATGACTTTGTTTCAACCTGCCCATTGAGACCTTTGTGGTTATTACTCATAGACAAACACATTCTATTGATGCCATGCTCTCCTTTGATAAAATTTGTTCAAAATTTTGAAACTTGCCCGCTCCTTTTGATCAAATTTCACTTGCAATTAAAACAGAGACTGTGATTCTTTTTCAATCCACCTAAAATAGAGATATTATCATTGTTTGTTTCCTTATGGTGCTTTGACGGTGGGGGATATCTGTTGGGTGTTAAAACATACATTATAACTCTGTTTTCACTGCATCTATATCAGTATACATATTTCACATATCTTGTTCAAAGCCATGTCAGCGACAGAGTCAGAGTATGAGCAGGAGTCGGACAGTGACTCAATCGTTGAGGTTGATGCACTGAGATGGAGCATAGCAGTGCACCAGTTGTGGTAACATATCAGAGAAGCCACAAAGCTTTGTTTCAACATCACGACGAGTACTATCTCCACCCGGGGTGGAAGGGGTCTCGTTGACTTCATCAGCAACGTGAGTACTATCTCCACATGGCGTGGAAGGGGTTTCGCCTTCTTCATCGCCGGCAGTAATATCTACACGATCATGATAGAGACCAACACATACAACCGAGACAGTGTTTTCACCACAGGAGCTGCATGCACCAGGAGAGCACTAAAATGGCGGAAAAGGCCTGATCCACTCCGGATTTTTGGCCGAGGCTTCATTGACTGGGTAGGACACATGATGGAGGACCTCCGCTCCGAATTTGGGCAAATTCGGAGAAAATTTTGTCATTTCCAAATTTTTGGTCTTAAAAACAGGTTTTGCAGCTACGTGGGTCGCGCGCTCATGCGCTCGCTTTTTTTTGAGACACTTGATGGAGGATATTTTTACATTTTTGGATTTTTCATGGTTAATTATGCATCCTCTGAAATCAACTTAGCATTTCAACAAAATCTGGATGGTCAAACAGCTCAAAAACACCATGAAAACCACCTTGCTGCCACCTTTTGCACCAGCAGGAAGTACCTCTGGGAGAATGAGGTTTTTGAGGGTCAAATCAACTCCAAATTCAGAAATTCCACTTGGGTTGGAAAGTAGACATCCAGGGCTTTCCAACGAGCTATCATGAGCTCAATTGGGATGCCGGGAGCTACCTCAAAATCAGCCTGGAACATGAGCGACCCACGCAGTTCAGGAGCGACCCACCTAGAAATTTTTCTGAGTTTTCAGCTGCCAGCTCAGTATTTCGCCTATTATGGACCAGTTTTGCTTATGGATAGAATTTTTGGGTTTTTATGATGTAAATTCATGTTTGGCATGTAACTTTGGCTTTGTTTTTATCTCTTCTAGAAGATTCACTCTCAAATGAGTAAAACATCATGTAATGGATCAGTTTCCACTCTTTTAGAGGCAAGTGGTTAGCTGCCTAGATTGTAGTTCCATGATTAGAATTGGTTGAAACTGATCCCTGAAGAGGGAATTCGACCCCTAGAGGTGGGGAAAGGTGTTAGAGTGCTCTATATATTGTAATTTCTCAATCCTTTTCAGAGGTGGGAGAGGTTGGACTCTTGGGATACTTTTGATACCATTGTACATATTTTTCATATTTTGGCTAAGGAAAGATCAGGGGTTTTGCGGCACTTGTTGGGATCCTTGTGGTGTTCTGTTCTTGATGGTGTTTCTTCTTTGTTTACTGTAAGTTTCTTCATGTTTAATGTTGCCATCCTTTCATTATGCTTCTGAACTAAATTGAATGAGTGAAATAAGGTTAAATCCATTGTTTACAGTGCTTAGCCTTTGAATTCAGTTAGTTCTATATGTTTTCAGCTGTTTGGAGAGGATCCAAGTTCTTCTTTGCCCTCTTCAGCTCCTCGTCGGTCTAATCTGTCCATATATCCAATTTAAAGCATCAAGATCATCACCTACCTCGCCCCAGCTTGAACTCTGCAAAGGTCTGACCTTATCCCCGGACCCAAAATTTGTTTTCCCATTACTCCAGCGAAAACCAAAAAACCAAAAAACAAACATACCTATCTCTTTACTAGCCTAAAATCAGTTCTTATTGTAAGTCATCTCGCATCCTATTGCTCATTTTCTCGAGATTGACGGAGAGAGCCCTCTCCTGTCCTCGTAGGGCTAGCTACGAGGCTGAGCGTGGTTTGATGTAGCCTTGAGTTTTACCTCATTTCAGCCTGAGGTAGATTTGAGTGCTAACAACCCCTATGGAATCATAGGTATGGACACCTCAACTTGACCTATCTCTCTCAGTTGGCATGAGAGAAACTAGTAGATGGACTTCTGAACATTTTGTAGAAGATCCATAGATTTTGCAGAGCTTGTCAGGCAGGGAAGCTACAATGAATACCATTTTATGAGGGACCATCTTGCAGCACATAGAGGGTCCTTTAGTTGGTACTTTCAGACATATGTGGACCAAATAACATGACATCAACCACTGGTGCTAGGTACTTTTTTCCTTTTGTTGATTATTTCAGTAGAAAAATGTGCGTACATTTTCTATAATTAAAATATGATGTGCTTAATGAATTTCAAAATTTCAAAGTATTAATGGAGAAACAATTAGGTTTTCATATTTCCTCACTTCGATATAATACTGGTGGGGAATTCTACCTAAAATATTTCAATAAATTTTGTGCTAAAAATGGGATTCAAAGACAATATACTACACCTTACACTCCACAACAAAACGTATCGGTTGAGAGGGAAAAATGTACTATCACAAAGATTTCTAGGTGTAAGTTGTAGAGGAAGTATATTCCAAATAGGTTTTGGTCTGAGGCAATGTGCACAATAATATACCTATTTAATAGATCTACCACGATGGCGATGAATTAGAAGGTCACAAAGAACCATGGTTTGGAAGAAAGTCCAAGTACGTCATCTTAATGTTTTTGGTTCTATTGCCTGCACTTGGATTCTAGCTAAGAAGATAACCAAATTAGATCCAAAGAGAAAAGCTAATTATTATAGGGTACAAAAGCACTATAAGGTTTATAGTTTGATTGATATTGACATTGATAGGGTAAGCTTGAATAGTGAAGTTGTTTTTGATGAGGAGGTTGGACCTTTCCAAACTTCTCCTAAGTTTTGAATTACTTATAAGGTGGAAGGGGTTGAGGATTTAGGTGTCAAGCTTCAGGTAGCTGCACTGGAAGGGGGGTAGAAGATTTTTAGCATGATTAGTCTCCTAGACTAGTAATTTATGATCTAGATATAGGTGGTCTAGGTCATGGTGATAATACTGACTTGGATGAGGAAGATCACAAGAAGATACCCAAGTGATGGCACAACATCATTAGATATGTTTGAGTAAGAAAAATGATCAAGGGATGATTACCGAGTGGACAAAGAAAATAGAGAACTTAGTAAAATTTTCTCTCATGGTTAATATTAAGGAAATCTATGAGTAAAGATGTTTGAGGAAGCACAAGGGAGACCGATTTTCAAAAGAGACATGGTAGTCAAATATGAGAGTTTGATGAAAAGTCAGATTTGTTGTCTCACATCACTTCCATTAGGAAAGAAACCTATTGGTTGCAAAGGGATGTACAATATCAAGTACAAGGAAAATGGTACATTTGACAAGTACATATTATGTTTGGTTGCATAAGGGTTTTCTTAGAAATAGGGCATTGAATATGAGGATACCTTTCGTCCTACAAAAAATATGAGCACAATCCAACTTGTTCTAGCCACACTAGAATAATTTGGTTGGAAGGCCCATTGTATGGACATGAAAAGTTTCTTTCTTAATGGAGATTTACGGGAAGAAGTCTACATGTATCAACCATATTGTTTTCAGATTTCACGAAAGGAGCATCTAGTCTGTAGACTAAAGAAGGCTTTGTATGGTTTGAAATAGGCACCTAGGACATGGTATATCAATATTGATAGGTATTTGGATGAACATGGGTTCTAGTGGAGTGCTTCAGATTCTAGCATGTATGTGAAAAGAGTTGGTAATGATATCATCTTTCGGTTCATACATGTAGATGATATCATTATCATATGTAGTGAGGCAAGTTCAATAACACATCAAATCCAATATGAGATTTTTTTTTGACTTGATAGATCTAGGCCTCCCAAACTACTATCTGGTTGTAGAAGTTTGGAAAATAGGTAACAACATTTTTGTCTCACAAAACAAATATGCCAGGAGTTTGTTGGACAAGTTTAGAATGACAGATTGCAAAGTCTCATCTACACCTATGGAGAAAGGGTTTGAAAATTTCAACCAAAACTGACTCTAAGGCAGTCAATGAGTCACTGTATAGGCAACTAGTTGGTAGCTTGATATAACTTAGAGTCCCTAGACCTTATTTGAGCTTCACTATGAGCTTCATTTCCATATTCATGATAATGCCACAGGTAGAGCACTAGACAACAACAATGTGAGTGTGTAGATATGTGAAATGGACACCTGACTTTGGAATTTTCTACAACAGAAGAGAAGACCCTATCCTATGTGGCTATACAGATTTATATTGGGAAGGATCTCTTGATAATAGAAAATCCACTTCTAGATATGTTGTTATCCTTGGCATAGGTGCAGCCACATGGACCAGCAAGAAGCAGCATGCACAAGATGGGATCCTTTTTGTCAACAAAAGAAAAATATTCAGGAGTAGTGAAAGAATCATGCTAGGTAGTTTGGCTCAAGAGGATACATTGAGATGAAAAAAACATAGCCAACACCCCTGTGATGTGAGAACCAAGGCTTGATGAAAATTTCCAAGAATTTGGTCTTTCACGAACATACAAAACATGTTGAGGTATATTACCACTTCATCACATAGCTTGCAGAAGATGGGTCTATCGAATTGTAGTATTGTCCTATAAAAAATCAAACTACAAACATTCTCAAAATGGGTTTGGGTCCTGGAAAATATGTAAAATTCAGGGATAAGCTTGGTGTAGTTGGTATATTGACCATTAAGGGAGGGTGTTAATGTAAATATTAGTTGACTATTCAATAATGGTCAATTAGGTACTATATTTAGGTACTAATAAAGTCATATGGATTTTAGTTTATTTGATTTTTTTGGTGTCTTATTTCACTTTAGTGTGTATTTCTGTCTATCTCACATTGATAAAGTGGATTGACTCAACTTTATTGTAACCTATATAAGAAATCTTTTGCTTTATCACTATTAACTTAAAGGCACATGACAACAATGAAAAGAGGGGTTTTTGTAGTTGCAAGACACAATATTGTTTTTGCAAAGTGGAAGGCACTTGAAAAAAAGGCCCTTTATCCATCCTTTCATTAGGAGAATTTTGACGTCTAAAATGGCCCTCCTAAGGAAATTATAAAACAATAGTGGCATGAAGATGGATCCCCATTGGTATTCGAAACGTCGACCATTGTTTTATCACACTGTGGAAAATCCGGAAACTTCATTAATCGAAAACCATAGAAGCTTGAAAACCAAAATAGTGGAAATAATAAAATATGATTTGATGAGATCATCAAATTTTAGAGGGAAAAATGAAAAAACTACTTTTTCAACTCATATTTTCAACTTATCTCCCAAATTTTTTACTGAAATTTTGAGTGGGAATACTTGTTGGATGAAAAATTTAATTTCTCATCCTAGGAGTACCCATGTTTCATACTTTTGATGGGTCATGCTACAGGAAAAATGAGAAATACATGAAAAATGTGATTGTAATCATGTTTTTATGTATTTCTATTTTTTTTGTGTAGCAGGGTCCATTGAAACTATGCAACATGGGTACTCCTTGGATCAGAAATTAAATTTTTCATCCATTGATTATTTCCACTCAAAATTTGAGTAAAAACTTTGGGAGATAAGTTGAAAATACGAGTTCAAAAAGTAGTTTTACTATTTTATTATTTTTTAATATTTTTACCCTTTTAGTTAAAAAATGGTGAATCGTCCCCCATGGTTGACATCATCATCTTGAATCGTATTGGTTCTTGTAAATTTTAGTTTTGTTTTACATTTTTCTTAGGAGGCCCATTTTAGACCTCAACATTCCCCTAATGCCTCAAGTACAAGAAACCCAAATTATTTTCTCAAAGTTTTTTATATTTTTCTCCAACAACCCTAATGACTCACTTCACTTTCCTTAGTTTGAAAACAAAGAAAAATATCCCTTTCCAAACCTTGTGATAAAGGTCCTACTTACAACAAATGAGATGATCCCAACTCCAAACCCTATGCACAATCTTCCCCAGAATAAAAATAAATAATCCTGCAATAATACCAAGATCAAATAAAAAATTGGATTTTAATTTAGAATCCAAATGAGCCAAAAACTATTTAATTTCTAGATAAGACCCTTCTCTAAGGTAGTTTAACTTGCCTTTTCAAGAAAATGACAAGCCACCCAATAATATTTTCAATGATAGCCACTAATAATTTTTGCATACAAACATAGTAGAGATTAATCCTACCAAACTGAATCAAAAGGATGAAATCCGTCAGAAAAAAATAAAATTAAATCTTATTAAGACCACATAAATGACATGACAACATGGATTGTCCCCATAACAAGCTGATATCTATTTGAAATAAATATTTATAATACCAAAAGAAAAAAATAGTAATTAAGCTAAATCCAAGTCTTCTTGAGCAATGATAGGGTTGGAACTTGATATACATAGTATTAAGGGCACTTAGGCCTTTATGTTCAATATAATCAACAAACTATACATTGACTATTGCACGCACAGTGGCTCCCACGTTTGATAAAGATCCAAATAAAGAGAATGGAAACATAATTCAACATGTTTTAGGTCATAATGGGCCTTTCTGTAGTTCCCTTGGGAATTATTAATCACTTTAACCTAGTAGGCAACAATTTAAATATTGTGTTGGACAATAGTAAATTCACCAAAATTGGTATTAAATACCTCCATGAATTTCTTAATAGATGTATGATCATCTATGTATTTATCCTAAAAGTATGACTGAAAGATATTCCCTTAAAAGTCATATAACAGCGAAAACATAACTGAGACAAGGTTAAATCAACATCATCAATGATCCCATTTTGAGTAGGAAATGAATATTCAACCTGTTACAACATTAATTTTCCAGAATCGTGAGAAATTTAATCAACCATTCCCTATTTTGAAGACTGAAAAGTATTCAAGACAAAGGTTGAGAAGAAAACTAAGAAATAAGAAAAAAAACTGACACAAAATCCAAACTCTATAGGCCCCAAGGGAACAATATATGTACAATGTATTGCAACAAGAGAACTCCCTTGGAAGGAGTGATCATCTGCACTTTTTTCCCCTTTACCACTAGGACAACTAGGTTTTTATCTTCTACGCTGACTACTTATTTTTTCTAAATGATGCTTCTTCACATGTCTACTATCAGGCTTGTTTCCTGTCTCCAAATCATTTTTTTATTCCATCTGGTTCTCAAGGGTAAAAGTCCCAAAGAAAAAATTTCTTGAAAATTTAATTCGAAATTAGTCAACTCCTTCGACACAAATCAGCCATGAAATCCTTTTACAATAGCACATGATGATGATAGACATCAATGGTAGTAGAGAAATATCATAGCTAGGCAAACAGAAAATGATAATTCAACAACACTCTAATGTACATGATTATGGTTTTGAAAAATATCATAGAAATCAAGAAACAAATAATCATTCAGGCTAATTCATCAATACATGGAAAAAATTCATTTAAAATTTGGTGCAGTAGATGCAAACATATATTTCATGGAATGAAATGACAGGAGCCAAGAATAGAAAGAACACCAACAATGATATCACTAAAACCTATATGGAGCATATTGCAGAACTAAATATGCTAGATCCCAATAATTTTTTTTCTTCTGAGAGAACAAAATTTATTCAGATTCCCACTGTACAATCTCCAGTTGCTGTAAACGATATTTTTATGGAACAATTTGAGAAAATCCTAGAAGAAAAAAGATACCAACAACAGTATCATTCCTGAAATGCAGCATATTGCAGAACTCATTCTGGTAGATCCCAATAAATTATATGTCCCTTATGAACACAAAAACATACTTAGATGACCACCCTACATAATAGTGTAGATCCAATTGCAAATTAAAAAACAATGGTATATTTGAAACATGCCAATGAAACCAAACCCCAAATCTTACATTTGGAAACATGACAATCAAATCAAACACCCAACACAATACAACTGTTACGCGACCACCATTCTCATGGAAGGGAGGAATGATCAGTATCCAGTGGGTTCAAATTCGATTCAAAATAAGATACTTATGCACAATCTGACGCACCATATCCATATGCGCTAACAATGACTTGATTAAATGGTAGTGCCATCCATATGCAGAAATAATGGTTGCTCTCAACATTGAATTTTTCCTACAACCACAATCAACTTAGTTTTGAAGATCCATTGGATTCCACTTGAATGAATTCAAAAAAATTTCCAAATAAGATGTAGAGCATAGCATAGAAAGGGCATATTCAAAGACAAAATAAATCATATTTTGATGACCTCATACAGTAACAAAAGGGAAACAAAAAATCACAAAATCAAGAAAACCCAAACAAGAACCAAGAAAGAAGCATAAAAAAAAATGCAATATTGTTGTTGCCTCTTCCAATAGATACAAAAAATGGGTTTTCTTCTTATATTAGAAGATATACCTAATTCAACCAAACTAGCAAACAATATCACGGATGGAGATACAAATTCCGCCTTGTCGGATTATCCTCTGTTAAATATCATAGGAAAATTTAACAAATGTGAAGAATTCCCAAAACTCACAATTCCAATTTGTCTTTCCTTATAACTACAATTTCATTTTAACCCCAATTTTAGATAACCAAAACTTCAGATAAGGTGAACACATCATACTGGCAAGGATGGGGCCAATTATGCTGTTGTATCTCTCATGCAAGACCTTAAAATGGCCAAGAAAAACCCAAGAGAATGCATCCAAACCCTATGTATGCATGAAGTGCTCCTTGTACAAATCCATCACAACTCTAAGTCCTAGTGGAGGAGAAGTAACGTACTCTATCTATAAATTTCATCTACAATAATTGTTAGCCTTTCTCATAAAACAATAATAAATCCAAAAATAAAATAAATAAATTAAATATTAAAAGTTAGGAATTTATGCCTAACTCTTTAGATTGGGTTGTTTCTCTAAGATAGGAGTTAGTTTAGGTAGCTCCTATATTGGTGTGTGTTTGGTTGAAAAATTATCTCAACCAAGGTGTCCAAGATAGCACGCACTATCTTGAGACACAATCTCCTCATCTATTTAATTGTAACACTACATTTTTTTAATAATGAGAAAATATGTGAGGAAGCCATGACGCTGAAGCCATTTCCACCAATATTTAGTCTCTGGTTTATTATGTGTGTTTTCTATATTTTATGAGTTGATTTGATTTTCAATATGTGGTATCGGAGCCTTGGTTATGGTGAACATCAAAGGTGACTAGATATTTTGCTATCATGAATCATTGTTTAAATCCATGAGGCCATTCACATATATAGTGCAAGTGTCACATATGAGCTTGAAGGACGTGGACCTCATATTCATCACAAAAAAAAAAAAAAAACAGAGTCGAGGGTGAGCAACATATAGAATCCGTACAAATTGAAAGGCACATCCCCGATGATTGAAGGGTAACCTATTGTGTGAATTGGATCCACCATTCTTTGCAACAACATGAGGAATCTAGGAAGAAACTGTTGCTTTCGTGGAGATTCAGCCTGTTCTCATTCTCATCGATCCACGAAGACCTCACAGCTCTTGATTTATTTGTGAAACCTCTTCGGGTTGCATTATTTCTAGAGTCAAAAGTCATGATGATAAAATTTTCCAACAAAGATATCTGAGTTTTACAAAAGGTACAAAATATTTTTACGAATAATTTTATAAATATTTTTATGTGAAGGGGAGACAAGTTTGATTGCCTGGTTTTTTTACTGTGTAGTTTCCAGAGTTCACAGTACTAGTAGAGTGAAATCTCTGTATAAATTACTTTTATGATCTTGGCTTTAAAAGCAGTGCATGAAGTGAGAGATACTGTTAAATTAGCTGAAACCAAGCCTAGACCCACCTATCATGTTGTGATATTTTACACTTTTACCAGAAATATTCAACACGTTCATCCTATTTCTTCCTCGTCCAATGTAAACCGGTAAAGATGGAAACACCACCAATAGTCAGAGAAACTATTGTCCAAAGTTTCATAGATGCGAACTTTGCCACTGGAACTTCGAGGAAAGAGTTAACTGAAACTGGTTTCATCCAATTTTTTCTAAATGTTAGACAAATTCCCTCTTCCAAGAATAGCTACCACTAAGGCATGTTATTTTGTAACTTTCAATAGTGTCGATGCAATATAAAGGTCTCACTCATTGACCAGTGTCTCTATCAGACTCGAGAATTTCTTACTCATTTCTTAGATCACGAGAGTTAGTACATCAACATCACCCATCTGTCGCATCATTTAGTTTAGTTCTTCATAGCTTGGTAGCCAGATAGCTTGAAAAAACATGCAAAATAGAAACTTAGTCTTATTCCACAAGCGCATCTTTGCCCATGTCCTTCGCAATGTTATTTGAATAGGGCGGTCACCAAATATAACCTTTGCACCATAGGCAATTTCTTCTTCATATGAAATTCAGAACTCGAAACCTGGGAAAACCTCAAGTTTCGCATCAACCTTTGCAAGAAACCAGCTGTAAAGAACACCAAAAGCATTTACGTGCATATTTCTCCACATATCAATCATTTCACGACTGGTGGGTACCTCTAGATTTTTAGGCACCAACATAGCCACTCGACTTGGACACAAATCTAAGAAATAAACCTGAGGTTTTAAGAAATGAATGACAGCTGGAACTTCCCTGCAATATTCTAGAGACACGTGAGTTGTGCGGACCAAATAAACATCACAAATTCCTCCTGGAAACTTCATCAAAGGCTCCTACAATGTAGTGAGTTCAACTTCCTTTGTAGAAAAGTCATTCGTTGGTAAGGAGGCATGCTCATTATCTATCTCAATATATGCATTTGAAATTAATTGTCATAAGGATGTGATCTTAGGAAAGGCATATCCTTGAAGAAAACCGAGTCTGTCATAATTTTAGAGACTAAATTTCTTGTGATTCATTGGAGGTCAAATAGGAGAGAATGGGAAAAGAACGAAAGAAGGCCTACACTAGATATTAAAGAGAAGAGAATACATGCTACAAATTTGTGATCGTGTGCATGAAGTCTGCAAGATTCTGCTACACTGACATGAGAATTCCACGCCATTGGCACATAAACCACTTCTCCGAAGACTATTTTTTAAAGGTGCACTTAAAAAAAATTGGTTGTTCACTTTTTCAAGTGACTTCATACACCTAAATTCACATTTTAAAAGGGACTCCATAAAATTATTTTAAATGGGAGTTTAAACTTAAATTAATTTTTTTTATGGAGGTATAAGTGAATTCTTTTGAAGTGATTTTGTGGAGTGATAAGGTAAAAAGTTTTATGTTTGGAGTGATAAGTTTTTCAAAGGAAAGTTCATTGTTGTAGGAGGTTGAGTCAGTTTTTTAAGACATTTTTCTTCCAAGAAATTCTAAAACTTTGGTTCCATGAAGATCTTATGAAGCTGCAAGATTATGTACTCCAAATTTTAATAAAGCTTATATTTTTTGTGTTGATTGTGTCCTATATCTGCTCGAAATTGAATAAGGGGATCTTAGGAACACAAAGAGTATGTTGATGATGGTTCTTGCTTCATGTTTTTTCTTTTGATTTGTATCTCGTTTTCACACATAAATGATTTCATTTAACACATACATAAAGTTCAATATAAAAAAGCACAACATCTATAACAAAGTAGCTACAAGGAAGGATAATTAAGCTCAACACATGCATTTACGTCACTGCAAAAAATAATCAAATTTTCAACATCAACAAGCTACCTCAACCAGTAAATTAACTCAATACAATAAAGTTAATGAACCTGGAAAATCTAGCATTTCAAGGCAAAGTCTACATCAATACAATCAATTTAATGAGCCTGAAACCTCCAATGTTTTAGAGCACAGTCTACATCAACATTATTGAACTTGTAATCAAACTCAAATTGCATTGAATTGTAAGGCTGCATTCTCGGTTGAAACCGACACCCAAGTTCTGAATTAAGTCTAATTAAGTCAAACTGAATTCATTGTAGTGATTCATTAAAATCATTAAGTGATTTTGGGTGAATTTTCGACAGTGTTCGACACCCTTTATTTAAGCAGAATCAAGTGAAGGCATGAGTTTTAACTCTAAAGCAAACAAGAAAAAATTTCACATCTCCTACAAGCGAACGTGAGTATTCATTCAAGTGAGTAATCAAGCAAAGTGATTGTCATCAAGTAAGCATGGATTCAAGAGTTCAAGAAAGAAATTTCTACAACTCTAGGAAGTGTTCCAAGTAGGTGCAATAAGAAACAAATCAAGTGAGCATGCCATTCAAGCCACATAGCAAGCGAGCCTGTCATTCAAGTAACAAAATCAAGTGAAACAGTTCAAAGCACGACATCTATGACAAGAGAGCCTAAATTCAAGAGAGCGAGTTCAGATGGAGAAATGCATCCAGTTGTTAAAAATTATTCACAATGAAGACATGGTGCAAATCTGCAAAGAAAATATTGTTGATCTTTCATGGCATCTACAACAAACAAATGAAACCATTGGGTTTCTTCAAATAGAGTCGCAACTACAACAGAATGAGTTGCAATAGAAGAGTGATGATTTAGGGTCTTTGAACCATATAGCCAAATATGATTCTAAGTCATTCATCTAAACAACTTCTAGTGTTGAAGTTGTTCCAGTTCAACTTTCTTCGAAGCCAATCATCAAGCCATGGGAAGAAATCCAAAGTAACAAGAATCTATGGGTCTTAGGATATGTCGAAGATAACACCAATTTGTATACCCCAGATTATTCAAAGCCCATTAATTTCGATAGTGCAATATTTCTTGAACAAATCACCTCAGCACATTCTAAGAAAGTTGCAGACAAACAGAACTGCATGCAACGAGAATTTGCAGTCAAACTAAAATGTCCTCGTTGTGAAAGAACCGATCATATGGAAGATCAATGTTTTGATCTCCATCCTTGTAGCCATTGTGGCAAGCTGAATCATTCATCATAAAAATGTTGCAACCAACCAAAATCATCCAAATTAAAGATCAACTATGAATGGATTGATCCTTGGGAATGGTCATCCACATTCAAAAGATTGCCTCAGTTCTACAACCGAATACAATCACACATAGTGTAGTCAACAATGAAAATAATATGGTACTCTCATGCAGTTGAATGGGGGAGTACACCAGTGCAACAATCCTAAACCTAAAGTGGGGGAGTTCAGAAATAATTCATAGAGAATTGTCTCTCCTATTAGCTGACAAAGGGGGGAAATTGTTAGTGAAATTGATGGTGGTTGTCAAATTGAAAGTATAAAAAAAACTAGCAAAATTAGCCAGTGGGCATTAGCAAATTCGCCAGTGGGTAGTCGACAACAAAGAAGTAGTGAGTAGTTTTCAATACAACAAAAGAATGAGAGAGTTGTTTTTGACATCATCAATGAGTGGGCGTTGAACAAATTTTGTCAGTGGAAAAAGGATGTTGATTTCATGCAAAGGATAGATGGATCCTTTTGAAACTTTGTACGTGATGGAGTTGTCAAGTGAAATTTAGAGATGAATTAGACATGCAGCAGACTCATGGTCTCTTCAGATTGCAATTTTTCAGCATCTAGCTTTGGCGGTTTTTCAGGCAAAGTTTTTGAGGATCAACATGAGAACTTGGAAGATGGTTCCTCATTCTTATTTTTTATTTATCATTGAAGGGGTAATGTTAGGTTCTCTCATAAAACAATAATAAATCCAAAAATAAAATAAATAAATTAAATATTAAAACTTAGGAATTTATGCCTAACTCTTTAGATTGGGTTGTTCCTCTAAGATAGGAGTTAGTTTAGGTAGCTCCTATATTTGTGTGTGTATGGTTGAGAAATTATCTCAAACAAGGTTTCCAAGACAACATTTACTATCTTGAGACATTGTCTCCTCATCTATTTAATTGTAACACTACATTCTTTTAATAATGAGAAAATATGTGAGGAAGCCATGAGGCTAAAGCCTTTTCTGCCAATATTTAGTCTCTAGTTGATTATGTGTGTTTTCTGTATTTTATGAGTTGATTTGATTTTAGATAATAATCCTATTCAAGTCCTAATTAGATGCTAAGATGTAATGGAATATGACAAATTTCCAGGGACTAATAATGGAATAATACAACCAAGCCAACTAGTACAAAGGAAGTTTCAAGATTTTAAATCATAATATTCAGTTTTTCAAAAAAATGAATTTGTCAAGAAAGGAATGTTTCTCAGAATGGCACTAGGGTTTAAAATTTGCATCAATTATTTCTACTCTATATGAATTCATTGGTTGATGAACGTTATCCTACAGCTCCTGCAAATAGCTAAATTGTTTCAGAAAACTCTCTTGCTATAGAAAAATTGGGTGTAGAGATGATATATCATTTTTTATAAGTCATTGTGGCATGAAACTAATTTACGTTAAAATGGTTGAACTCTGTATATAAATATTACAGATAAATTATTACTCCCTTTTAAGTTATTGCCTGATTTGTTGTTGAGGTTGTATTGTTTGTGTACTCAACATTACCACCAAGGATTCTGAATCAGAGTGAAATTGCCTTGGACCAACCAAGCCATAGTGAGACCACAAATAGCTAAACATATGTATCTAAGAAAAATTGATTTACATTTGATCCCTTAGCTTTTCCTGCTAAATGTCTAAAAAACATGGCCATGGAAATCTTCTTTGTTGTTTGCAAACTCCTTACAACACAAATAGTTGAATTTTAGGCCTCTATTTATAAACAGGGCTATAGCTTAATGTTAGACCTGACTATATAATCTTCAAGGGAAATCTCAACCCATTGTTGGTATATATTAACTTCTTGGGATTGAAGTCAATAGGACAGGCTATCAATTGATAGTAGAAAAACATTAGAGAAGAAGCCAATGGCTGGAGGGAGCTATAAACTATTACCTGGGATTTTTAGTTGTGCCGGTATTGTGATGTGTTCGTTTGGGATATTGATTTTGAAATTGACCTATGAATAGTATTCATGGAATTAAATTTTATTTATTTTCTAAAATGGAACTCCTGTCAAAGATAATAGTTAAGAACTTGAACAAATCCATCTTTGAATGTAGGCCTAGCCATGAAATATGTCACCCTAACATTCTTAAATATCCACAAGGGAATTTTTGATGTAGTGCAATGTATTTTCTTCACTAACCATCTAGTAATTTGTCTTCTACAAATTTCTTTACTTGCCTATATCCATGACAATATTTCAACCCATCAAAAATGACATTTCAACTGCCTAGAAGAATATAAAAGGGATTAGAACTTGTCGTAAAAAATGTTACCATAGTATCATAATATTTAATTGATTATTTAATCAGTTTCTTCATTCATGATGGCCCTCTTAATCACATGGAAATAAAATAGGGTACCTCATATGATATATCAAGCGTTGCAAATGTGGGTAAATAATACATGTTTCCAGTGAAAGTGGTTTAGCAATCAATTTTCTTCATGCTTATTTCTAGTCCAGGGTTTTCACTCTAATATGCGATGGGGTGGAATAAATACGTGCCTACTCCTTATGAATTTTATCCATCCCAAGAACTCATTTTTAGAGTTTAAATTCAATGACAAGTTGAAGTGAATATCTCCATAAGTCATTTCTATTTTTTATTTTTTTAAATTGCGATGAATAAATGATTGATTGTGTTCATTCTTGGTAGTTATAAATGTTTCTTCTTGTGAAACACAGATTGCATTAACCCTGGTCAGTGAGAAGTATTCATTATTATCACGAACATACATCTTTTTGATATTAGACATAAACATAATTACTTCAGGATGAATATTAGCTAGTTGCTCTTTCATAACATCAACCTTCATAGGCCGCAAAGGAAGTTTTATTATTGTGTTTGGAAGCTCAAAACCATACAGTTTTTGGAGTTCTTTAATGCTCAGCTTTTCATCTATCCACTCCAGAATGATATATCCAATTTTGGCTCCAGGTGGAGGTATCTGATTAAACCTTATCTTATATCCATTGTTTCATATGTAAGGATGTTTTGTTATAAATAAAACAATCTTAAACTGAATCCCTACACATATAGAAAGGTATAACACATATAATCTTGAAAACCATGACCTAGAGCTCTTAAACCTAGTCTCTGCATATTTTGGAAATATGAAATTTTTTTTATCAACAGTTAAGGCTAGAAAACATTCCTAGTCAACACAATTTTATTTTGTTTTGATAACATACTTAAGCTATACAGCTATGACCCAAAGTTTTCATAGTCAATCTCTGCAAATTTAGAAATGTATAGTGAGGTTTATCTAAACAGTCAGGACTATAAAGTACTCCCCCTCATCCCAATTCTATTTTATTTTTTACATATTTCATCTAAACACCCATGACCAAAAGCTCTTAAACTGAAACTACACAAATTGAAAAATACATTACAAATCTTATCCAAATAGCCAGTGCTAGGAAAAGATCCCTATCACATGAGTTCTAGTATATTATCATTAAATATTTTATCTAAATGGCCATAGCCCAAATTCGTTAAAGAGAAACTTCAAAACTGAGAGATGCACTACAAATTCTACCTAAACAGTTGGTTCTAGAAAAAAGTTCCCAATTTCCCCCATTCCATCCTAATTTTTTTTTAAAATTCATCTAAACACCATGACCAAAGCTCTAAACCCAAATTCTATAAATTTAAAAATGAACACCAAATTCTATTTAAAAATACAAGGCTACAAAAAGCTCCCAATCACTACAATTCTATTATGTTTTTATACCATATTTCATCTCCATGAGCCAAAGCAGTTAAAGCAAAACTCTTCAAATTCAAATACCTAGTGTAAATTTTATCTTAACATACGGGGCTACAAAAAGTTCCCAATCACCGCAATTTATATTTTTTTCATAACATGTTGCATATGAGCAGCCATTCCCCAAAGTTTTTAAACTCGATCTCTGCAAATTTAGAAATACATATTACATTTTATCTAAACAGTAGATAGTCAAACATTGAAAAACCTACCTATCACCCCAATTTACTTTTGTCTTATGAGTACAGGTTTTAAGAAATGAATACCTTTCTTTCCAATGTAGCCTCCTTGTCTTATGCCATTCTTGGTAGATCGTCCAATGCTGTAGAGAGATTATACGTTGTGGTTGGTGAATCCCACTTCATTGTTAAGAACCATAAAAGTAGCAAAGGCATCGACACCCATGACATCTCAAGTTGTAATCACAAAAGGGTTTAAAATGTGCATAAATTACTTCTAATATGTATCAATTCACTAGTTGGTGATAGTTATTCCATGGTTCTTACAAATCGCCAAAATGTGTTGAAAAATTCCCATTTATTTTGGCTTAGCATCAACTTTTGAATTCTGGGCATGGTAGAAATGATGCAAGATGAATTTTGTTCTATAGGAATTGCTCATGAACAGATGAGAAACAACAAAATCTTCTTCACACTATCACCCATGCCTTCGGCTTCGTCTTCCTCCATGAAATCTTGAACATACAACCTCTTGAGTGCCTAGTTGTGTTGGTCTTGAATATTTTTGAAGTGATAGATTCCTTCTGTAAAATGAATTCACCACAATTCGAGGCACCAAGAATCCAATTTCTTGAGTTCAACTGAAAATTTTCTTTTGTAAAATTAAATCACCATGATTGGAGGCACCGAGAATCCAATTTCTTGAGTTCAACCAAGTGTATCAAATCAGAGTTGGGATAATATGGACTTGCCCTTCATCCTCCTTTGTTTGACAAACCAATGAATGCAAGGGAAATAGATGAGGGAAATGAAAAATTTTGATATTCCAAAAAAAAAAAAATCCCATGAACTAGTTTTACTCAAAAGCTAAGGAGAAATGGTTTTGAGAGAGATTATTGAACACAAAATATACAAGGATTATTTATGAAGGAAAATTTGTTTCCTACTAATTTTTTTATTATGGTATGGTGGTGTAAAACTTTGCATTAAGTAATGGGTTACAGTGGGGTTGGAAAATATAAGATTTCAATGGGATAAATGGATATGAAGGACACAAAACCTAAAAATCAATTTGAATAAGTTTTTAGGAAGTAGAGATAACTGATGAGTGGTGGTTGACCTTGATGTGAGAAAATGAAGGTGGAAATGAGGAGTTGCAAAAGTAGATTCACTAGGAAGAGTGTAGTGAAGTGAGGATGAGAGAGTTGGATACTGTCAATGGGAAAGGTGAGTTGGTGAGTGGATGGTTGTGAAACAAAGGGTTGATGATAAAATATAGCTCAATAAAGAGTTGTAGTCAATGCACCTCAATGAGGTCTAATGGACACACTAGAGTGAGGTTACGAGAGATATCTGATTACAAAGTAGTAGGTTGGATGTGATGTAGGATGAGATTTTGAATGAGAAAGAATCAAATGAACTAATGGGAAACCATATCCTAAGGCAAACAGATGATGAGAACCTAGTACTGGGCATGGCACCAGACAATAGAAAATTTGGCCTAATACCAACCCCGCCACTTATACTTTTAAAATACAAATAGGTAAGACTACACTAGCATGTTTAAAATGGTTCTATTGGACATATTGAGAGGGGGGTTGAACCAATATTCCTTTTAATTAGAGATTTAGTTAATCTTAAATTATTATTAGTGTTTGTACAATGATAGCAGCAAAAAAAAGGAACAAAAATACACACAGTTTTTAAGGTGGAAACCCACTCTGGGACAAAAACCACCTAATGCTTTTCTAATAATTCTTTAATATTAAACTCCAATTGAAAATAAAGCTCCAAATTCCTAGAATCTAGAAAATAATTCTTCTCCAGCTCCTACTAGATGGAAGCTCCAATGCCTGAGATTCTTTAGTAGTCAACTGAATGGATGCCCCAACACCCAATGAGCTACAACTCACCCTAGCACCACCCAACGACCCTATAGAAGAATAAAATAAGAATGGATTCTCGTACCAGGGAAAATGGTCCACTTTATAATGACATAGAATGATGTAGAAGAAAAAGATACACTAGACCTTAACCCCAACTATGACACAACCACGTAATGATGATCCTATACCTTCCGACACTTCCTCTTCAACTCTTGGCAGATAGACACTAGTACAATTTTTACAATAATGTATTTACAATGACTTAGTACAATGATACCTTTACAGTGACCGTATGTAGTGCTTCCCACTTGAATACTTTATGTGATAAATTTCTTGCTGCTATTATGTACCTTGGTTGCTTCTCCTGTCATGCTACCCTTTTCTGCACCTTGCTTTGCTTTGCTGCACTAGAAAGTTTGGTCCTTTGCAGCCCTTGACAACACATGATCTAGATTTTTCTTGCCTTCTAGGAGCTCGATATTGAAACTGGTGTATCTCTATTATTTTAGATCCCTAATGTGATTTTCAGTCCTATAGTATTCCTTTGAGTCCTCTTTCCAATTCCATAGGTCTAACCCAATTTGGATTCTTCAAGGGAGAGTTATGCCCAATTTCTCACAATGCCCTCATTATGGACTGTTTTAGTAGATCGAACTTGTATGACGTGCCACATGTGACTATTTCTTCATTCGGATATGAAATTGATAGATCGTAAACTAAAATCCATGCACTATCTACAAATTTTTACAGAATTCCAATCCGATACTCAGAGAGAGAGTTATGATGATTTTTCCAAGGTCACTTATTTGGGATGAATTTTAGGATCCTGCAAAAACACCGACTTCCACAGATCATATCTCCAAAAATGTTGGATATCTTGACCTGAAATTTTCACAGGAGATTCCTTAGGATTTCAGATTCACCTCATAAATTTTTTTCTTTTCAACCTTCATGGAAAAAGAGTTAGAGCGAAAATTCCATGATAACCTGTTTCAGATAGCGAAATCCCTTGCATAAGTAGGATATGAGGATCACAATTTATATAAATTCTTAGGTTGAGAGGGGATTCAAAAAGTGAACATGGGAGATATTTTAGGAGCTTAAAAAATATTAATTATGAATTTTCAATGACCCATGCCACAACCCCATGGGGTTTTGGCCCACTAACTGGGGTTAAAAACTTCATACATGAATATCTCTCAAACCATGAATTAAATGGTGTGCCATATATCAACGGAAACATCTCGACAAGAAGAAACCATCAAAGGCATTTTTGACACAGAATATAGTAATTTTGTAGGTCAAAAATATCATGCAATATTGGGGTAGGCCCTGGCGCTACTTTGGTTGACATCAATGACAACTACTAACGAAAAATCTCCCCCTTTGACATTGATGGAAACACAACTACTCCCCCTGCAATCATGACACATATTCCTACAAAATTCTCTCCCCCTTTGACATCAATGGCAAAGGGTTACTCCCCCAATCACACAAGCATCTTGCGTACGTGTACACACTTCCACTCCCCCTGGCACACAACCATCCTGTGGACCTGTACACACTTCCACTCCCCCTTTATATACAAAATAAGGAAAATATAATGAGAACTTGGGAGAATCCCAAGCTTCTGGCAAAGATATTCCAATGCTTCATGAGTAATCTCACGATCATCAATGCTTCCTGCCCAAACTGCATCTGTAAAGGCATGAATAATGAGATTGTTACCCTTGGGATACCACAAGCCATATTCTTTTGTTCCCTTTAGATATCAAAGAATTCGTTTGATGGAAATAATATGTGATTCTTTTGGTGCTACTTGGAATCTTGCTACTTTTCCAACTGCTTGCATAACATCTGGCCGAGAGGCTGTTACATATAGAGGACTACAGATCATAGATCTGTACAACCTTTTATCCACATCCTTAGATGAGTTGTCTATGCTCAATTTGCAACCTATTACCATCAGAGTAAGAATGGGTTTGCAATATTTCATTTTGAATTTCTTCAGAATTTACTTGATGTACTTGGCTTGACAGATAAATATTCCTTTCTCTTGCTGAGATATTTCAAGCCCTAAGAAGCATGTCAGCTCACCAAGTAAAGAAATCTTGAAATTAATTTTTATCTTTGTAGCAAACTTCTTACTTAGTCAATCATCATTGCTACCAAATATTATATCATCCTCTTTAGCTATTAGACATCCTTTAGTTGCTTCATTGTTAGGTCCCTATATTACTAGTATAGTCCCTTAATGTTGTTAGTGTAACCCCCTTATTGTTATTATTGTACCCTTGTAACCCCCATGTTGTTATTACTTTTCCCTTAAATTATTATTGTTAGGTCGGCTAGGATTACATTATGGCCCCACTAGGATTATATTGTGGCCCCATGGACTCCTATATATAAAAAGGAGGTTTTGTAATTTGAATAATCCAATAATTGTTCCTTCATGTAATGTATTGAAGGTTTCCCCATCGAAGTGGCTTATTTCTAAGGCGTTGATATCTCTTTTCTTCTCTTTTTGGAGCTTGTTTCACAACATTTGGTATCAGAGCTTTGAGATTCTATGGTTTCGCTGCTCCAAACAGGTCATCGTGGAATTTTCACTATAAATTTTTTTCTATGAAGGTTCAGAATCTGAAATTTTTAGAGTACGAAGCCAAAATCCTGAGAAACGTCTTTGCAAAATTTCAGATCTTGGTTCGCAATATTTTCAGAGATAGGATCTATGCAAGTTATGTCATGTTCCAGGCTCCTGAATTTAACCTAAACATGGCATCATGGTATTTTCGTAATAACTTTGTTTCTACGAAGGTTTAGAAGCTGAAATTCTTAGAGTGAGAATTTCCAATCTGGAGGAACATTGTTGCAAAATTTCAGATATTGTTTAACAATATTTTCAGAGATATGATCTATTAAAGTTAGGGCTTTTTGAGGCTTCTGAATTTCATCTGAAAGAGGTGATCGTGGGAAAATATTCATAGCTCTCTCTCTGAGCATCGTGTTGGAATGATATAAAAAGTGGCTGCAAATACACAGACTTTAGTATTTGGTCTATCAATTTCAAAGCCAAAGGAGGAAACAATGACACATAGCAAGTCATACAATTTCGCTCTACTTAACCAGTCCAAAATTGGGTCATTGTGGGAGATTTGACATAAATTTTCCTTGAAGAATCCAAATCAGATCAAACCTGTGGAATTTGAAAGAAGCTTCAGAGGGCTACTATAGGGCTGGATTTCAGATATCGTGGATCCACAATTATAGATATAATTCAATTTCAATATCGATCTCCTCAAAAGCAAGTAAAAGGTGTGTATTTTTTTTTCCGAATTGCATAAGTCTTTTTTGAAGAATCAAGTTGAATTGATTCCAAGGGCATATTGTAGAATAGATATTAGTATTGGATTCTAAAATGGCCCTTAAAAAGAATTGAACACCCATTAATCCTTTAGAAATCTCTACTATGACTCGTGAAGACGAAGAATGGCAACATGACATATCAAAATTACAAGATAAAGTGCAACAAATTTCGCTCTCGTAAAGAGCAACAAAAAATGACATGGAAGTTTTGAAGAAAGGCATGGAAACTAAGATGGATCGTTTGAAGAAAGGAGTGGAATCTAAGATGGATGGTTTGAAGAATGGCATGGAATCTAAGATGGATGACATGGAAGCTAAGATTGACGAGAAAATGGAAAACATGAAGAATGATCTAAAAGCAGACATGGAAGGTTTGACAAAGTTGATACAAGAAATGTTTCCTAATGGTGAAAATATAGTAGAGGAAACTCATGATGAGAACAAAATAAATGTTAATCGTGATTTCATAAACTCTAATGTTGGTGGGAAGAACCACCATATTCCAAAAATGGATATGAGGAAGTTTGATGGAAAGGATATTGTAACATGGATACTACAGATGGAGCAATATTTTGATCTCCATAACGTGCAAAACACACAAAAGGTACGCATTGCAACTTTACATTTAGAACAAAATATATTTGTATGGTATCGATGGCTTTGCTCCCATAAAAAAATTGTCACTTGGTCAATTTTTACGGAGGAAATGATAGCACATTATGAGGATACAAAGAGCAACACCTTCTTTAGCCAATTGATAAATCTCAAACAAAAGGGTTTAATGGGGGAGAACATTGAGGACTTCCAAAAATTGAATATAAGGGTAACTGATATTCCAGAGGAACACAGGATTGATCTCTTCATAGGTACTTTAAAGGATAACATCCAACATGAAGTTCGCGTTTTGGAACCTGATTCATTGGAGAAGGCATTCAGGTTGGCAAGAAAAATTGAATGTAAAATTATGGCTACAAGGAAGCCTACCACTCACTTCTATAAAGAGGGAAGTGTTGCTACTCCTAGATTTCCACAACCTACAAGGTTGACACCACAACAATTGGAAGAAAAAAGAGAAAAAGGGCTTTGCTACAGTTTTGATAGCAATTACACTAAAGGTCATAATTGTGCAGAGAAGAAATTATTTTACATAGATTGTGAAGAGGAAGAAGAAAATGAACAAGAAGAGGATATACACCAAGAACCAACCCAAGAAGAGGAAGAAATGATTCCGACCATATCGTGTAATTGGAAGGAATTACCACTCCTCAAACTCTCAAGATAGAAGGAGATATCAAGAAGAAAAAGGTAATAGTGTTGATTTTATTCATTGTAAGGTAGCCAAGGAATTGAATTGTTTCCTATACCCAGCACCAGAATGTCAATTGATAGTTGGAAATGGAGGAACTATAAATTGCTCTAGAAAATGCCATAATATCAAGATAACCATGGGGGAATATGTATTGAATACTCCAATGCTTTCCATTCCTATGGGAGGTGATGATGTTGTACTAGGAGTACAATGGTTACAATCTTAGGGGACAATAGCTTTTAAATTTCAAGAACATTTCTTGAAAAAAAAATTAGAAGGAAAGGAAGTCGAATTACGGGGTATTGCAGGGAATCCGGGAAAGATAATAAGCTCTAATGTCATGACACAGCTTCTAAAGAAATACCAATGAGGCATAATTTCACAATTATGCTCACTAGAAGTTCCAACATCAAAATCATCTATTTTTGCAGATCTCCAAAAAGTCTTGGAAAATCATTGCAAGGTTTCTGAAACTCCAAAAGGACTCCCACCTATTCCTGATCATGATCATGCTATCAATTTGATTCTAGGAAGTGTTCCTCGAAACATCAGGCCTTATATATATCCTTATTTCCAAAAGAGCGAAATCGAACACATGATTGCAGAAATTTTAGAGGCGGGTATAATTCAACCTAGTCAAAGTTCTTGCTCTGCTCCTGTAGTATTGGTATACAAGAAGGGAGGATCATGGAACATGTGTCCAGATTATAGGGAGCTCAATAATCTCACCATTAAAGATAAATTTCCCATTATTGTGATTGATGAATTATTGGATGAATTACATGGAGAAATTTATTTTACCAAATTGGATCTTCGTTTAGGGTATCATAAAATTAGAATGAAGACTGAATATATTCTGAAAATAGCATTTCGAACTCATGAGGGTCTTTATGAATTTTTGGTCATGCCTTTTGGCCTTACCAATGCACCTTCTACATTTAAAGGGTTGATGAATTCCATTTTCAAACCCTTCGTTAGAAAATTTGTGCTATTATTTTTTGATGATATACGAATCTATAATAGGTCTTGGAAGGATCATGTTCAACATGTTGACAGGGTGCTCAAAATATTGCAGGAGAAACAATTATTTGAAAAAACATCCAAATATTTCTTTGGAGTACAAGAGGTGGAATATCTGGGTCATATTGTATCTCACGAGGGTGTTAAGGTAGACCCTAACAAAATTAAATCCATTAGGAATGGAAAGTCCCCACAACCATAAATAAGTTGCAAGGATTTATTGAGTTAACAAGGTATTTTCGAAAGTTTGTTAAGGATTATGAGAGAATAGCAACACCTCTAACAACATTATTGAAGAAAGATGCATTTTCATGGACTCTTGAAGTAACTAAGTCCTTTGAACACCTTAAAGAGGCAATGTGCCTAACACCAGTCTTATCTAGGCGAGACTTCACAAAGACCTTTATTGTGGAATGTGATGCCTCGGGAAATGGAATTGGTGTTGTTTTAATGCAAGAAGGAAGACCCATTACTTTTGAAAATCGTCCAATCAAAGGAAAGTATTTACAGAAAACCTATTTATGAGAAGGAAATGTTAGAAATACTGCATGCACTAAGGAAATGGAGAACTTACCTAATGGGAAGACACTTCAAGGTAAAAACTGATCATGATAGTCTAAAACACTTTTTGGAACAAAGACTATCTTCAGAATAGAAACAAAAATGGGTCACAAAGACGTTGGGTTATGACTTTGAAATAATATACAAAAAAGGGAAGCTAAATGTTGTTGCAGATGCACTCTCAAGAGAGAATGAAGAGGAGGAAGCATTGCTTTGTGCCATTTCTATTATCCAACCAGATTGGATAACCAAAGCAAGAGATGAATGGAAGAAGGACAAAGAAGTTTGGACACTCATTCAAAAGTTGCAGCAAGATCCTAATACATATGATACATTTATTTGGAAAAATGATTCCTTATGGTACAAAGATCGCTTATATCTTTGTAAGGATTCCCAACTAAAAAAAAAGATTAATTTGGAATTGTGCACTTCTCCTTTAGGAGGACACTCAGGATTTTTAGAAACTTACCACAAGGTGAAGAAAGAATTTTTCTGGGATGGCCTTAAATCCGATATTCAAAATTTTGTGGTGGAATGTTTGGTTTGCTAGCAGAATAAAGTTGAGACAATTAAGACCCCAGTTCTTCTACAACCCTTATCCATTCCAGGTCAACGTTGGAAGGAGATTTTAATGGATTTTATCTCAGTTTTACCCAAGTCTGAAGGAAAGAGTGTCATCATGGTGGTATGAAATAGACTTAATAAGTATGCACACTTTTGTGCATTATATCATCCATTTAAAGAAAGTACAGTTGCTACTACATTTATGGACACAATTCAAAATCGACATCGAAACCCAAGGGTTATTATGAGTGACAGAGATCCAATTTTTACAGGAAATTTTTGGATAGAGTTATTTTCTTGTTTGGGTACTCAATTAGCTCATAGCGCATCTTATCATACTCAATTGGATGGTCAAACTGAGATAGTAAATAAATTCTTGGAAGGATATCTTCATTTTTTTGTATTTGATAAACAAACACAATGGGTCAAGTGGTTACCTCTAGTTGAATGGTGGTACAACACTTCCTTCCATACTATAGCAAAAATGAGCCCATTTATGGCACTTTATGGATATCATCCACCATCCATCACATCATCTTTAAGAGAAAATTCGAAGGTTCAAGCAGTGGAATATCACATCGAGCACCAACAAGAAGTTCTCCAACTCTTAAAGGACAACTTGAATTTGGCACAAAATCGAATGAAACAACAAGAAGATCAACATCGCAGTGAGAGAATTTTTCATGTAGGAGACTGCGTATTTTTACGGCTACAACCATACAAACAAATGTCCCTTAAGCAAGCTAAGAAGGATAATAAATTATCGCCAAAATACTATGATCCTTACAAGGTGTTGCAAAATATTAGTACTATGGCATACAAATTGGAGCTTCCTGCTTCTTCACAAGTGCATCCAATTTTCCATGTTTCATGCCTAAAGAATATTATAGGTGAAAACACTACAAGAAAAAAGGACATTGGTGAGGGTCATGCTTGTGACGGACCTTTAAGGTCTGTCACCAATGTCGCATATGGTGACAGTCCTTAAAAAAGCGTCGTTGTAATTGTATATAGTGATGGTCCTTTAAGGTTCGTCACCAAAGCCATTTTCAATGACACTTTTAGTGAGGGTCATTAAAGGCCCATCACTAATTCTCTCTTTGGTGAAACTTCTAGTGACGAAATTTTAATGACCCTCACCAATGCTCTTTTTGTTACTTTTGGTGACGGTCAAAAAATGTTCGTCATCATTTATCATTCCAATGAGTTTTTGATGACGCTATGTGTGTGTTAATATATTGTTTGTCAAAAGATAACGATTTAAGACCATTATTGTGGAGTCTTTTTTTTTTAATATGCCCAATGCCATAATGGTTAGAGTCAGTCAATTTGTTAAGAATTAATTAGTGCGTATCATTTCCCTCAAGCGATGGCTAGTCAGATAGAGTTTTCCTATGAGTCAACATATGATTCATATCTATTAAGTTTATTATCTAGAAAAATCCATTTAGATAAAGTTCCACTAGTGTGTGTAGGAAATATATTATTTAATAGTTAATCAAACTATGTCAATTCTATTAATGAGAAATACCTAGCACTCCTCATTAATTTGGGCACACCTTAAATTAATGCTTTGGCACACAGTAACATTTCTTAGCGCCTCGCATGTCTTGGAACGTCTTTGTACCTAGAAAATATTGTCATGACACTAACACCCAAGCACATGGTGGCATGTGCTAGCAGAACTTAGAACTCTCATAGCATGTGTTGGCATGCATGTAGTCCCTAGCATGTCCTGTAACACCTTGGTTGCAATATGCGTTGACATACATTAGCACTTGGCACACAATGCCACTTGGAATGTATTGGGACCTATTATTAGTGTGCCTAGCATGCCCCTTTTGAAAAATATAAAGTCTTGACTTATTAACCCTCTTATGTGTTAATTTCCTTGCATTTTAGCTTGGTTCGTCCTTTTGTTGCCTTGACACTTCTTGGCACATATTAACATACCCTGGCACCCTACACATCCTTAGCACCTGGCATGTATTGGCATATCTTGGCACTATTTGGAAAATATAATTAGCACACCCTAGAACTCGCTAGCACACTTTGGAACTTATTGACATGCCTTGTCAATGCTTAGCATACCTTGTCACTCCCTCCTTGGTATAAAAACTAGCACTCATTAACACTAGTCCTTGGCACACGTTCCTCATATTCATTAACTTCCATGAATTTTGACCTAGTGCTCCCTTAATGTTTTGTCCTAGTACTCATTAACACTCCTCAACATGCATTAGCACTCTCTAGCACACCTTAACACTTTTCAACATGCCCTTCCACTTCATAGCATGCATAACAGTCCTTACACATACTGGCGCTTGGAAAGTCTTAGCATGTATGGAATACGTTGAGATGCCTTGGTATGATTTGGCATGGTTTAATATTAAATTTATTTGAGATCAATTGTTGGAAATTATATGAGAAGCAACAAAGGAAGACTTGACACTTAGAATGTACTAAGAATTTTCACTTGGCACTTATTGGCGCCTTGTGTTGGTGTGCCTAGCATGCCCCTCTAGGAAAAGGTAAATTGATGACTTATTAACCCTCTTATATGTTCATTTCCTTGTAGTTTAACTTGTTTCTCCCTTTTGTCGCCTTGATATTCCCTGGCACGAATTTCCACACCCTTGCACGTCTTGGCATGCCTTATCACATGGCATATCTTAGCATGTTTGACATGCCTTCACACTATTTGGCACATCTTAGCATTCGCTAGCACACCTTGGCACTCATGTCCTCACAAATAGCCTTTACATTTTTTCACAACTTGGGAACCCAATCAAGTCCTTGGCCATTGCAGTTCATGTGACAACATTGGCTTGCTTCAACCACAACAACTTGACCAATTTCACCTACTACAAGTAGATTGTGCCTTGTTCACCTAAGAACCGCCTATAACTCATCTTATGCCACTCATGTCCAAGTTCAACTTGTCACACTTAACTAGTTACCAATATAAGGATCACATGATCTAGCCATGGCCATAAAACAACTAAGAAATATAGCTTACATAGGCAATATTTCAAATGTATGTTCAGTTCATATAAACGGTAGAACATTGACTGAGAGTTTGCAAGAACCATAAGATGCACAAGGCACACAAGATATAAGCTGACACAAGCTGAGTGCCCCAAAACTTATACACAACAATGTACAATATGCAATTATCTAGAATATTTTAAAACATGAGCATGTAGCCAAAGTGTGCCACTTCTCATAAAAAAAAAATAGCTAAAGGCGAAACAATGTTGTACCTAGCACAAAGTGATCTCCCTTTGTCTAAAATTACTACGTAGACAACCGTAGGCTTGCCTCCTGTAAATCCTATTTAAACTTCTCTTAACACACTTCGTCATTAGAACACTTGAATTCGGTGACACTCCTTGGCACGCACTCTTATTCATTCCTCTCCATGCATTTTGACCTAGTTATCCCTTGATATGCCCCGACACTCTAGTTCAACATGCATTGACATTGTCCGACATGTGTTAACATGCCTTTTATTTCTTTTGCATGCCTTGACCCTCCCTAGCTATCATGCCCTCACAACTACCCTTACTTAATTTTCAACTTGGGAACCCAACCAAGCCCTCGCTTGACTACAAAAGCTTGACCAAGTTACAATTATTACAACTAGACTATGTTGTTGAATTGTGTAGCTTGGGAGGTACTCCACAAGCCTAGTGAGATGGGTTTGTGTGAGTTTGGTCACAAAAGGCTTTGTGGACAAAGAAGCCAAACAAATGGATTTTGGATCCAAGATGGGGTTTAAAATCTAAAAGAAAATTAAAAATGAAAATTAATTTTTCCTAAGGTCTAAGTGGATAAAACCGTAAGTTCTATAGGGTTCCTAAGAGGTCTAGGGAAAACTATTTAAGGATTCCTTAGCATGAAGGAAAGAACATCAAGTGAGAAGGAGCTCATTTGATCAAGGGGGCGAAGAGAGATGTAGTCCTAAAGAGGCCATGATCATTAACATGTCTAGCATTCATTAAGATGCCTTGGTATGCTTTGGCATGGTTTAATGTTAAATTTATTTGAGATAAATTATTGGAAAGTAGAAGAGAAGTAGCAGAGGATGATTTGGCACTTAGAATGCACTAACACTTGGCACTTGACACTTATTTCCACCTAGTGTTGGTGTGCATAACATGACCCTCCTAGAAAATGTAAATTGATGACTCATTAACCCTACGATGTGTTCATTTCCTTGTAGTTTAACTTGTTTCTCCTTTTTGTTGCCTTGATAGTCCCTGGCATGTATTGTCACACCCTTGTACATCTTGGCATGCCTTAGCACTTGACACATGTTAGCATATTTGACATGCCTTCGAACTATCCAGCACATGTTAGCATTCCCTAGCATGCCTTGGCACTCATTCCCTCACAACTAGCCTTACATTTTTTCATGACTTGGGAACCCAATCAAGTCCTTAGCTATTACAGTTCATGTGACATTGGTATGCTTCATCCGTAACAACTTGATCAATTGCACCTACTACAAGTAGATTGTGTCGCTTGTTCACCTAAGAACTGCCCATACCTCATCTTAGGCCACTCATGTCTAAGCTGAACTTTTCACATTTAAGAACTTACCAAGACAAGGATCATATCTAGCCATGGCCATAAAACAACTAAGCAACATAGCCTACATAGGCAATATTTCACATGTTTGTCCAGTTCATATAAACAATAGAGCATTAACTGAGAGTTTGCAAGAGCCACAAGATAGACAAGACACACCAGATATAAGTTGTCACAAGCCAAGTGCCCCAAAACTTATACATAACAATTTACAATATGAAATTGTCTAAAATAGTTTAAAACATTAGCATTCGGCCAAAGTGTGCCACATGTTATATAAAAATAATAGATAAAGGAAAAATAGTGTTGTGCCCAACACAAACTCTCCCTTTGTTTAAAACTGCTTTGTCAAGCCCCTTATCACAATCATAGGCTTGCCTCTTGCAAATCCTATTATGAACTTCTTCTAACACACTTCATCCTTGGCATACTTGAATTCATTGACACTCCCTGGCACACACTCTTATTTGTTCATTTCCATGCATTTTGAACTAGTTCTCCCTTATGATGCCTCGACACTCCTTAACACTCCTAAACATGCATTGGAATTGTCCAACATGTGTTAGCATGCCTTTTAATTCCTTGGCATGCCCTAACCCTTCCTAGTTATCATGCCCTCACAAATACCCTTACTTAATTTTCAACTTGAGAACCCAACCAAGTCCTCGCTTGACTATAGGAGCTTGAGAAAGTTACGATTACTACAACTAGACTATGTTGTTGAAGTGTGTATCTTGGGACGTACTCCACAAGCCTATTGAGATAGGTTTGTGTGATTTTGGCCACAAAAGGCTTTGTGGGAAAATAAACCAAGAGAAGGGGCTTTGGACCTGTTAGTCTCCTATACCAATAGGAATCATATTTCATGACTGACTTGTTGAACTATGCAATATGTTCAAACCTTCTTCTTGTGCAAAGGTGTTCCATATTCTTAAAAAATCAAAAAATGTAAAGAGGGTATACCCTAAAAGAAAAATCAAACGGTGAAAAGAATAAAATGGTCAAAAAATTGAAAGAAATGAACCCCATCAAAAAGAAAGGCCAAGGAAAGTGTGCAAGTCTAAATGCCACTACCTTTTGCTCTGATGTAATAAACAAAATTGTGTGCAGTTTGTCAAACTTTTGCCACAATTTATGAACGGTCAAACTGTTTAAACTTGACTCATTCATTTTTCAATTTCATGTTGTAGAATAGAGAATAAATATCTGACCAAACAGTTTAATATTGGCAGATAAGTAGATAGGTAGAGTTAATAAAAGGTGCTCAACAGTTTAATCTGAGCCCTTGGATGTAATAAGTGTAGACTTAGATAGGTTTTCCATGTAAAAGAAAAATAATATTGAGAAGGGTTTGCCGGTCTAAGTGCACCCTAATAAAGAACAGAAAATGGTAGAGTAAGTAAGTAGGGTAGGTAGATGTTGTTGCAGAATTACATGTGATGAATGATGGTTCTAAAGGTGTTCAATTTTACTTTCATCACAAGTGAAAAGGCAGATACTACATTGGAAAAGTTCAGAACAAAGCAAAGTCAAGATTATTAACTTCTCCTTCATTTTCCCTTAAAGATTTCACCAATTTCCCTAAGCACTAAGGTATTTGAAGATTAACGGGGCTCAAGGCATTTCCTTGACTTTTGGAGGGACTGGACCCTCGGCCCAATAATTGAAAAGACCTAAGTACTTGAATTCATCCATTATCACATTCATTCACCTCTCAAAAATCTTTTTCTAAGTAAAATTCCATTTTACTTAGGAAAATCTTTCAATATTTCATGAAAAGCCCTCAAAATCACTTTTATTCTAATTCTAAGTGATGAAAGTATAAAAATGCCATTTACTTTTGAATCTTCACTTTCTTGGTTATATTTAAGTGTTTTGAGTTTACATTTTTCCCTTTGTCATATTAACTCTAATTTATATACTAACTCCTTATGAAAATCACCTTTTCCTATTATATATAAATCCTTTTATAATAATATCCCCAAAACCCTTATATTATGACTTTTTAGCCAAAAGTATTTAATTCCTATTTACTCAAATCAAAAACCCACAATATAGTCCCTTTTGGCTAAAAAATATATCTTTAGTTCTATTCCCGCCCCTTATGGTAATTGGATTAATTTAATTCAATTATCGTATAATAAAAAAATATATATGAAAAACTTTTAAACATATGTACATATGTTTAAAACCAAAAATAAGTCCAAAGTTTAATTAAAACCAAACTTTGAAAATTGTCCATCCCTGTGCATTTTTCATCTCCGACCATACAAAGAGATTAATTAATCCCCACGATTAATTAATAATCCAACTCACCAATCAAACTCCGCCCGATGAGTTTAATTAATAATTAATTAGGTCGGGTCCACGCCATTAAAATTTCGCCATCTCCCTGTCCCGTCGACCGTCCGATTACCCGCTCCGAGATCAACGGTCCTCATCCATTTCGCTGGCCATCCGCGTATGAAATATAACGCGCGATGGCCAAGCGGTTTTCAAACAGTGTCGCGCTACGTGTCAGCCGTTGTATCGCATCGCTGCCCTTCCCTCTAAAACAGCCTTCCCTCATAAGTGGTGCGATAGAAACCGCTTACCACATTTCCACTCATGACATATCCATTGTACCATGCTGACGTCATCCAATAAATTAATAGAATATTTTCCCCCCATTTGACTTTGCCAATAAAACAAAAAATTCGTGTCTTTTTCATCATTTCGTACGCAGAAAACGACTACACCCTCCATGCAGAAAATTTCGAATTTCAACTATTGAAACCTGCCAACCGTTACTTTGCTAAAGAGAATCGAAAGTAAAGGATTCCAGTATTCTTCCACCTCAACCAGTACCTGTTCAAATCACTGTTCATTCAAAGATTACCCACCAATATCAACCGTTTACTCGTTTAAACACAAACACCCTAGTGTTGCTCATTTTCACCTGATTGTGCAGTAAAACCCTTTGTAACCTAGCTACACCACCTGAAGCCTATGTTAACCAATTTGAGCATGTTTTACCTCCAAAAAATCATTCTAGATTCACGCCACAGACATCTTAAAATCAAATGAAACCTTTTCGACCTCCCTTGCAAACCAATGCTTTCTTAACAATTTGTTTTGTTTTACAGGTGATCAGAAGACCACATCCTTGGATAAAAAGTCTTAATACTAGTCATAAGACTTGTTTACTCCAAGAGTGTTATCAAATCTATTCAAACAGAGGTTAGAAATCATAACAGCTAAAGAGTATCAGTGGTTAAAGTGTATCAGGTAAAAGTCAGAATGAAAGTTAAAATGAAGTTATAGAGCAGTCAAAGGTAAACTGTAAAAGTAATTACAGAGGCAGTAAAATGGTAAAAAGAGGAAATGAAAATACTTTCACCAACATTGAATTTTGTCTAAAGTGAAAGTAAAATAGTCAAAAGAACAAAAAAGTGAAAAGATGAAAAACACAACAAGAAGGAATATTTTTGCAGAAATTGCATGTTTTAGTCATTATTTGGCAGAAACTATTGTGATCAATCCAAGATGAATTTTGCAAAAATTAATGTGGTTTATGTTATTAAGAGGACATTCTACAAAAACCTCTCTCACTTTTCTAACAGCTATTAGGGTTTATGAAATATTAAACAATGTTGGAAAGCACTTTTTGCAGAAAATTCTTGTTAAGTCATCATTTTGCAGAGAGGATTGTGGCCAAAATAAAATACATATTACAAAACTGAAGGATTTTTTTGTTCCTAAGAGAACCATCTACAAAAACCTATCTCACTTTTGGTACAGTCATTTTATAATGAGAGATGCATGCACATCTTTACAGGCTAATTTTCAGACTCTGTAAAACTCTGTTTTACACATATTTTTACAGAGACAATTGGGCACATCTGGAGAGGAATTTTAGGAAAATGAAAGAGGTTTATCTCAAAAAAATATTATTCCACAATAACCTCTTTCAATTTTTACATATATATTACGGATTGGGAAATAAAAATATATCATTGGACCCTAAGTTTTCAGAATTGTTGGAGCAAAATGCACAAAGAAAGGAAGCAGTTAGTGACTTGGATGCCTCATCATCAACTAAGAGTTGGATAAAATTTGAATTATCCTATTTGTCATCACCTATCCATAAGAAATAGTGCCAAATAGATGCGTTAGTTTGAGTTTCCTTTACTTAAGTTCTATTTATGTAAAATAGTTGGAGAGATTTGTGAACCAATTTTGATATTTTTTCAAGATATTTTAGTTTAGAATTTGTATAAATAAATCACTCTTGGAAGTATTTTGGGTGGATTCTACTAATTTTCTGTAACATTGATTTTTTGGAATAAAATTACTTTGGAGAAATTTCTTTGTGGTTTGCTGGATGATGATTTAAAGCTCAAGACTTTTTGCAGGATTCATGTGTCCGACTACAGTTCAATAAGTCCTTTATATCCTATGTTTTAAGTTTTATATCTGTTTATAATTTCACTGTGTTCCATTTCTGAATAATTGAAAAAAAAGAATAAATCAGAAATTTCTTAAGTGTACTCTGATTTCAATTGTGATTATTCTAAATGTTTTCTTCTAAACTGGTTATAAACAATGAATTCTTAATTGCTCTTGTTTCACTGGTTTAAACATTTTGATTACTATAGTAAAGAATTCTTAATTGCTCTTTATTTGTAATCATTCACTTTCTTTCTTTGAACATGTTGAAATATTCTTAATTGCCTTTCATCCCTTCAAAATCCATTCCATTCACTTTAATTTCTAAAATTGTTCTCTGTTTGGCTATCTTGCCCTGCAAAGCCATCTTGTGTGTAGAATATTAATCCAGTAAAGCCATCCTTTCAACTCCATAGCCCAATGGCCTGAAAATATTCAACCTTGCCCTTAGTTGGCGGATTCCACCATTCAAATTCAAACAAAATTCTTGGACTTATAACTAGCCTAAAACTTTCTAAGGACAAAGCTAAATTTTAAAGAGAGAGCCCTCTCTGGATACAGATTGGCTAGATTCTGTATCTGAAGGTTGGTTTGTGGTTACCTCGGATTTACTTTTCTTTTCCACAACTTCAAGAAAAACCTGAGTGATAACAGGACCCGAGATGGGGTTTAAAATATAAAACAAAATTAAAAATAAAAAATAATATTCCCTAAGGTCTAAGTAGATAAAGTTTGTAAGTTCTAGAGCATTCTTAAGAGGCCTAGCTAGGAAAATATATTTAATGAGGCCTTAGTATGGAGGCAAGAACATCAAGTGAGAAGGAGCTCATTTGATCAAGGAGGCCAAGAGAGAAGTAGTCCTAAAGTAGGCCGAGTTAGAGGGATTAGTAAGCGTTGCTAAAGGGAGGCCATGATCATCCACCAAGAGTAATATCATCATGCAAGGCTTCACAAGAATGTCACATACCTTAATGGGTTCGAGATAGGAAGTAGGGTGGCATATTGTTGTTTCTCTTCTGGAAAATCAAGCTCAAGGGAGGCGACTCATGAGAATTTGGGCATGTGATTTTAGTGGTGTTTCTGTATTAAGGCCGCATAAAATTTTGAAATAGTAGAGAGGGTTGAGACCCTACCTTGTGGTGGTTACTAGGTTGCAATGTCTGTGATAAATACCAACACAAATGGAGGAGAGTCTGCAATATAATTTAGGGCTAGAACAAAAGTAGTCACAGGTGTAATACTGACTGAGGTAACTGTAGTTTGAGGGTTGTAGAGATATAAAGTTTGGGTTAAGATTCAGTCAAAGAAATGACCAAAATCTATGGATCCATATGAGATAGGCTGAGTCTCTTATGCAGGAAAGGGTTGTCATTTTTGCTATGGGTGGATATGGTTTGTTCTAAATCAATTAGAATAGAAGTATAATTCCCTATTTAGGGAGGTTTCCTAGCATGTTCAATCCACAAGGTATGCCATTAAGACTGTGACAAATATGCATAGAAGAAGAGAGGTTGTGACCCTTAGAGAGAGGTTTATCTCTGCAATATATACCACGAATTTGGAAGATGGTTTGCACAGTATGTACGGAGATAGCAAATCCAAAGGAAGGTGGAACCTGAGTAGAATATGGAGCAAGAGAAATGTGCCATATGAGGAATGGATTGACATGAAGAGGAGTTGATTTTTTTGGACTGTCCATAGAGTTGTGGACAGAGATCTGAAGCAGCCCATGAACAGTTAACCAATGGACTGTTAGTGGATGATTTGTGACCCTAGTTCAGTCATCTACAAATTGTTAGAAGGATGATAAGATTAGTAGTTCAAATCTATTCATAGATTTGACAACAAAAAAATTAGTACACAAGAATAATGATTTTGAGAGGACTCAAATCACTATTAGGTGGCATATTTGAAGAGCCCTAGATGAGGGCAGTGTTGTGGGTGCTAGATCAGTAAAATAATTTACTGTGGTTGGGAAAATTGATGGCATTCCAAGTACAGTTGGAGGGTTGTTAGGTGTGTTAATCAAGGTTGTCATTGATGTCAATATCACATTGTTCGTGATGGAAAATTATTTTGATGTGTGATGTTGCCTAAATTTCCATTGATCACAATACCCTAATGACGATTCCTTGAACTAACCATGAAGATGTCCTAGATCTCGGATGATGTCCTTACCCTTAATAAGGAATTCTAAAGATGCCATTTCAATCATGTGCCTATGATTGATGCTCATTAAAATCATTAAAATCTCAATTCTGTGTCAGTCTTGGGCATACATCACAGTTTGGAAACCTTGAGGACAACTGCTTAAGATACCTTAGACCTGTAGCTTACCTTTCTTGTGGAAAGTCTTGTGGATTAACCAATTGGATTGGATTTGTGGGCATTGCCAAAGGACAAAGACAAAATTTTAGACAACTTGTGTTGAGCTGCCTTTGTGATACTTTGGAGCATCTTTAGAAATATTGTTGAAGCAACATTAACATCACATCTTGAAGAATATTTTGACATTGAGAGCAGTATATTGGGCATAGTATTGGGCATAGAGTGGTGCAGACTTCTTGGTAGAATTGATATGCATCTTGAAGCAGATTCAGAGTTGTCTTGATATATTCTTGAAGACATCTTGAAGCACCTATTGAAGAACTTGTGAAGAAATAACTTGTTGGGAAATTAAAGTGAAGAATCCCTTGAGAATTTCTTGAAGAAGTTTAGACTAGGTGAAGAACTTGGGCTACCAATTGAATACATCTTGAAGGTACCCCTCGAGATCATGATACATTGATGATGTCATCGTGAAGTAACCTTAGAGATCTTTGTTTTGGTATAATGGAGAGTAGTGGTGACGCCTTCTAAAAAGAAAAGGTTGTCATTGATGACGTGATGTGGAGACTAAGTATGATTGGGCTCGTTGAAGAAGACATTGGGAGACGTGAAGAATAACCAAACACTTCTTGACAAAATGAAGCTAAGGGTTGGAGACTAAGAGGTTGGAGCCTTATAGAGACAAGGTTGGTGCCTTGGAAGATAGGGTTGGAGCCCTAAAGGATAGGAGTCCTCAAGAGACCAGGTTGGAGTGTGTACTAGAGATAGGGTTGGAGCCCTAAAGGTTGGAGCATGTACTAGAGATAGGGTTAGAGCCCTAGAGGTTGGAGCCTCAAAGTGACAAGGTTAGTGCTTTGGGAAGATAGGGTTGGAAGCCTAGAGGTCGGAGCCCAGTGAAGACCAAGTTGGTGCTTGGCATAGTACAGGTTGGTGCCTAGAAGGATTGAAGATTGGTGTCTTCATCTAGGGTTGGAGCTCTGTACTATTGTATTGGATTTATTGTAAAGAGGAGATTAATAAAAATATTTATTCTTATTGTTCATTTTGTGTTCTAATTATAAGAGATCTAAACTGGTAAAAGTAACAATTGAAAATAAATATTGATTCACCCCCCTCTCAGTATTACCAACAATGGGAATCAGAGGCAGTACCTTCATTGAAATCCTAACAGCTTGAAGGTTGATCATTAGAACACAAATGGCAAAGCCAAGGAATAAAGGATCCAAAGCATGTGAAAATGTCCCTTCCTTAGTTAAGAATTCAGATGTAAACCAGGTTAACAAAGCTCCATTGTTCAATGGAAATTTTGATATATGGGAGGCAAGAATGAGGAATTTCTTGAAGACACAATGAATTGAATTTTGAAAATCACTGATTACTGATGACATGATGGATGAAAAATCCAAGGAGTACAATACAAGAGCAATGAAGGCAATTTTCAATGGGTTGCCAAATTTTGTGAAGGCCAATTTTGAAAAAAATTTGTCAGCAAAAGCCATATGGGACAAACTTCATGATCTTCACTCAAAAGAAGCGTTGACAATGATCTCTAGTCAAGAATATGATGGAAAATAATAAATAAGTCCATAATCCATCAAGGAAGCTGAAGATAAGAGAGATGCCAACAAGGCTAAAGAATACCTAGAAGATGAAAAGAATAAAGAAGACTTTGAAGAAGATCTCCCGAATAAAGTTATGGCTTCCATGGAAAATATTAACAAGTTGAAAAAGGGAAATGAGGAACTTAAGAAGAAAGCGCAAGTTGGTGACCAAAACAAGATAGGGAAGGAAGTTGACCTTGTCAAGATTCAAGCTCAAGAAAAAGATGAAGAGCTCGCCAAACTCAAGGACGAATTTCCTCAAAACAAAAGAAAGCATCATGAAGAAGTCATATCCATGACAAATCAATTGGATAAGGCAAAGAAAAGGGAAGAAACTGTCAAGCCACCTTGAACAAATTTGAAGCAGAGGTTGGTTAATACAAGGAAGAGGTATCCTTTCTTATATCTCAACTAGAAGAAGCAAGGAAACAAGCGCAAGGAACCGAGAAGGTGATGGAAACTTTGGCATTCATAGAAGGACAAGTTGATGAAGAAGAAAAGGAGAGAAACACAATGATATGCCAACTAGAAGAAAAGGATGAAGAATTCTTCAAACTAAAATCAGTCATCAATCTTCTCAAGGCTGAAACATGTGAAGCTACAAGAATAAAAGAAGAAATGGAGAGCAGTCTAGCAAAGGATAATGAAGAAATATTCATAATGAAATCAAATATCATCTCCCTTAAAATCGAAGCACATGAAGCAACAAGGATGATGGAAGAAATGAAGAAGCAACTACTCATGAAAGATGAAGATTGTGAACTTTCTAGCATGTGTTAACACTTTATGGGATTCGTTGCACACCTTGGAACTCCCTAGTTGTCATGCCCTCATAGATAGCCTTACGTTTTTTGCGACTTGGGAACCCAACCAAGTCATTGAAAAAATAGTGTTGTGTCTAGCCCAAAGTATCCCTTTGTCTGAAACTGCTTTTTCTATCCCCTTATCACAATCATAGACTTGCCTCCTGCATGTCCTATTATGAAATTCTCCTAACACACCTCGTCCATGGGACACCTGGAATTCACTGACACTCCCTAGTAGACACTCTTATTCGTTCATTTCCACACACTTTGAAATAGTTCTCTCTTTTAATGCCCTGACTCTCCCCAACACTCCTTGGTATGCATTGACACTATTTGGCATGTGTTAGAACACCTTTTCTTTTCACTTTCTTTACCTACCCTCCCTTCAAGGGCATCCTCATAGGAAAAAATCATTGTTGAAATATTACGACAACACCTATTGGAAAATAACCATCTTATCCCCTATAGCCCTTAATACCTTCTCCATGCATAATTGAAATGGTACACTGATAACTAGACCTAAATATAGAACTTAATGTTCAAGGCAAAACCCAAATAGAAAGAATCACACCATGGCTTAAGCATTGGTGAAATCAATGACCCCCTTTCAAGATTATGACCTTGTTTTCACCATCCTCAAATTTTAGATTTGAAACCCACATTAAGAACGGGATTTGCACCTTAGCCTTTGCAACCTGTGCCTAACATCAATCTATCCAATGGACCAGCTTGGATATTGGATATTTTGGGTGTTGGATTTCTAGAGTACCCAATCAATGCTTTTGAGGCCAACTCCCTAGCTCCAACTAAAATTTAGTCATATTGAAGAGACAACTTGAAAAATCCTGCTAATAGGAGACATTTTTCCTTCCTTTTGATTGATTTACAACAAACCTTAATGGCTCTCCTTTCTTATCTTCCTTTTCCATTCTCCAACAAAAATCATTAATCTTATATCATAAAAAATTTATATAGGTAAGCATTGCAATCATTTTCCTCAACTCATGGGGTACCTTTACACCTCAACCCATGCAAGTGGACCTAAGTCCATGGTACAACCCATCACACTCTAAGATGGTTTTAATTGTCTCCTTAAAGGTAGGGCATACTACACCTTACAATGCCAAATGGCTAAGCCATCTTAAACTTATGTGAGTTTTCCCTCAATGGAACACATTCTAGCTAGTGATCATAAAAAATAATGCACCAACACTGATAACGCACACCAAAATTCCAAGATACCCATAGATGTGGCCTGCTTTTAGACTACACCACCATAAAATGCACCTTAAACTTTGGATGTCCCAAAACACTAATATCCTAACCCAATATGGCCTATTTTTTAGATTTGTGTAATTCACTCCTTATCAAATCCTTGCACCTCACTAACACTCCATGACAAATCTAATCCAATGGTCACCTTCCAAGTTCGAACATATCTTTTTGCAACACGAAAAAACCACTTGTATATGTTGCAACAACCTTGCCAACTTGTTTAGTGGGTCACACATATATTTCACATTTCTTCTTCATCTTGAAAAGTGGTAGTGCTAAGGTAAGGCTATCAACTTTGATCAAGGAATGTTCACTTAATACCATTACCAATTTCCTTCATGCAACTCTTGAAATATCTTAAGTTTGCTTCATAACTTCTCACGGTACTTAACTTGCTTGTTTTTACCTGTAAGTGAGACTACAACCCCCCAACCTCTCTAACAATTCCACCTCTTCAACCCTTGTTAGTGTCTTCTTAGACATGCACACATGCCTCAAACAAAACTAAACACTAGCATCCATAATGTGCATGCTCGTTTCATCTTTTAATGCCTCGCTGAAACCACATTATCACATTGCTTAAAATGAAATGTTCACAACTTAAGGAAAAACACCTACTTTGCTTATGACAACCTAAACTATGCAAGTAACTTCAAGATGACTTAATTTTCTCAAGATAAAAACACATGGTCTTACAACCCCATTCACACAACAATTTGAATATATTTAACCTAGAAAATGGTACATATGCTAGTCCTTTCAAATTTGTCACACGACTTTCAAGAAACTAATACTTGTGTTTTAACTATCAAATCCACTTACTATATACTCTTTTTTGTGTACACCCACCTAATATACAAGAAAAATTAATTTTTTTCAATGTAACCAAGTTAAAAACGCATATTTCCTCTATACACTTAAATGTTTTCAACACAACCAAGTTAAAAACACTCTTACTTTCAAATTCCAGAAATACATCAGTAAACTTTAACAACAAAAACATTACATAAAATTAATAATCTTAAAATTAAATCATTATTATTATAATAAATAATCCTACCCTTTCCATCACAACCAAAATCATACACTAGTTTGTTAGTTCCTCAAATACAACAAAGATATGTAAGTGAAAATACAAAATAAATTAAATCATTATTATTATAATAAATAAGCCTACCCTTTCCACCACCACCAAAATGATGCACTATGTGAGTTCCTCAAATACAAAAAAATCTTACTATGTAAGTGAAAATAAAAAATATTGTAATTATTGTTTTTCAAGAAGCAAAATTCCCTCCGAACCCCATTTTTTGTATCTTGTGGCTTTTCATAAGGAGGGCGCCAAAATGGGATTGAAGAGAGTTGCGACTTATGGTTTTACCAGCAGCAGACCCGATATCGAACCCCACCACCAGTTTTTCGACATCGCCAAGGTATGTTCCATGTTCAAAATCCTCTATATTTTTGCATCCAACTCTTGTATGTTTAGAAATTAATCTTTGTGCTTGATATTGTTACTATTCGCAGGGATGGCATTGGCATCTGATGAGTCTGAGAGACCATTTATCAAAATAAAGGAGCAGTAGCAGAATACCTGAATGCGAGGCTTATATGCTCAAAAGGCCAACATTGCGACCACCAGGGCGTTGCGAGAATCTCCACACCTCGCTCGGCCTCAAGGGAATAAAAAAGATGCTAAAGAGCCCGGACAACGATGTCACCATCAGTGAGTTCTTGTTCCATTTATTTATTCTTTATTTTTAGATTGTTGGAAACCCTTAATTCTTGAAAATAAGTAGAAAATGTATGATTCACAGGTAGAAATTACTTAAAAAAAATTGTAGATATTCTGCAATGAGTGAAACGAACAAATACTGTGTGATCTGTTCACTCTTTCTCAAAAACAGTGAAGCCCAATGAGCTAGATGCTCTACATAGGCCGATGCCTGCCTATGAAAGCTATCAAAAATTGGTGAATGCATTCAGGTGTCACCAATTGCATGCTCTGCAGGGATCTACTTGGCGTAGAGGTACTTGTGGTGGGCCTTTCACTGGCCAAGAGCCACCTGCTTAGCTAGTTGGATACTCACTGCTCAACCGATTGCCAAAGCTCCGTAAGAGATGCATTTCCCAGTTCTAGTGCTAACACCCAAAGAAACAAAATGAAATTGAAAGCAAAGGACATTAAGCCTTAGCCCTTACAAGCAACCTGTTACCCCTCAAAATGCATTTTCATTTTCAGCATATTCTTTCGAGTAGTTCATCTAATCTTAGATCAAGGAAGAAAAAAGGAGATTGGTGTAACAATTAGGAGGACAAAATCAGCAATTAGAAGCATGCATTCTCCAAAATGTTTCTAAATATAGTAATATATATACATGCAAATTATTTTTTTAATCCATTCTAAAAGGATGTTGTTTCGAGATCCTAGGTTGGACTAAAACAATGTGCATGAGCATATCTATCTTGCCAGTGATGTTAGCACAGAGTAAGAAAATACTATTTGTGTTTGTGGACGCTAGATAAGGGCTTTGGATATAGAAGCAATCAAGTAGCACAAATCAACAGATTTTTTGGATACCCATTACAACATGGGTGCATAGATCAAAATGATGGTTGAAGCCTGGGAATATACATTTGCTAATTTATGTTTGTATATCCTTCCATTGCATCATATTATTAATTCTTTAATGCCTTACTTACACCTCTGTAGGTTGGTACTGTAATTGACTTCATGCCAAAATATAGCAATAGAGGTGTGAATGATACCCTATTGCTGGAAACAAGTCTGAAAATGCAATATCTGTGTGATGGATCCAGAATTTTGAAAGGTGGCTACATCATCTGCACATCAGTGGCATCTAATGATATGTGGCTAATATGCTCATCCTTATCCTATTATAGAGCAATGAGGAAGCATCAATAGGCATTAGCTCTAGAAGCATTATGGTATGACTGAGTTTGTAATGACAATGTCAAATATTTTCCATGAAATCTACATAGGAGGCACAATGGGTAAACCCTCATTCCTGTAGGCACATGTGGTAGAAAGTTAGCCCTTATTAGATCCATATCTCTTGTTTCTGTAGTGCCAGCTATTGCATACTTGTTTATGTTGAGAATTTGGAGGGTTGGAGATTAATTCAAATTCTCTTCTTGATAATTACTTATGAGCTTACTTGAGTTATTTATGTCTTCTCTTCTTTAGCTTATTTAATCTTTCATCAAGTCAATTATCAAAATACTCGAGACACACAAATTAGGCTCCTAGAACTAGGGAAAAATCTCTCCCTTTTCGAGAGGAAAACCCACGAGAAATTCTTTTTATAGATCTTCAAATGACAAGTACAATGACCCAGACTTAGACCCTTGACCTATGGATGATTCCAAGACCTTGTTACTTATTCTTTCTCGATCTTCCATGCTGATCTTTCTTTCTTGCACCAGTCTGTATTGTCCTTTCTTTTATTAACTGCATAGATTTACCTTCCTCTCTTTTCTTATCCAGAAGTGACCCTTAATTTTCACATCCACTTAAGACCTTCATATTGCAGACCTGATTCTGTGATAGACAGTAGGTGCATATTAGTGAGATTTCCCGAATATCTTATTCCAGACTTGACAACAACATACATACATTCATCCACATCATGGTAATCCACACACATCATGGTGATCTGTTGAACTTAACACTGTTCCATTTAAGAGAAAATGACACTTACATACTGCACTTTTAAACGGAGGAATCCGCAAACTTCAGCTTCAGACATTTTTATAACTTCAAGAAATCCACATTTTATATCTCCTTAAATCTACATATATATCACTCCTGAAGTTATCCACAATTTGCTTCAGGTTAGCCGCACTTCTGCTTCAGTCAATGGTGGCATTTCTGTTCTAGAGACTGCAACTCTTTATTATATTTCTGGTTATCAAGTATATATGCCTCCTTTTCAAACTTAAGTCTCCATTAGATGCTGTCAAAGGTTCGCATTCCAGCTCACATATATCCGCACTATATTACTAAGAAAATCTGCACTTAGTCACATATGTAGTCTGCATTGTATCTTTGAAAAGGCCGCATTTCTATTTCTGAGATTCACCAAAAATATTACTCAAATAAACCGCAGAGGTGTGCATATATATATATATATATAGTGCACTTGTCAAGTCTTTTAGGCCGACCATACAGTCAGCTAGAAGGCCGACTTCTCAGCTGATAATTAGGTCGACGTGTAGCTGCATATAAGCTGACTTTTATCATCCATCTCCAGTGTTGAGTTGAGTCAGTTTCAAGCCATCCTTTTGTGAATTCTTTTGCAAGGCCTTGGAGCACCTCTTTTGACTAGATCCTTCATATATAAATGATACTTAATTACATTTTTATCTAGAAGACAAAGCCTTAGATAAACATCAAGAAGAAGTCTATTTAACTTATAATAAAATCTTGCTCATGAAACCCATGAAGCAAGTACAAAATACATTTTATTACCTTTGTCTTCTTCTTTACATAAAATACATAATTACATAGTCAATATGAAGACTGGCGTAGTTACACTTTTCAACACTCCCTCTTAACTAGGGAGGTATTCATACAGGTACATGGTCACTTTCAAACTGAAGAATCTCATAAGAAGAATCGGATTGGCAATCGCATCTATATAGCATCATATCAACCAACATTTTCCTAGTGTAAGGCCTTGACTAACAACCCCATCTCTCAACTAGAAAATGGGATACAATGTTGGCGAGACACATGACTTATAGACACCAAAGTCATTGTCTCTCCTAGGTACATACCCCACCTAGGTGTTCCTAGAGTATCACCTTCTTGGATTATTCTTCTCTTGGGTAGCCAGCCCTCAAAGAATATCGGTCATTGACTACTCTTATATTGAATTCCCGACCTCATTCTCAAAGAGTATTGAATGCCATATGATTACCCAATCCTCTATTCTGTCTTCCAGGTGAAGACCCAAATGATGTGTCTATCCATTCTCTTCACATGGAATTCACTAATACTTACGGCTGTTAGTCCTGGTCTAGTGCATGACACATGTAATAGAGAATTACATACGTCACTCCCTCTTAACATAGGAAGGACATACTTCAGGTTTCTTCCAAGCAAGAAAGTTACAACCAGGCTCCCTATCAACCAGGGTCCTGCAGCAGCAATCCAACTACTCATGAAGAATTCCTCTCCTCGATGTCATGGATTTCGATATTGAGGAATCTTCAACTTTTGGCTTCATAGGGCATATATCATCCATCACTTTTAGTCACGAGTCATGCCCACTATAAAAAATTGATTGATCAGTATTTATCATCTGGTCCATCGTTATTTCATGCTACTTTCCTTCGAATCATCTCCAAGGATCATACATCCTTTCTCATGAATAGTAGCCCTACACAAATTCATCCAGATAAACATAGACATATGAACTTTTAAAACCAAAGTTACCTCAGTGATGACCTTTCACCATGACATGTTCCTGTCAGCATCAACATCCTTTATTCAAATTGACACATCTCCTAATGATATGTTTTGTCAAGGGTCTTCTTCTTTACCAGACTTCTGTTAGAGTCTACATATCTTCCCAGGAGATCTCCTAGTCACATCTTCTTGGCTTCTGGATGATAACTGCCTTTAGACATGGTTTCATTTCATGATCTCTTCCTTTCTGCACATTCTTCATTCCCAAGAACTTACAAATCTTCCAGTTCCTCGTTCATATACAACCACCTCATATTCCATGAGGATATATATATATGTTGATTTAATATGTTAGTGCATCGAGAGATACTCCTCCGTAGATCATACTTCTAAATATAGAAGTCCATTACCTGCAACCATATGACATGAATTCACAGTATCCAATGTCAGCATATAAATATGTACATACCTCATACCTTTTTTTTTTTCTTGATTCATCCTGTAGCAGGTTTTCTAGAATGAAGAGATTCATTCCCTTTACTTGCTCCATCAATATGTCATCTGAATTTTGTTTCCATGATGACCCTTGATCTTGATGACTACCTTCCATTAGTAATGTTATTAGAGAGGATTTCCCGGAGTTGTTTCACCAGGAGCTCCTACCATGCTTCGATCATGATGCTACACTGCTTCCTATATTACAACCAACATAAATCACTTAAAGGAGAAGATGATCTCAATCATAGTGGATATCCCTTGCTTTTTCTTTCTTAGATTACTTTGCATCAGGTTCTTCCCTCATTTCAGAGACATGGGATTCTTCCCTATTTCTCTTGTCCTTTTCAGATTAAGGAAAATTTCTATTATAATGCCCAAGTTTATCACATCCAAAGCATCATGCTTTTTCCATATTTCTTCTTCTACTTTGAGGACCAAACTTACTGAATCTTCCTTTCTTCCCAGACATGGTTGCAAAGGCTTGATTCCCTTCACTTGATTCTATATCAGCTTTGGCTTTCAGTCTTATTTCCTCTATTTTACATAGAGACCCTAAATTGTGGAATGGTGCGGCTTCTTTCTTCCAGAATAAGCCTAAAGTGAAGTTTCCCTATTATTCTAGCAGAGCATTCAGCACCAATGTAGTCATCTCAGTGTCAGACATTACTTCTCCCAGTTCCTGTAGTTGATCTCAAAGAGATTGCTTCTCCTGCAGTACTCACATAGAATAGCTCCACCAATTTCTCATATATTCCTTTTGATGATTCTAGATTTGGTACATCGGAGATGAGAGATTATTTTATGGATTCTGTAAAAATCCTTTGGGCTCTTATATCTCCTTTCATGTATTTGGCATGACTTCATTGTCCTTGTCTTCTATGTAGGAAAGTTTGAAACCCTAACTAGTTTGTTGCTTTCTTTGAAAAGAAGACATTTTTATAAATTCATATGAAGTCATAAAGATACTTACTTGAGTAGATGCTTTTCTTATTCTATCAGCTTTCTTGTTGAAGATGATGGCAGGAACTCCCTCTTAAACTGATTTCAATGTAGGTGATCTTGGATCCTCCTTGCTGTGTGGATTATTTGAAAGTCTTCTTGAGATGGTTTGAGGATTTTCTTGATTTGACTTTTCACCCAAACTTTGATTTTTTCTTCCTCGAGTGTCTCTTTGTCAAGCCATCCTTGTGTTCAGCACCTTAGCTCTGAAACCATGTTGAGAATTTGGAGGGCTAGAGATTAATTAAAATTCTCTTCTTGATAATCACTTGTGAGCTTACTTAAGTTATTTATGTCTTCTCTTCTTTAGCTTATTTAATATTTCATCAAGTCAATTATCAAAATACACGAGACACACAAATTAGGCTCCTAGAGCCAGGGAAAAACCTCTCCCTCTTGGTGAGGAAAACCCACGAGAAATTCTTCTTATGGATCTTCAAATGACAAGTACCATGACCCAGACTTAGACCCTTGACCTATAGATCATTCCAATACCTTGTTACTTCTTCTTTGTCGATCTTCCATGTTGATCTTTCTTTCTTGCACCAGTATGTACTGTCCTTTCTTTTATTAACTGTGAGAGGGAAGGTAAATCATCCTTCCTCCCTTTTCTTATCCAGCAGTGACCCTTAATTTTCACATCCACTTCAGACCTTCATACTGCAGACCTGATTCTTTCATAGACAGTAGGTGCATATTAGTGAGATTTCTTGAATCTCTTATTCCAGACGTGATAGCAACATACATACATTCATCTGCATCATGGTGATCCACATACATCATGGTGATCTTCTGAACTTAACACTGTTCCATTTCAGAGAAAACGGAACTTATATACTGCACTTTTAAACAGAAGAATCCACAAACTTCAGCTTTAGAAATCTGTTTTTATAACTTCAGTAAATCCACATTTTATATCTCCTTAAATCTGCATATATATCACTCTTGAAGTTATCCACAATTTTCTTCAGGTTATCTGCACTTCTGCTTCAGTCAATGGTGGCATTTCTGTTCTAGAGACCACAACTCTTTATTATATTTCTGGTCATCAAGTATATACGCCTCCTTTTCAAACTTAAGTCTCCATTAGATGCTGTCAAAGGTTCGCATTCTAGCTGAGATATATCCGCACTATATTACTAAGAAAATCTACACTTAGTCACATATGTAGTCCACACTGTATCTCTGAAAAGCCACATTTCTATTTCTGAGATTCACCAAAAATCTTACTCAAATAAACCGCAGATGTGTGTATATATATAGTGCACTTGTCAAGTCTTTTAGGCCAACCATACAGTCAGCTAGAAGGCCGACTTCTCAGCTGATTTTTAGGCCGACGTGTAGCTGCATATAAGCTGAATTTTATCATCCATCTCCATCATTGAGTTGAGTCAGTTTCAAGCCATCCTTTTACAAATTCTTTTGCAAGGTCTTGGAGCATCTCTTTGACTAGATCCTTCATATATAAATGACACTTAATTACATTTTTATCTAGAAGGCAAAGCCCTAGATAGAAATCAAGAATAAGTCTATTTAACTTATAATAAAATATTTCTCATGAAACCGATGGAGCAAGTACAAAATAAATTTTATTACCTTTGTCTTCTTCTTTACATAAAATACATAATTACATAGTCAATATGAAGACCGACCTTGTTACACTTTTCAACAATTTCCACTAGGGAGGACTCTAGTCGTTGTGGCTGTTTGGTAGCATAGAAAGCACGAATAGTAACTGTATTACTTTGGGACAATCAACTCTTTATAGGCTAGATTTTGTAGCAGAAAAACAATGCATTTTCTATGAAGATTAGACCTGTAGCACGATTGGGAGACATATAACAACAGCAATTTACTGAGACAACATTAAAATTTAGAATGCAGGAGACTATAGGGATATGATGATGTGGCTACAATTTGCAGATCAATTTGTGTGAAGATCCTATAGATTGTCTTGATCATCAAAACAATAGCTGAAAGGTATGCTTTTGGATCTATAAAACTAAATTATTTTTCCATCTTGGAGAATGCCTTGCCTGGAATAAGGTTTCTTTAAAATAAAAAAATCAAGAAAACATTCCAGATTGAGAGATCTAAGGACCCCTTAACTCATCCATCACACAAATCCCTAGGATGAACTCTCTTACTATGCAAGTTATTTCAGGCAATATGACACAATCAATGACATATTTTAAGGTGGAAAAAGAGTGTGTTATTAAGGTAGGTTTTCTAAAATATTTGTGTGGTTTATAGATTTTGGAAGATAAGTTCATACTTTGAGGAAACTCCCCACCAAAAAATGGAGTTGTCTAACAACCCTTGATCTTTTTTGCACATATCTACACGAGTTGTGTATCTCTCTCCTGACCTTCCTTACTAGCTAGCTATAGATGATGTCCACTTCACTTGTGGTTGTAGACAGGCCATGGACTCCCTACTAAAAAATGCAGTTGTCTTAACAACTCTTTATCTACCTTGCACATATGTACATGAGTATCTTTTAGCAGTACTCCCACTTTGAGTTGTGTATCTATTACAAGTTTGATGGATTTTGTTAGCCTTATTTCTAGTGCTCCACTATGAAGACAAGTAGTGTGTGAAGCCCTTTGGAATGGTCAACATGTGCATATTTTAGGAGTTCTAAGGAGATGAGAACCCCATTTTTTGTGGTTTATCCTTACAAAAATCATGCCCAACTTCTGTGAATTATTATAGCATTCATAATCTACTGAATTTAGATTCTCCATGTACAGGGGCATCACTAGAGATAACTACCAAAAGCAATGGTTTGAGTAGAAGTTCTTTTTCCATTAGAGATGTGGCAATCTCGCAGGTATATCTTTGTGTGCAAATGCCCAGTTTGCTCCATAATTTATATTGTTGGTTTCCTTTGCTCTCAGATTATACTATCCTTTAGTGTTCATTTATTCTTATTTGGTACAAATGAGTTGGACTAGTGTAAGGGTTGAAGTTTCTCCAGCGGCTTTCAAAAGAATTTGCACTTGATTCTTATCCAAATACACGAGTCACACCATGTTGCAATTCAAGTGTTTTTTCTCCTTAACAATCCAGTCATACTCTCAGAGCAGTATTGGTTCTATGATCCTTTGCCAAAGTGCTCCCAAGTATCATGTCATCTAACATGAAAATTGATGAATACCCTTAAAGAGAAGTAGGTGCTCCATACTAAAGGTCTTGATACTTCTTTATGTTCCATACTCATGAATATAACAAAGGGAATATCTTGACAAATAGCTTCATTTCCAGAATGTCCTCTACTGCCAAGAAAAGTGCCCAGAATGGACCCTTTCATGTCCAGGATGTCCTCTACTACTAAGAAAAGTGCCCAGAATGGACCCTTTTCTAATGTAGTAAACCTCTATGCTAACTTTCACACACTTCTGAGGGAAGAGTTGCTCCTAAGAAGGTGTCTCCATTTTTCTTCATGGTACCCAAAACAAATATCTCCAAGGTTACTTCATGATGACCAATGTGTTATGGTCTTCAACATTATCTCCACGGCCTTCAAGGTGTCTTCAATTGGCATCCCAAGTTCTACACCTTCTCTAAGCCTATTCATAGGCTTCTTCAAGAACTCTCCAAAAAATTGTTCACAAGGTGCTTCAAGAGTGTCTTCACATGGTGCTCCAAATACTTCAATATTTGGTCAAAAATCTGCTCTAATATTCCCACTGTCAAGATCTTCTTCACTTGTACACCCTTTCAAGTTCATTGTTCATTAATCCTCATTCATTATTCTTCATAGGACTGAAATCCAAGCATGTGGTCCCTGTTTTGATGTCCAAGCCTAAAGTGGACTTGAGCCATCAAACCTTGATGTAAAGCTGGGTCAACGATATACAGTTGTATCACAAGTATATCTAACAGGTGAATTATCTCAAGTCTTCCATCAATTTATCGAGTCTGAGATTGTTGTTTATGCTAGGACATGAAGAGCCTTTATTATCACACTTAGCACAGTTAGAGTAGTAAGTTCGAGCTTGTTAAGATTCCAAGAGATCTGAGTTGTGTTGTTTCCAAGGTGTATATCTCTGTTTCTAGCCTTTACAATGCTACAAAAGACTGTCCCTTTTCAATTCCAAGGTCTTACAAGTATGATATAACACACTGCCCACCAGTCTTGAGCTTATCCTTCACAAGTGACTAACGCAGGTCTGAGCTCTTGTAAGAAGCAGCTATAGGACTATGGTCTGAGCCTCCAAGCTGCAATTTCTGGTATTTTAACACACAAGTCAAGGTATCAAGACAGCTAATCAGAGCTTATTGTTCACAGGTTATCACAATTCCGAGCCAAAGACACGAGCTAATCTGAAACTTCACTGCCTTCAACACCAAGTTCGAGCTAGTTCACATAGTCTTGTGCCTTTTTAACAATTATCCTAGGCTTGTTACAGTTGAAAAGAAGTTATCTTGCTGCCTGCGGAGGTGTCCTACAACAGCCTGCTTCAATTGAGAAATAATCCTGTCCTTAACCCAAACCAAAAGATTCTTGTCCTCGTTTTGCTGTCCCTTGACCAAAATTTGGTGAGATAAATGACAGACGATGCTTGCATTTATATGAATTCGACACTGGAATGAAGGGAAATGTCCTTTGGAATTGAGGCCGACATGAGAGGCCTTAGCACAGGTTGGCTCAAGGACCAGATAAATACCCTTAACTTGTAAAATCTATATCTCCCAAACTATTTGGAGTTTCGGGCCAAGTAAGAGCTCATTGGAAAGAGGAAAAATACTCTTTAATATGGTCTAGGTCCCATCGAGAAAAGATGCCTCTAAGGTGGAAAAAATTATTTTTCTTTGTGACTGTCCTTAAATTTTATGCATAAATTTTTTTGGACAACATGAGGAATGTTTGGGATAGTATGGCTTCTCCATTGTTTGGCTTCTTCATCATCATAGGATCATGTAGGATATCCATGCCATCCAATAATAGTGCAGTGATATGTCACCGACCATAGTGCAACATTTATTATTTTTCCATTAGGAGATTTCCAAGTCCTTCATGTCATGTCTCCAATCATTGTCCATGTCATTAAGACATTCATCAAGTGCCATCACCTATGATGTCATCAAGTGTGGTAATTCATGTATAGTCCTTCAATATCAACGGTAAGGACATCATCTCAGTTCTAGGCTTCTTCATCAAGAGTAATAACGTCATCATCATTTCTAGTTCATGGTTAGTTCAAGCATCTAGGACAAGACTTCTTCTTAGTGGCTTGACATCATAATGGCATCATTAATAGCTTGTCATATTCATTAATGACATCCTTATCAAACAAGAGGGACTTTTCACCATGAGAAAGGACATCATCATATTATGCATCACAAGAATATTTTCCATCCCATTAATGCCATATTGACATCAATGAAAACCTTGTTTAACATCTATAGAAAACTATTACATAATCGGTCTACAGTGCGGACAAGTGGCATAGAAAAGGTATCTCTCTCCTGACCTTCCTTACCAGCTAGCTGAGGATGATGTCCACTTAACCTGTGCTTGTAGACAAGCCATGGACTCCCTACCAAAAAATGGAGTTGTCTCAACAACCCTTGATCTACCTTGCACGTATCTACACAAGTATCTTTTAGCAGTACTCCCACTTTGAGTTGTGTATCTATTACAAGTTTGATGGAGTTTGTTAGCCTTATTTAGAGTGCTCCACTATGAAGACAATTAGTTTGTGGAGCCCTTCGGCATGGTTAACATGTGCATTTTTTAGGAGTTCTAAGGAGATGAGAACCCATGGCAGCAAATCACACATTGGCACATTCTCCAATGCCAAAGAGAACCCCAGATTGAGGGACATCCTTCTTTTTAGGACAACAGTTTTATAACTTAATACTAATATACCTACTCTGTGGTTCTACTTGTAGTTCTCAAGACTTCAGAAGCCTGGTATCTATGGTTTATCCTTACAAAAATCACGCCCAACTTCTCTGAATTATTATAGCTTTCCTAATCTACTGAATTTAGGTTCTCCATGTACAGGGGCATCACTAGACATAATTACCAAAATAAATGATTTGAGTAGAAGTTCCTTTGCCATTGGAGATGTGGCAGCCTAGCAAGTATATCTTTGTGTGCAAATGCCCAGATTTCTCTACAATTTATATTGTTGGTTTCCTTTGCTCTTAGATTATATTATCCTTCAGTGTTCAGTTATTCGTATTTGGTACAAATGAGTTGGACTAGTGTAAGGGTTGAAGTTGCTCCAGTGGGCTTCAAAAGCATATGCAGTTTATTCTTAGCCAAAGATACGAATCACGCCATGTTGCAATTCAAGTGTTTTTTCTCCTTAACAGTCCAGTCATACTCTCAGAGAAGTATTGGTTCTATGATACTTTGCTCCCAACTATCATTTCTTCTAACATTAAAACTAATGGATACCCTTAAAGAGAAGTAGGTGGTCCATACTCAAGGTCTTGATACTTCTTTATGTTCCATACTCATGAATATAACAAAGTGAATATCTTGACAAATAGCTTCATTTCCATAATGTCCTCTGTTTCCAAGAAAAGTGCCCAGAATGGACCCTTTCACGTCCAGGATGTCCTCTACTACTAAGAAAAGTGCCTAGAATGGACCCTTTTCTAATGTAACAAACCACTATGCTAACTGTCACACACTTCATAGGGAAGAGTTGCTCAAGAAAAATTAGCAATATCCACAAAGAGTGGATCCCCATGAAATACGTGCAAGAAATTAAAATATTGTCTATAACAAACTATTACAAAATGGGTCTAGAGTGAGGACAAGTGGCATTGGCAAGGTATCTCTCCCCTGGCATTCCATACCAGCTAGCTGTAGATGATGTCCACTTAACCTGTGGTTGTATAAAAGCCATGGATGTAGCTATTGTAGTCTAGGGCTGTGAAGATGCAAACATTTTGTTGCCAAGACCAAGGTATCCACTTTATGAAGCATTGCTGGCATACAATGTCATTGAAGCTAGGCAATATAATTTTAATTACAGAAAGGTATTGGGAAGTTAATTTAGAACACCTTGAAACAGTAGCTAAGATGAACACAATAGCAATCATTCTTGTCAATCCCAATAATCCTTGGGGTGTTTTTTTCAATCTTGAGCATTTATCCAAGGTTGCAGAGATGACAAACAAGTTAGGCTTGTAAATAATATATGAGGGAGTATATGCACTTAAACTCCGCCTAGTGGCTGGTACCTATTTGGTAACTTAAAAAAAGATGAAAACATGATTCAAGTTAGCCTCAAACTCTGATTTTTCTTTCAACATTAATTTCCCATAATACAGATAGGAAACTGGGATGATGATGGGAGTATTCTAGGAAGCTTAGATTTAAGTTCCGTTCCTGATTTTTTGCCTACCTTTTATCCTTCATGTCTGGATTTATATGGATGCTGGGATTATTTTGTTACACTGATGCTTTTATGAAAAGTTATACAGTTTTAACTTGTTTAAATTAATAATGGCCCATGTTAGATATGGCTGGAAAAAGGGTCATTGAAGGATTCAAGCTGGTGAGGACCTCCATAGTAGCGGTTTTGAACCACAACATGTTGAATGTAATCTGAACCTCATTACTAATTTATTGATTAGGCTATCCATAATTTGTCTTCAAAAGCATTGATAGCCCGTGAGAGGCTATTTCTGAAAGGAAATCCTTTGGAAATGAAAGGTTAAGACCTTGAATGCATTTATTTGGCAAGGTGCAATGCTTAATACTGCTTGCAACGTTTTGGCCCACATAAAGTGGGATTGTTTCATCAAATAAAACATTCTTTCTGCTCTCCCAAATTGTGTAAGTAGTGGTCTTGTGGGATAGTTCTTTTAGGCTCCTGGCTTGATTGAACCTTCTCAACCTTTCTTTCAAATTATAACAGATTTGGGAACATAAAAATCTCTAAAATATAGATTTTCTTGGAATGCTTTCATTTTTAGGTCTTCTATATTAGAAGCTTAAAACCATATGTTCCATAGCATTTGGGTCCAATTGCATCCCCAAAAGACTATATCAACTAGATGGAGTGCTCCTCAAGAAAGGCTTGGTAAAGCCTCAAACTTTTTCAAAGTAGAACGATATGTCATGGAATCTTTCTCCAATGTGCTACAGTGAAACTACCTCAATAAATAAATACATAATATTTGAGGTAGTTACAATTCCTCAAGACTTGTCCAAGGAAAGAGTTAACAACAATGAATTAATTAATCTTCCACCAGCCTCACATGAGTAAATCCCAAGCAACCAACTCCATGGTTGAATTTTCAAAATGAAGTAGTCAAATCCCAAAATAGTAAGCGAGCAACCTCAAACAAAAAAAATCCAGGGAGAAAAGGGTGAAATATGGGTTTGACAATGCCAAAAATCCATGGAATAAATAAGTATTCACCTTCAAGAATAGTAATAAGTGACTCCACAAGTTTACCCTACAAGGATAAGTTCCAAATTTAGTAAGATGACTAAGCAATGTGCCACCTTCCCTTTGCAAGTGTGAAATTTTTTTCCAGGGTCATTAGACCAAAAATATTGTGTATTTTTTTTGAGTGTGTGGTTGCATTTATTGCACATATCAGCTGAAACTAAATGGTAGAGGTAACTCAAATGTGTTTCAAATAAATTGCATTCAAAAGTTTTACATCAGACTTACTAGTTTGGGACTGTGGGAATCAAATTTATGCAAAAACATTGAAACTGCGGTGAGCTGCCAGCTAGCAAAAATATCTACATGTCTACCTAAATATTATAAGAACCCACTCTGAATTGGCCCATGGAAATGCAAAGAGCATAGACCCAACGACAAGTAGCACCAACATCCTCTGCAGTGCCAATCAACTCCACAATGGTATCATACTATCAACTCTAGATAACAATGAATCTACAAATGTAGCTCCAAAACTAAGGCCAACATTTGATATAAGTTTTTTCTTGAGGAGGATGCTCAAGAAAAATGGAGAGAAAAAGAATGAACTTAAATTTTGAAGTGAAGTCCTATTTTGTGCTTTAGTCTATTTTATTTCTTAGTGTTGTTTCTCTTATTAGAATTGTTATGAAAGCACATATAGTCAAAGGAGTTATTTGTTCAAAAAGCATAGCTTGCTTCTTAAGTAGTATAATGGGTCATAAATTTATGTTGAAAGGCCATGATTAGGAAGTCATGTTTATAAAGTCATCATTGTAGCGAGTTGGGACAATTTTCCCAACCTTCATCTCACCAAGGCCTTGATTAGTACAGGAGACCTCCCTTTTTGTCAAACTGAGTTAGCATTACGAGTGGAGGCATCATTGCTGGCATTTTGCTTCAACCTCCATTCTATTAATCACCTATACATCTAAATATAAAATTATGCTTGTTAAAATTATTTCATCCTTTGTCAAACTGCGTTAGAATTACGAGTAGAGGCATCATTGCTGGTCATTTGCTTCTACCTCCATTTTATTAATTACTTATACAACTAAATGTAAAATTGTGCTTGATAAATAATATAAAATTCTGCTTGATAAAATGATTTCATCCTTTGTCAAACTGCGTTAGCATTATGAGTAGAGGCATCATTGCTGGCCATTTGCTTCTACCTCTGTTTTATTAATCACTTATACAACTGAATGTAAAATTGTGCTTGATAAATATGGTTTCACCCTTTGTACTCTCTTCTCTTGAATTTTGTTTTATGTGTTTTCCTTTTTATTTGAGTCAAGTTCACATTGTTGAGGCATTTCATTGTCATCACTCTAAACTAATAGCCACAGAGAAAATCATTCTCGACACCCTCTCAAAGGAATTCTTGCAAGGTGATACTTGTGTCATTCAAGACTCTAACAAATTCTAGTTGGTGATCTACTGACTAAGATACCCATCCAGCAAAACAAACCGTCATTATGAATGTATTCATGCATAACAACTTATAATTAACAAGCAACGGATTCTCATAACACATAATGATGTTATAAACATTAAATTGTACAACATTAACATTAACTTTTAAACAACGCATCCACATGGAAGGAAATGAAATCCACATTCCAAAGAGAGAACATAAAAACCACAATCAATCAAGCTACCTTGTTCCCGTAATTTCCATGAACTGCTAGACTTTGTCTCAGTGTCCTCTACCTAGCTTATGCTGTGGGGTAAAAATTAAAAGTGAGAAAACCCAATGGAGAAGATCTTCGATGAATAACTGCAGAAGTTCACTTTTAACAGAAAAAAAATTCAGCTAAAGTATACCTTACTACCTTTGTATTGTTGCATCAACTTTTAGCCCATGATCAAATGTGACTTTGTCTAATTAGACAAACCAAATTACTAATGAGCTTTTTGTCCTAAGTGTACAGATTAAGTGATCAAAGTTGGTTTGGTCTTGAATCTAAAAAATTAGTTAGTTGTCTTGGAGAGTAAAATGGAGAATGTGGGCATTTAATGTATAGTCCAGTATAATGGGCAGGCTAGGGTTTTAAACAGAGTTTGCGTCCCATATAAAGGGTTGCACTAAGATTGGAGGTATTGAGTGTTAGTGGTTACCAATTGGATACAAAGCAACAGACAACTTCAAGATATTGATATTGGGCCTGCAGATGATCATTTGAAGGAGATATTCCAGCTATTCAAAGTCATTTATTTTATTCTTTTTTTTGGAGAATTGAATCAAGAAGTAGATCAGCTGTCAAAAGAGGCTCAATTTTTTCCAACAGGTCTTTATCTCCTTCGATGAAATGAAGGACAATGTTTCTTCATTGTCTGTTTCAGCACTCTACAACTACTTATCTTGCTTGTTTTGTGCTTATATAGTTTGGGACCACTACAGGCCCAATAGCTCGAGTTGTAGCATTGTTTTTGGACTTTGGAGGCCATTAAAAGCCTCATTGCAACATTTTTTTTGGACTCTAGAAACCATTTAGAGCCTTATTGGTTATGTATTTTGTCGATGATATAATTGATATGTATTTCACTTGGTGCCATTTTGATATGTGCACCCTTACATGGTATATAGATGAGAAGACTTTCTATATTTTGTCTCTAATGGTTTGGAATCATGTTTTATAATCTTAATTTTTTTTTGTCATTAAAAATTAATTATTTTATGTATTTTTTCCAATTCTAATTTATTAAACCCGGTTCTATCTTAGTTTGATCTAGTTTTGGTTGGAATCATGGTTAGATAGGAAGTCAGTTCTGATTTTTAAAACTGTGCTCATAGTAGATAAGATATAGAAAGATAAATTAATACTTGGTATTTACCTCTCCCAAAATGTAATAGAACCATTGAAGGAGGAGCAAAGCAAGCTTTAAATCAAATATTCAACGAAGAAAAGTAAACAAACATGCTTGATGTTTCCAGTCCTTAACAGAGATTTCTGAAGAAAATTTGCATTCTCTAAGATGATTCCATACACCAATTATTTTCTAAGGAACACATCTTGGGGAAGTCCAAATGATTCTTCCCCATATTCGTAGATGACATCTCTAGTAAACCTGTTGGTGTAGACTAGTGCAACTCACCTTGGTGGATTTGAACTAGACACCTACTAGCACTAAACTAGTATAATGGCCAACAACTTTGGCAATAACTGGTTGAGCTATCCTCTTAGACTGATTTTGTGAACCATTTGTAGAACAGATAAGAATTTTCACTCTTAGTGCAGAAAGTGTCCTAAAAAATAAATAAATTCTTGGGCTGATATCTTCTCAATAAGTCAAATTTTCTTACAGTATTTTTATTTGGGAAAACATGTGCTTCTTTTGTCAACAATCTTGCATATTATGTATTATTTCATAGCATTTTGCTTGAATGTGGAATTGTGTATCCTGTAATTGTCAATGTAAAGGAACAGTATGAACATGTTGGGTGTTTGAATTTTGTTTTGCAGCTTGAGAAGAACATTCGGCTCATTGCACTAGCAACAAGTTGGACTACACATGTAGATGATTGGTACCTTCAATTTTCTGCTAGTCATAAAGGCACAAGTTCTGTTATCTCAGCTGCAAAATGAAGAAGTAATGGAAAGCAACCTCAGAAAAACAATGCTCCATAGTGATGGCTACTCCAAAGGATGCTAGAGCTTTGAAGATTGTTTATTGGTGTAAAGGTGGAAGGTTCTCCACCCAAGTACTTTAGCTACTGCGTGCAATAACAAAGCAAGCTAGATGACGAGGTGTGTGATTTTTTGTACATTGATTAATACATTCTAATTGACAGTAATAATATTATCTCATATTATTTCACTCTAATGTTACCACAATTTGTTTCATTCCAGAAGGATTAAGGAGAATACCTGGAATTTTTATGTATAAGGTTGTGATATCCCTAGAAGAAGTAGACACTATACTTGGAGGGAAGCTGCTGAAAGTTTTAGGAATGTGTCACTGCTTACACTTCAGGTTTGTCTGTATTTCTTTTGTATTTAGTTGCTCTAAAGAATTTGACATATACATGCAAACGCTTAAGGAATTTAAGATCTGAAATTATTTCATTTATAACTTGTTGAACACATTTATATGTTAGGTATCTTGATGCTTATATCAAATGGAAAGATATTGTATACCCATAAGATCATTGTTCTGATTGTAAGGTTGTGGAAAAAGAGGGTGTTTATTTTAGGAATGCTACCTTTTGTGGGAAAATATATGAAGGTGGTGAGGCCAAGAATTTATTGGACATTTGAAACCTGTAATACATTCCTCTCTCTGTTGTCAAACATGGTAGAAAATTTGAAGAGATTGAAGGTAGCGTATTCCATGTTTCCTTCGATCTGTTCATATATCTTTGTTCCTTTCATTATAATGTGATGGTTGTGTGATGTGCTGAAGTTTTCAGTTAATTTTTTTATTAATAAATAATGTTTGGCTTGAAGCAGGTTCGTGTTAGAAACGATTCTGGTTTGAAGCAATTTTATGTTAGCAATGGGTATGTGAAGAAGGAAGTGACCAGGTGCAATCCTGTGTTATTGAATACAAAAAAAATATAGATGTTGGCCTACTTGTTATTCTCAGTATGTCCTAAAAAGAGTCTGATTCCCATCAGTCACGGGGATTATTCCTCCTTCAAGCACTTCAGGAAGTTAATCAATGTAGAGGACACCATCATAGAATCCATAAGTAGCTGCAAGTATAACCGTTCTTCTTCTCATGGTTTACTCTAAACTAGCAGGTATTTCTCACCTTTGTATTTTAATAATTCATCTGTTGCATCTTGTGCTTTGGGATTCTTCATTGGTAGTCACATGGACACATTGTATGAACCCATCACAACTACACTAATTATAAATGCTAATGAAAACAGAGTATGGAGTCTGACTCACTATTGTTGTGCACCATAATCCCATGACTATTATTACCAAAAATACCAATTCTAACCACTAAAAAAGATAGAGGATGGCCTATTAGCTTATGTAGCGGAACACCACTTAATTCTCATTTTACCTTTTCAAATATTTTATGACAAAACTTTGATTGAGAGTATCTATTCAGCCAAATTTTCCCAACTCTAGCACCCCTGCAAGTGAGACATCCCATAGTCCCCTAGGGGATGATTAAGAGTATATATTCAACCAAATTTTCCCCAGACTATCACTTACCCAAGTGAGATAGTGCACCAGGGACAATTAAGAGTATCTATTGAGCCAAATTTACCTTAAGACTCACACCTACCTAGGTGAGAAAGCCCACTAAGGATCGATTAAGTAAGAGTATCTATTCAACCAAATTTTTTGAGGGACTTTCACCTGACCAGGTGAGATAGTCCATTAGGAGCAATTAAGAATATCTACTCAATTAAATTTTCCAAATACTTGCACCTAACCAGGTGAGATAGTCCACTAGGGGCAGTCAAGAACATCTACTCAGCTAAATTTTCCCAAGACTTGCACGTACCCATGGGACTCTGGCTAAGGAACAAAAAAACCCTTGTTTCACCACCCATCCAAGTGTAGATTGACTTGATTTTGTATCTCAGTATTCAATTGATGCATTTTAACTAAATATTCCTCTTCTTTTTTTCCTATAGTTGGTGAAATTTCTGGTATAGGATTTGGAAGTCAGATGATAATCTGATAAAAGTAACTAGAACCTTCCCATGGGACATCCTACTAGGGTGATTAAGACTATCTATTCATAAAAAAATTCCCAAGACTTGCAGCTACCCAATTGAGAAGGCCCACTAGGGATGAACCTACTAAGGCAATTGAGAATATCTGTTTAGAAAAATTTGTTCAGGACTTGCAACTACCCAGGTGAAATAGCTCATTGGAGACAAACATGTTTAGGGGAATTTGAACCTTGGTTGGGAATAACAACAACCCTATTTTACCAACCAACCAAACCCCATTCAACTTGTCTTTGACTCTGTGTGTGTATGTGTTTTTCCTTTCAACTCTTTTCTCTCTTTCTTCTTCTTGTGTGTGCTCTTGGCAAAGTTGACACAAGTTCAAACCCACTGGAACCATCCATGAAAATTTTGTACTATCCCCATAGCCAAGAACATATTGTACTAGAGTCAGAGAACAAGGATATATATCTTTTCCATGTCTATCTTTTACGTTCACATATGGTCATCAATTAAATTTTTTGTTGGTTATCACATTCACTACTACGATATAAAGTCAAATGTTGAAAGAGTTTGGCTATGGAAACTAGATCATTTATCACCTAAGCAGCTCAACTTTTTTTTTTTTGGTTTCCTAGACTATTTGCATCTTCTCTACCTATGGAAGAGAAGCTCTGCATTAAATAGAGAAGTATTCTTTTGGTCCTATAATATGCTAGAGCTTTAAAGATAATAATATATTTACACAAGGGACATTCAAAGATAGGGAGTGTAGCAATTGTGCCCCAAAAGTCATAGAAAAAACTTCCTCTTTTTGAATTTGTCTTTGACATGTAGAGTACTTTGCAGTTGGCTAACACTACCTATTTATTCCATATTGGTGTAGGATACAAATCTTCATAGCACAAATATACATTTAGCCATCTTGGTTTATTCATTGGAGCATATGCATATTTTACACAGAACAATTAAACTTAGTTCATATAGATTACAATCTCAAACTTGTTCTAAGACTTCTTATAGAATGGAGTAAATGTATTCTACTTGTATGTTTGGTACTTCCCAACACTTCACTTACACCTCCACCTGATTTTCATAACTTCTATAACCATTAGGTAGGTACTTGCTTGTTCGATGTTATTTTGCTTTTTTAGTAAAATATTTGCCAAGACTTTACAAAGTTTTATAATTTCTCGAAAGTTGTATAATTTAGAATTTATAAAGTTTCAAGGTTTATTTTTTTTAGGTCTAGTTCTTTAAAGGGTGCTATCTCAATGGAAGAGCACCTGTTTTACAAGCAGGAGGTTGGTGGTTCGATTCCATCATGCCCTGATATTCATATGGAATGTTGACGAAGACTCTTTTGACCGTCACCAATGAGCTTATGGTGACATTTTTTGACCCTCACCAATGAGTTTATGGTGACATTTTTTGACCCTCACCAAAATATGAAATGGTGAGGGTCAATGGCCGCCACCATATATATGCATTAATAGCAACGGCCATGAAAGGTTCATCACCATAAATCATTGTTGTTTAAATGAAATGGTGACGGTCACTATTCGTCATTATAATCATTATTCGTGAAGGACCTTGAATTTCACCATAAGACCTATACTTTTGGTGACGCCACCTTTGGTGACGTTCAAATTTTTGGTGACGGAGGCTAAGATCCGTCACCATTTCTCATATAAAATCGTGACGGTCACTATCCTTCATTATAAATCATTATTGGTGACGAACCTTGAATGTCACCACATCACCTATACTTTTGGCGACACCACCTTTGGTGACGTTCAGTTTTTGGTGACGGAGGCTCTTTTGACAGTCACCAATGAGCTTATGGTGACATTTTTTGACCCTCACCAATGTCCTTTTTTCTTGTAGTGAAATAATCCAGCTCAAACAATATTACCAGAACTTGATGAGGAAGAAAAAATCATATTGGAACCTGAAGCGATCACGGAAAAAAGATCTCGACAGCTATGGAATCGATCAATTTCATAGTATCTCATCAAGTGGAAGAATTTACCCACTAAAGATTCTACATGGGAGGATGAGAATTTTATACAGAAGAACCCAGAGCTACTCAAGCGTTGAGTACAACACTTTTTTGAAGGAGAGGGGCATGTTAGGTCCCTATATTACTTGTATATTCCCTTATTGTTTTTAGTGTAACCCTCCTATTATTATTATTTAACACTTGTAAACCCCATATTGTTATTATTGTGCCCTTAAATTATTATTTTTAGGTCAGCTAGGATTACATTGTGGCCCCATGGACTCCTATATATAGAAAGGAGGTTTTGTAATTTGAATCATCCAAGAATTTTTCCTCCATGTAATGTATTGAAGGTTTCCCCCTGGTAGTGGCTTTTCATAAGGCGTTGATTTCTCTTTTCTTCTCTTTTTGGAGTTGGTTTCACAACATTCATCCAGAACATATATGTCTTTTGGAGCTCAACTTTCTATAGCCACAATTTCAGCATACCTCCCTTTCCTGATTTCACATTTTGTGTCATTGAATAGTATTGTGTGTCCTTGATCACATATTTGTCCAACACTGAGCAGATTGTGATTCATGTTTTCAACCAATAGAAAATTGTTGGCTATAACATATTTTCTTCCGAGAGTGATGGTACTTGATCCTATAACATTTGAAGATCCATCATTTCCAAAATATATGGTTCCATCCTTCTTCTCTTTCAGAGATACAAATTTCCTTCTATCTCCAGCCATATGTGTTGAGCAACCTCTGTCAACATAACACACATCTTTTTGTTTTGAGGCTTGACAGTGAGAGAATAATTATCAATCTTCTTCTTCTTCCATGTTTGTTCGTTCTGTGGCTTCGAAGATTCTTTTGGAGGATTTTCGAGTCTGCAGTCTTTGGCTATGTGTCCAAAGTTTCAAAAATTGTAACATTCAATATTATTTCTTAAATGTTCAAATGTATTGATGTTTTGTTGAGCCTTGGGAGGTAAATATTTGACAGATCTCTTGGAATTGTATTCATTCTTGTGGTACATGCAACATTCTACAGCTTTATGACCAAATTTTCCACATGAACAATAGTAGCCATAAAAAATATGTTGGTACTTGGATGGAAATTTTCATCGACGAATTATCTTCCAAGGCTGTTCTTGCGAATATTGACTAGTGAAGTCTACATGCATGTCAGATCTCATAGGTTCATTGTATTTTATTCTAGAAGGTCCTGCTTCTTCTTCTTTGTAACCGATGCCACTTTTGTCGTTGTAAGATCATTGATTGTTGATGAGTTCTTCCAATGCCCTTGAGTTTTTGGTATAATTTTGAATATTTTTTCCTTTCTTCACTTCCTTACACAACGAGACTAATTTGGCTTCTAATTCTTTCCTTTCTTGGTTGCTTTCTTCCAAATTATTTTGAAGTGACTCTTCAATGAATTTGTGTTCTTCAACTTCAATTTTGAGACCTTGAACTTGTTCTTCAAGAGCATTGGAACGGATCTTTTCTTCCTTGAGCTATTTTATAAGCTTGATTGCTTCCTTAGAAAATTATTTTATGGTCAATCCTTCTTCTTCGTTGTTTTATACCTCTTTTTTATTGTGCTTGGCCATAAACAATACTCTCTCATTGTCTTCTTTTTTGGTATCATTGTCTTCATCGGATTATGAGTTATCTTCTTTAGAGAGAAAGTTCCTTTTGGATCCTTGCCTGTCGAATTTCTTAAATCCTTTCTTTCCTTTTGAGTTTCCATCACTTCTGCTCATAAATTTTGCTGTGAAATTCCCAACCTCACCACAGCCGAAACATATCAATGGAAGTTTACCTTTGAAATTTCCCTTACAAATTTTTAGTTTTCTTGTAAATTAAACATATTCTTCATCTGAAAGACCTTCTCTATCATCTTCCTTTTCTTCACACTTGGAGGTGCATGTATTTTCAATTGAAGGTTGTTTGTCCTTATTTGTTTCCTTAGATGTAACAAACGTAGTTTCTAGATATGGCGTACCCTCTTCTTCATCAAGTCTCATTTCATATGCTATGAGAACTCTATTTAATTAATTTTTGCTGAGTTTGTCAATATTTGCACTGTATTCTAAGAATGATACCATTGGGTTGAATCTCCCTAATAACGTTATCAAAATATTTCATATAATAGTCTTCTCGACAACTGGCTCTCCCAATCCTTCCAGAGTATTGGTTACTTCATCAACATATTGGAAGTATGCAGCAATGTTGCAATCTTCTTTCATTCCGAGTTGCTCAAATTTTTCTCTATAGATTTGAAGCTTTTCTTCTTTGACATTTGAGTCACCTGCATATATATTCTCAAGCCTTTCCCATAAATTTGTATCGTTTTACAACCCAACACCTTATGATAAGCAGATTCAATAAGTCCACTGATAATAATATTCTTTGATTTTACATCATTTACCAAATTATTCTTACCTTGTTCATCTGTGGTTGATGTAAATCCATTTTGAACAGTGTCCCATACTTTATAACCTTGAGCCAAGAGATATACATCCATTCTTCCTTTCCAGAGTGCATAATTATTTTCATTGAACAAATGTACACCATTATTGGTATGCGCCATGACCTCCTTCCAGCTGTTAAACTGCTATTGAAGGAACCATGCTCTGATACCAATTGTTGGAAACACTGAGAGGGGTCTGAATCAGTATTCCTTTCAGTTAGAGAATTAGTTAATCTTCAATTATTATCAGTGTCTTTACAATGATAGTAGCAAATGAAAGGAACACAAATGCACACAGTTTTTAAGGTGGAAACCCACTCTGGGACAAAAACCACCTAATGCTTTTCTAATAATTCTTTAATACTCAAATCCAATTGAAAATAAAGCTCCAACTTACTAGAATCTAGAAAAGCATTCTTCCCCAGATCCCACTGGATGGACGCTCCAATGCTCAAGATTCTTCAATAGTTAACTAAATGGATGCCACAACACCCAATGACCTACAACTCACTCTAGCACCACCCTACCACCCTATAGAAGAATAAAATAAGAATGGGCTCCCGTACTAGGGAAAATGGTCCATTTTACAATGATATAGAATGATGTAGAAGAAGAAGATACATTATACCATAACCCAAACTATGAAACAACCACCTAATGGTGATCCTAGACTTTCCGACACTGCCTCTTCAACTCTTGGCAGATAGACACTAGTACAATTTTTACAATAATGTATTTACAATGACTTAGTAGAATGATACCTTTACAGTGACTATATGCAGTGCTTCCCACTTGAAGACATTATGTGATGAACTTCTTGCTACTGTTATGTACCTTGGTTCCTGCTCTTGTCATGCTACCCTGTACTGCAGCTTGCTTTGCTTTGCTGCCCTAGAATGTCTGGTCCTTTGCAGCCCTTGACAACACATGATCTAGCTTTTTCTTGCCTTTTGGCAGCTCGATATTGAATCTGTTGTATCTCCATTATTTCAGATCCCCTATATGTGATTTTTGGTCCTATAGTATTCCTCTAATTCCTCTTTGCAATGCCATAGTTCTAACCCAATTTGAATTATTCAAGGGAGATTTATGCCCAATTTACCACAATGCCCTCATTATGGAATGTTTTAGTAGAGATAACTTGTACGGTGTGCCACATGTCACTGTTTCTTCATTCAGCTCTAAAATTGATAGAGTGAAAACTAAAGTCCGTGCAATATCTACCACATCTTACGGAATGCCAAACTGATACTTAGAGAGAGAGTTATGACAATTTTACCAAGGTCACTTATTTGCGATGAATTTCAGGAGATAGCAAAAACACTGACTTCCACAGATCATATCTCTGAAAATATTGCGCACCTTGACTAGACATGTTCACAGGAGCTTCCTCAGGATTTCAGATTCACCTCATAAAAATTTCAGCTTTTGAACCTTCATATAAAAATAGTTAGAGGGATAGTTCCACGATGACATGTTTCAGATAGCGCAATCCCTTGCATAAGGAAGATATGAGGATCAAAATTTATATAGATACTGAGGTTGAGAGGGGATTCAACAAGTGAACATGGGAGGGATTTTGGGAGCTTAAAAAACATTAATTATGACCTTTCAACGACTCATGCCACAACCCCATGGTGTTTTAGCCCACTAACTAGGGTTACAAACTTCACACATGAATATCTCTCAAACTGTGAAGAATTACGTGGTGTGCTATATATCAACGGAAACATCTCGACAAGAAGAAACCATAAAATGAATTCTTGACCTAGAATATAGTGACTTTTTAGGTCAAAAATCCCATGCAATATTGGGTAGCCCCTAGTGTTGCTTGGGTTGACATCAATGACAACCGTTGACCAACAGGTTCAAGTCCACCTCATACTTAGCTTATGAATATTATGAGTAGCACACTTGGGATTTTTAGTTATTTAGAGGAAAAAAATAATAGTTTCATGAATTTTAGTACCTATGATGCTTTGAATTATAGCCTAGGAGCATGTAAGAGAAATAATATTAGAATGATGTAATATTTAAAAAATTTAGTCATATATAAATTCTTTGGAAAAAAACATAATGATTCACATACCTTGATATAAAAAAAACCCTAAAATTGTCACTTTTAAAATATCTTATGTAGTTACCTGATGTCATTGAGGTACATATCACAATTATTTATTTAAGTAATCCTGCGATCATATTTTTCATTCTCTTAAAGGAACTCTTTCTAGACATGCACCCCATCAAGCATAAATCTTTCTAACATATACATTTGAAGTAATATAAATCATCTTATGACTATCCTTGGAAGAATTCTCACCCATAGCCTGGTGATGGCTTAAGGCTCGTATCAAAATGGTATGAGTTTCTTCTAGGAGTTTGTCAATTTCTCTTTATGCATGTCCAACCATAACTCGTAACCAACCTGAAACTTATATGGATATGAATGGATTATGTATCTAGTTGTACTTGGAGTTTGCAACTTTCTATAAAACATCATGAACTCATTGTTGAATTTCTTAGATAAATTCCTCAAAATTAGTTTCATTGCTTACCTTGTTCCAAGTTTGCGAGGTATATTCCTGTGTTATTCCATGAATATAGCTACATCAATTTGTGTCAATTGTTTGGGACCTCAAGCACACCTGAAAAGGATTGTGAGAAATAGAAATATGAAGAGTTATGTCAAATTTCTATTAAAAATATGTAAGGCTTTCAACATGCATATGTGGGTGCTCACAATTGTATACTCTAATGACATCTACAATAATCATATCGAATACTTTTTATTTAACAATATAGCGATGGAAGGTAGTGAATTTTGTCAAGCTCAATGACTACCATGGACTAGAGGTTAAACCAGAAAATAGTGAGGAACCTACTATCCCTATCAAGACATATGGTCTTTGGCAACCCAAAATGAACCAAAATATGCTAGAAGAAGAGCTTATGAGTGGATTTTGTTTCAGCAGTCTTCTTATAGTGTTGAATGGATAAATTAATCTTCCGGACAAGTTCGAACTCCCTAGTACCAAAAAGTAATCTAGAAACAAACAACCAAATAAACCTATCTTTCTCTAGACATATGCGATTTACAAAAGAATACCTTAAAGGTGTTAAGGTCTTACCGTAGATCCAATGCTTGTTCGAAGTAGTTGTCCCTCAATCGCTTGAACGAGTTATCTTTATAGACCTGTAGTCACAAACAAGCAAACATTAAATAGCACCTGTATAGTAAATATTATAAATCATGCCTATCATGGTGATCAAGGAATCCATGAAATAAACAGTTAATTAACAGCCTATTGAGAAAAATGAATTCATTTGTATTAACTTTGGAAGAAGGAAAACCTTAAAACCTTAGCCTTGATGTTGAACGAGCCTTCCTGGGGTCCAAATTAGGAATCTCCCCTACTCTTACAAGCCTTGCACTTTTCCGACTGAGACAGATAGAGGTATGTGATCTCTCCTCACAAAATCTCAGTTAAATGAATCTGAATCCTAACATCACTTAACCTCAAATAATTATAAAGCTTTAACTCCCTTTGAGGCTACCCAATGCCTCTTTTTATAGTGCAAAAGAGGAGGTTTTAGTTCCAACTATGAAGGGATAAAATCCTCCTCAAAGGGATAGGCTCCTCACATCAAGGGGTTAGCTCCTTAAGGTAAGGGATACATGAACCTCAAAAGAGTGGTTCTGCCACCACAAGATTCTTTCTAGAGGCTTCTAGAAGTTACTGAAAATGAGATTTTTTAGTTTACTTGTGCCTTTTTAATATTATACAGCGGTCCACACCCATAACATAGAAAAATTGCGTTAAGGTACGCAGGAGTCATGAACATTAGGTGTGGGACCGCAGGCAAGACGAAGAGAATGTGCGATAACAGAGTTAAGGAGATTTTTGAGAAATTTTCTCTTATTTTCAAGGCTTGAAATGTGGAACGGATGTGTTAGACTTGAAAAGGAGTAAGTATGCGTGATAATTGGCTCATAATTGGCTCATACAAATAGCAGAATGTCAAGATGACAATTTTCAGTGCAACAAATTTCCCCCTAAAGTGCAAAGTCTACAATAGATGAAGCTGAAGTCTGTCATATATGAAGAGTGCAGTACTTTATAGTTTCAAGGATCATACTGTGGACACCCCAATGAGAACCTGTAAAAACATTCAATGCAAAATATATATATGTAGACATATCATCGTTGAGGTAGGCATTCCCATACTTAGATCAAAATTAACTAGAAATTGATTTAAACTATTCTAATACAGGAATAATTTTCAATACATCAATAGTATAGACATGTGTAGACACAGTATGGATGCAACCATCTGTTTATGAGTAGTCCACTGTACAAATGAATAACAAAATTCCTCGCAGCCTGGATGGTAGAAACTAGATCCATGGTCTTGATTTCCACTTTTCGAACTAGTACGATTCTATCCATGTGAATGAATGTGTTGAAGTCGAACATGGTAGAAACCACTTGATTACTAGCCAATGATTTAAGTTGTTAGCAAGTGTGAGAGTAACCACCAGTAATTTCAATGGCCCTCAAAGTACTCAGCAAAATCCATGAGATGTGAATGAATGAGCTAAAGTCGAACATGTCACGGAATCATTTGATCGAAGGTCAATGATGCAACCTATCATCGAAGGCAAGAAACCTACCATTGAGGCATGTAGATTTCAAGGTACTGACGGTTTCTAGATCAACTTCCTAGATAATGAGTTGCCGTCGATAGGAAGTGATCCGTTGTAGCCAAGCCCACAACACGAAATCATAGATCAAGTTTTGAAGAAATATATTGGCAAGGACTAACTCAGGGATGGTCAAAAATGGATGACAGATATTTTTTAGATGAATTGTTTGTTTGAACTGTCCTCTTGAACACATAATGACACTACAGATGGCTTGGTGACAATTGACCCAAAGCTAATACCCAGAAACCGGCTGAAGACTTTCAAAATGGTTTGATTAACTGTTAGGAAAAGGATTTCCCAACCCACGTGAACAAAAGTGTCGTGTTAAAGAGTGGTTAATGACTTTTCGAATAATCAAAATACAACAAAAAGGTTCATTTTTCTCTCTTTCCCCCCACCATTTCTGGCAAGTACCTCTTTATTTTTGACAAGGTTGAGGAGGATAACATTTTCCTGTTTATAAGCTCATCCTTCAGATAAGTCCAACTTAGTTTAAGATTCGAACCCTGAGAAGGAGTGGTTTGTTCCTGTTTTGAAACTGAACAAGTCCTTTACTGTTCAATTTTAACGAGTCTAGTATAGGAGAAACTCGGTGTTTTTTCAATTTTAGGGAGTCAGAAGAAAAAACTTAAGAAGACATCATGGGGGTACTTTTTCATAAATTTAGTCTCTTGAGCCCAAAAAAGGATAAAATAATGTGGGAGAGAACTCTATTGACCATATTTAGTCAATGTATACCTTTTTCATAAATAGTCCATTTCAGTCCGTAAAAGGGGTAAACTTATACTGAAAGGACGATCATTCATTTATTCTAACGAGTTCGAATAATCAAGTGCTCGACAATCTTTTCAATTTTCGAGAGTCTGAAAAGAGCTTAATAGAGGACTCCAAGATTTTGCTTTTTCGTAAGTTTTTGAAAGAGTCCGAGAAAGTGATAAAAGTATGCTCTTTGTTGAAAAATGATCAATTTTCTTGAAAAATCCAATTTCTGCACAAAAAATCGAAACATTACACTTACCTGTTTAAGATAAATAAAAATTCTTTAAAAATTACCTTTTTAAAGTGAAAAATAAACAAATTAAAAATTTATTTATTTGAAAAAACTTATAAAAAGGGCTTTTCTAACTTCATTTTTACCATTTGAGTTGAGAGTGAAAAGTGAGAGCTTTTGGGTAAAAAATTTCCTGCGAAGATTCTGGAAAATCCGTCCTGAAAAATCGAGAACCGTCAGCTCCAGGTAATCCAAGACCTCCTTATCTTGCATTTCATCCATTTACATTTTGTTTTTAGGCTTTAGATTTCATTTTTAAGGGAAAAATAGGTTGAAAAGATCGCCTGCGAAGGTCCGCAGGTGCAACATGTGGGCCCTGCGGACCCCGACCTTTTTCTACATAGAAAAAAGTCTTGGGTCCGCACCTGTTCCACAGCACCCATGCGTACCTACGCACTGTGTATGAAAACAGAGTGTGAACCCCACGCAATGAAATTTCAAACTTAAATTTCTCCAATTCCGCCCAAAATTTTTTAAACGAGATTGTTCTAATATGTATTTTTATGCATTGTAGGATATGCAAGATGCTAGTTTGGAGAGAACGTGAGCATGAAGACATAGATGATGCCGCAATGCTTAATTTTCTTACAATGCAGGCATTCAGAGCATGTGGTTTATACAAATTCTAGGCCATTCAAGGCATGAGGGCATAGGTAGACCTCCTGAGGTGGCTGGTAAATAGATGGAATATAAAGGACCAGTGTTTTATTATTGGCGGCTACTAGATCGAAATTGAGTTGGAGGATATCTATTTTTTGGCTGGTTTTTCCAAGAGGGGTGAACAAATTTGTTTGTTTGGGACTAGGCCAGGTGGCTAGTCTGTCGCTAGTCTTTGACTAGAGTTCTATAATAATCAGGCAGACCCCCGGTACAAACGGATTGACATAAAATCTATCATCCATCCCAAGCTTAAATTTATTTCATTTACTGTCACCAGACTGTGTGGGAGCGCAGTGTTGCATGTGGCTACTGGTTCCCAGATGCGCATTGTTGTAGACCGTTTTCGAGGCACGATTTTCAACTAGTGCGAAGATGTGTTAGGCAATGTAAAAGGCCAACTAACCAGAACAAAGAATGGAAAACTAAACAACTTTGGATATGGATCCATTGTAGTCTCCTTTTCTCTAGATAGGATCCCCATGTTAGCTCCGCATAAAATTCCCATTGATGCTGGTAGACCTCGAGAACCTAGGATGGTTCGTTGGGTTGCTTTGATGGCCCGTCATGCTGCTGAGGGCGCAAGGTTGTTCGATTTCCTTCTACATATTTTCATTGGTTAGAATGCCAAATTTTTGTTATAGACTACTTTGCATACGCCGAGATAGATTTCCACAGCGACCAAGAGATGGCTCTCCCAGTAGGGGAACAGTGGGATGAATCAGGTAAAAATCATTTTTCAACAATTTCTAGGTTCTAATTTTTTTTGTATTTTTATCGTCCCAAAACTAATGATCAAAAGTTTAAATGCAGATGTGGGACCACGGCAACCAACCCATCTCCAGCCTTATGAGAGGAGGCATCTAGCTACCACAACACCAGCCCCAGAGGGCCAATCAGCAGATATTCTGTCTGATTTGGAGCATCACCTAGAGCACCTGACTCTAGACATTCCAGAGACCAACATAGATGATATTCCAATCAGATTATAGAGATATGTGATTGGTGTCCGAGGACCTTTTAGGAGGTTCCTATGTAGGGTGACCTGGGCAGTGGTCTCTTATCGTGATCATCATTAGGGATAGGATGATCGTTTTGTAGACTGATATCATTTTTGATCTTTTGTATTATCATTTTTTCCGATCATAAGGTGTTTTTCAACTTATGATCGAAGATGATGTATATTTTAAAACAAAATTCTATACTATGATATATCATTATTACCGGCTATTTGTGTACATGTTTATTGAATGTTGTTTAATTTACTATTTTGATTATTGCAAATGTCTATTTATCATACTAGAAGCAACTGCATCTGCTAATGTATTTAAATATCTTGGAATATGTTAATATTTGATGTAATCAAATTCATGTTCCAAGAGACAAACTCTTAAAAATAACCGTAATAACACTGGATTTCTAATGGCATAAACCCTATTAAGTTGTAATACAAGAAGTTTAGAATCCAACCTAACAATCAAACTCCGAATTCCAAACAATGTGGATTCAGATAATAACTCAATCACTACACTAAATTCTGCAATGTTATTCGTTGTTTGACCAAGGCTTACCCCATGCATGGATACTAACTCATTAGAGGGTGAATAGATAACCCAAGCTGCGAAAGAACTGTTCTGTGTACTACGACAAGCACCATCAACAAAACCAATGTAGGTTTGAAGATACATCGACATCTACAATATCAAGAGTAAAACACAAATAAGCAGGAATAGTGATAAGAACACACTCTAAACTAGGCACACTTTTCTAATCTAAGACACACCAGCAGTAAAGAAAGTTAATCTAATCAAAAAATCTCCACACCAAATTTAAGCATAATATCTCTTCAAATAAATCCCATTTCTGGGTTTATCTAAAGGGACACCGTCGAAATCTATCAGCTCATAGGCCCCTTTTTCCAGATTTCACTTAATAATGAAATGACCATGCCACATGGGCACAAATTTTCCAGCCCCTAGCTTATCATTGGCTTGATCGTATACTAAAACTATGTCTCCTTCTGAAAAATTACGAGGTGTAACATTTCTATTGTACTGAGCCTTTATTTGTTTGACATGAGCTTCATTTGCTAATGCAGCATTTCGTCGATTCTCATCTAGTTGAGCCAAGTATAAAAAACGCTTCTCCTCTTCAGATGTAGCTAGGAGTAATTCTATGGCTAATTTCAATGATCGAATTTTGCATTCAATAGGCAACACAACTTCCAAACCGTAAACTAGTTGAAAGGGAGTAAAACCAGTTGATGTTTTACTGAGGTACGATATGCCCAAAGTGCTAAAAACAACATGGAATGCCAATTCGACTTATGAATACCAATAATTTTTTTGATCATAGTGACTAAAAATTTATTGATAGCTTCAACTAGATCATTAGCCTGCAGGTAATAAGGAGTAGAACTATCGTGGTGCAGGCCAAGTTGTCCAGTCAGTTCAATCATCATGATATTTTGAAAATGACTTCCATGATCTGTAAGTATGGCTTAAGAAATATTGAATCTAGCAATTATATGATTGAATATGAAAGTTGTAGTAGTCTTGCCGTCTGCCAAAAATGTAGGCATCGCCTCGGCCCACTTAGTAAAATAATCTACCGCTAAGATAATATATGCATGTCCCCCAGCTGAATGAGGGTTACATGTAATAAAGTCAACACCCCACTTTGCGAAAGGACCGACAACAATTATAAGATGAAGAGGAACGGGTGGTGCATGCATTTTATGATCAAAGACCTGACAATTGTGGCATTTCTGGACCGCGTAGATACAATATTTGAATAACGATAGCCAAAAATAACCAGCGCGCAATATATTTTGGGTTGTGGCATACCTAGACATATGACTACCACATGATCCAGAATGGCAGTAATTTAGAACCTTCTCAGCTTCTTCATGAGTAAGACAGCGCCGGAAAATAGAATCCGGTCCACGATGATAGAGTGTATCACTAATAATATTGTATTGTTGGGATTTGAAACGTATTTTCTGTTGCTGAGATTGTGAGGTTTCAGGCCGAAAAAATTAGGTTTGGAGATAAACAATAATATCCCCATACCCTCCGGATGCGGATGTGGTGGCAGACTGATGGGACATGGCCTCCTGTGTCAACCTTAATTACGTTATTAATATGCCTCGGGCTGTCAATCCGTCGCTTAACTGCTCTCCGATGCCTCTGTATATGGCGGTTCTTCTGATCTCTGTTCTCACTATGGAATGCGAGCACGATAGTAGCAGCTGTGGGAGAGCTCTGACTCCCCTCCATGGTGAATGCCCTCCTGGCTTTGCCGACTCCAGCATTAAAACTCAAACTGGGTGTCATTGCTATCTTCTGGCCTGCTTGGAGACGCTCCCTGGATTTCACTTCTCCAATAGCCCCTTCTGTAGTGTTATTTCTATGCCTGGCATCTCTGTCGAGCTCCTTGAAGGTTCATTCATTCCTGCTGGTGTTCAATTGGCTCCCCTTGGTCTTCGTCCCCCCACTCTCAGGGCCTCTGTTTCTTCTGATGTCTCACCTTTCTCGCGCCACCTTCACCCTACTCTCTTCTCCATCCCTCGTCTCCGACCGTGGATGCGCTGTCGGCGTGGAATCAGCCGGGGTTAGGCCTCCTTTAATCCTCCCTCGACCTCCTCTGATTCAGGTTCCTCTTCTGCTAGTGACGAGCCTAACCCTCCTCCTGTTTTGTGCAGAGGCAGAGGCAGGGGTCGAGGGCGCATTCAAGATCCTAGCCACGCTGGTCCTTCTGGTCCTTCTACTAATTCTAACCCTCCTGGAAGAGTGCATTCAGGGTCCACTATAAGGCAAACCTCTTAGCATGCAGAGCTTCGTTTTCACTGTACCTCTGTTAATTCCATTATAACTGCCTTCATTACTATCTCCCTTCATGAGGAAATTCCTCATCAGGCCCCTCACCGCCCTGCTTCTCCCTCGTCTCCTCGCGCCCCTTGCTCCACTGGCAGAGCGAGTCTCCCGGATTCCTCCACTCTCCCATCTCAAGCTAGGCTGAATAATGATGCTGAGGACCCGGACCTGAAGCTGAAAATAGTAATGACTATGAATATGGTTGCAGGATTGTTGAGGAGCCGATGTCTCCAACGCATGAAGGGTGAGCTGATGTGCGCAGTCTACATTTTTTCCAGGTTTCTTTGCTCAATCACTGTTGGAGCTTTTTGTTTTTTAGTTTTAGAGCACAGCTGGAATGGCTGATAGAATTTTTCAGTTTATATATTTCTCTCTCTATGGTTTGTATAAATTCAAGGCTGGTTTCCCTATCATGGGCGGCCCAGACTATGATGTTAATAGGATTGATTTCCCACTATGGGCGATCCAGACTTTTTATGAACATCATGCTTATCAACCCCAGCTGTCTGGATTTCACAGTAGACGCTGAGGCAGTCTTGTACTAGTACTCTTTACACTTAATAGAATTAGTCTCACTTAGAAAAAAAAAACAAAATATCCCCATACCAAGGATCAAGAGTACTGATAAGAAACAATGATTCGTCCACAATGGGCTGCTCCACCACAGTTCCAGTATCAGTAGAAGGGAAATCACACATCAGTTCAACAAAAACCAAAGATTTATTTTCCTCTGATTTTTCAAATTCCAAGTCAAATTCCTACAGGATAACTATCCATTTGGAATACTTTCCGCCTAGAAATTGTTTGGTCAAGATGTACATCATAGGGTTACAGTCAGAAACTACTGTGGTTTTGCGTAATAAGATGTAGTGTCGAAATCTTTGGACAACTTGAACAGCTTCCATGGCCAATTTCTCCACATGTGTGTATTTGATCTCAGTCAGATGCATATTCTAGCTAAGATAATAAATCACATGTTCACTGTTGACTTCCTCTTCCTGAACTAAAACCATCCCAATGGTGGAATGAGAGGCAGCGAGGGACAAAAAATAGTCGTAGTTGTAATTAGGAGGATGCAGTAACGGTGCATGGGTCAACGCGTGTTTGAGTGCATCAAAAGTTCGATTAGTGATCTCATCCCAAAAGAATGGAATGTTTTCTTTTAGCAACCTGGTAAAACCATTTGTTAGTTTGGCGTAGTTAGGAATGAACCAACATAAAAAGTTTTCTTTCCCTTGCAAACTTTGGAGTTGGCGCAGATTCGAAGGAGGAGGTAGATTGAAAATAGCTTCGAACTTTGATGGATCAATGTGAATGCCTACTTTTGAAACAATAAATCCCAGTAAGCGACCTGATTCTACACAAAAAATAAATTTTTGTGGATTCAGCCGAATTCGATAATGCCTACATCTCATAAAGATAGCTCATAAATGAGTGAGATGGTCGGCCCTACGGGATGAATGGGTGGGTAAATCATTGAGATAAGGCTACACAATGTGCTTAATGTCATGAAATGCATAAGACATAGCCCTTTGAAAAGTTTCCCCAGTGTTCTTCAATTCAAAGGGTAGTTTGCAATAAGAATATGTTCCCCACGGGCAAATGAATTTTTTTTTAGGCTTATCAGTAGGGAGTATGTTTATTTGATTGTAACTGGAAAAACCATCCATAAAGGAAAGCATTTCACTACCGACACAATCATCAATTATTTGATCGATATAGGGGGTTGGATAATTGGCTTTAAGACAAGCTCGATTAATATCCCTATAGTCAATACATTCTCTTATCGTTCCTTGTTTTTTGTTAACAGGAACAATATTTGATACCCAATCGGTTAAAGGAATTGGATAAATGAAACCTGCATGAAGTAATTTCTCAACTTTGGCTTTGATAGCAGCATATTTTCACAGATGTATCTGACGTAAACGTTGACGAACAGGTTTTGCATCCAGGTAATTCTTGATTTCATGTACAAAAAATGACAGATCGATCCCTGGCATTTCCTCATATGACTAGGCAAACACGTCATGGAATTCTTGAAATAGGGCTTTATAAGTTTGGATTTCATCGTCCATACATCAAGCACCTATATGAATGTTTTCAATTATTCCTGGCTTAACTAGAATGTCAATTGGAATCGTTCAAGAGATATTTTCCAAATTTTACTCAGAATTAGGATTTTGCAATGGATTCTATGGTTCTTTGACATATTTAGCAGTAAAAATAGAAGCGAAATCATTTTCAAAATGATCCTGCTCAGGTACAAATGAAAATCAGTGATGTAGATCTTCCCATGGTAAATTTTCAACAGACAAAAGTTCACGAATCTACTCATCAGTATGAACAGGATCGGGAAATTTCATTGTGGTTGAGCTAGATATAGAAAGTGATTCCTCATGGATCTCATTCATTGGATCAATTACGGTTGAAGAAGGATTGGAAAGAAACTGTACAACCTGATATGCAATTTTAAAGGGAATCAAAGGCATCGCGCCATCAAATGAATCTAACTCAGAATCAGAAGGTACAACCCAAGGATCATCAAACATAATGATATTAGATGAAATCATATGAATAGTTGCAATAGAAAGTGATACGTTAGGAGGAGGAAAAGAAAAATTTCCTAGTAAACCAGAATATTTAATCAAACCTACACCAACATCCTTGTAAGGGATAGCCATTTTACCGACGTGCTGGATTGTTTCTGTAGAGGCTGGGTCGGAGGAGAAATAAGCTAACTGGTCTATTGTAATGATCTTTCCTTGATGTGGAAAATTGATAAGCTAAAAGACCGATGAAACAACAAAAATCATAGCATAAGACCAACTACGACCTAGGAGAAGGTTGTAATCTAGAGGGGCGTCAACCACTTCCACATCTAGATTTATGGTTTTGCATTAGACCCCTATAGATAAATCCTACAAAATACCAAAAGAATGGAACCCTCGGCCATCAAAAGCATTTAGAATTATCGGAGACTGATTGAGTGTAGGAGAACCAAGCGATTTCCAACATTGGATTGACATAATACATGTAGAAGCCCCTTCATCAATTAGAGTCTGAAATATCGGTCTGTTTTTTACTAATACTAGAATTTAGAAAGCCATTTGATGAGGTAGGCAGGGTGTAATATTCTCTAAATTGAATATTATTAGGTTTGAGTCCTGAATATCGACAACTCCTATAGCAGACAAAAGTAATTTACGTTGTATTGGGCATGATTGCAGCACTTCCAAAGCTGACATTACTGAAGAGGAAATAGCTAAGTCCTCAACAATGTTGTAATTCTGAGTAGCTCTCACATGTGGATTGAAAGCTGATTTATGAAGTAAACCTTTAGCAGGTAGTTTGATTACTAAGTTTGGATTGGGTTTCTCGATCTATAGCCGATCAGAAATAGGAGGAGGTGTAGTTGATGTGTTTGAACTAGAAGATTCTTCTTCTTTACCATAAACAGGATTCTTACTACCATAATCTTGTGATCGCATCACAATCCTGACATGAGACATCGTCAGAATAGGTTCTTCTAAGGCATTCAAGGTAGAACCAATCATCTTACTATCTTGAGTAGGAAAAGGATCCTTCAAGACAGTGGGTTGTTAAGAACCTTTAACGAATTTTGAAACCTTTTCTCAATGTGGGAATTATTTAGTAAAATGATCCTTGTCGCAAATGAAACAAGGATAGAAAGGCTTGCGTTTTTCTTCATTAGATTCATTTTTATCAATTTTATATTTGAATTATTTTTTATTTTATTCTTCCCCTTCTTTTTACTGCCGGATTTAGATCTAGTCATATATGTCTCTACGACATGAATGTCAGCAGAAATTTCAGTAGAAGACTCTCCTTTCGGGGAATCAGGTAAAGTTATTATAGGAGAAGAATTCTTCGAAGATTTCTTCTTTCTTTTATTATTAACTGTACCAATCATACTATCAGCGGCATGGGATCTTGAAGGAGCTGTAGTTATTTGACCTTGTTTTGGAAGATCAGGGATTTTTTCATGTAAAGTACCTAACTCTGTGTAGGCGAGGTCAAGATACTGAGCTTGAGCAATGACTTTCTCCTCAGTAACAATTCCTTCCTTAGCTACATCTTTAGTTATTTTTGGAAATAATGATTTAACAAACCATTCTGCCAAAATTTGATCCGGAATGAAAACTTTCACTAAACGCCTTCTACGTCGCCATTCGTGAATATGATCAGAAATATATGTGGACGTGGATTGTTTTAACGAAGTCAGTAGTTTTGTGCCATTTTCGTATCTGAAAAGCAACTGAAAATGAGTTAAGAAAGCAGTTGATAATTGACTGAAATTATTAAAAGAGCCTCGTGGTAACTCAATTTACCATCTGGTGGCAAGACCAATAAGAGTTCTTTGAAGAAGATGTAAGCGAATTGAATCATCAGTTATTGAATTAGACGCACACCAGAGGTGATAAGTCATAATGTGATTTGGTGGATCCTCTCCTGACTTACCCTTGAATTTCCGTATATCACTGGGAAAGTTATGCGGCATTGGCAGCCAATACGGATGATAGTAAATTGGATCATTCATAAGACGTGACAAGTCATGTAAATCCAAATTTGCAATAAATGGTAACTGATAGTTAGGGTCGTGAAAAATTTTCATAACAAGAGCAGTTCCAGGAGGAGGATACCCAGGATAACTGGGAATCAGATTTGCATTAGGAATGGTATAACCTCCCAAGAAACCAGGATTAACCAGACCAAATTGTGGTTGTTTAGGTTATTGATAAGTATAGCCAGGGTACAATTGATACTGATAAATTGGGTTTTGTGAAATGAGACCGAATTGATATTATCCCTGGTACAGTTGATATGTGAATTGCGGTTGACTTGTGACAATTTTTCTTGTATTGGCTTGTCCCGTAGGTATCTGGGTCGAAGTCTAAACTTTTGGTCTTGACTGGGGTACATAAACTTGAGGGATTGGCACGGATGCAGGGATAGAAGAAACCAGAGCTACAAATACTCTGGTAAACAGGTGTTATAGGTTGAACAGATGTTGTAGTAGTTGTAGCAGTTTGAGGCGGAGTCTAAGGTGTACTAGGCCCACACTGCTGAAAAGAACCAGGTGTAGGGATTTGAACAATAGGCTGGATAGGTTGCTGGGCTGGACCAGAAAACAAAGGCTTTCCAGGTTGAGTAGACAACTGCACATTAGTATGCATAGTCTATTGAATTTGGGAAGGATCCCACACCATGTTCATTCCGGGGTATTGTCCCGTAAAAGGTTGAATGTAAGGACCATAGCCTGGTTGAACGTAGGGTTGATAATTAAGAGGTAAATTTCCAGCTTCTTGTACAAATGATTGATTAGAAGGTGGATGGAAACCTTGAGTTGAGTATTGACCTTGAGGTTGATAACCCTGAGGTGCATACTGAATCTGGGGTTGATAAGGAATTTGAGGAACATACTGAGTTTGGGGTTGACCTTTGGGTATGTACTGTCCTGAAGGTTGATAACACTAAGTGATGTATTGTCCTTGAGGTTGTTCTCAAAAATAATATTTTTCCATAGTTTGTCCTAGGAAAAAGTTACCCTGATATTGCCCCCAGGTGGTAACTGACTGCCTTGAGGTTGCCCCCCAGGTGGTAACTGACTACCTTGAGGTTTCCCCCCAGGTAGTAACTGATTTCCCTGAAGTTGTCCCCCAGGGAGTAACTGACTACCTTGAGGTTGAGGATTCAGAATATTACCAGACATCATAAAAATTTTCTCTGTGTTCAACGTTTCAGTTTTAATTCCATTAAGACCAGATGATAATACTTGTTCAATCGGACGAGGAGCTGTTGTTGAGAAAGTACTAGAGAGAGACTGAAACCCCAAAGGAATAGAAGGAACACCATGTAAAAATGCTTCCGGTGTTTGGGAAAACATTGATGACTCTCCTGACATGATAGATGAAGGATAATAACCTCTTGGTGTAGGATGAAATGGAATTCAAGGTGGCGAAAAATCAAGACCCATATTTTCTAAAAAAATTGTCAAAGATAAGTACCAAGCGTCACTCGTAATAGGGCTGTAGAAAACGGATTCATGCTCACTAAGATTTAAAGACTGTGGGGATTCGAGAAGACACATCTCTTAATCTGGACTAACAAGTTCTTCAACGAAAATGAGGCCAGATGGAAGATCTTCAATAATAATATTTCTTACCCTAGATGAACTAGGATCACTAGAAGTTGGAGTAATAAATCCTGAGGATGTTTCCAAAACAGAAGGTTCAGTGTCAGTTTCATAATTTTCAAGTTCTTCGGCTAATTCACTGGAAGGAGAAATACTCCCAGTAAATTTGGAAACTGAAATCAGTTCTTGAATATGTTCTGTCCTGGGTAGTTGACAATCAGGATGAACAACTATAGATGAACTTCCAATTTCTGTTGATCTAATTCTACCCCTACTAGATGATACTAGAGCACACAACCCTTCAAGCTGACTTGGTGTAAATTCAGGGGGCTTCCCCTAAAGTCTCCAAGATTGTCTCGGTAATTCTGCCATAATTAAATATTAATCAATCACACGCAAACAAAGAAAATTTCAATAAAAACGCCTAAAGTCTCTAAATAAACAAACAATTGAATCACACGCCTAAGAATATAAGAGTTCACACCACACACAAAAAGTAACTTCCCATACTAAAAACACTAGTTGGTGATGAAATCCAACTTTGTAGAAATTTAATACAGAAATGGAGATTGGAATAGTTACCCTGACAACTTGCTTAATGAAACAGACTGGCACAAGTTTCTTCACAAAACCATCTCATGTGAAGAGAACCACCCAAAGAGTCCAAGTGAGTCTATTTTACATCTACTCTAGGTTTAAAAGATCTTTCCTTCACCATCACCTTAGGAAATAATCTTAAGTTTATGGACACTAAGGTTACCAAAAGTAACAAATACAACTGGGGGAATAGTCTACGATCCGATTCCACGCACAAGGGTAGAGTAACAAAGCTCAATCCCCTTGAAGGCTCCTCGACATGGTCAATACAAGGTTTATCGACAAGTGACCCCAAGCTCCTCGACAATTGTTAATCCGAGGTTTACCATTTGTAATGTGCGCAGATCTTCTATATTTCCCAATGAAACAGAATTGATTGTCTCAAAGGTTCGAACATGATCTTGTGATTAACTCCTTTAAGAGAAGCTTCCCAGATTGTACCAATTACAATTGGATTTATTTCCTACCCCAATATTTATCTACTTGTTTTTTTTTACTATCTTGGAGAGTTAATTACTCCCTACTCCAAGATACTAGCCTAAGCTATATTGGTGATAAGAGCCCTAGAAATAAAAAAGATTACTAGATCAATTTTAATTAAGTGTTTTTTTTATGGTTTGTTCTTTAAGTCAATAGGTATGGAAATGAAACTTTGATGGTGTGAAGAATCGACTTCCAAAAACACTAAAAATGCACCTAAAAATGATAATCAATTCGCTTGTTCTTTCAATGAAATTCTAGCTAAAGAAAGAGTTCGAGAATGCAATTCTTTTTAAGAGACAATTCTTTCTTTGAACATGAAGAATAAATGGAAGAAAATATCTTTGTCTTTTCAATAAGAACTCAAAACGAGATAAATAATCAATGCTCATAATAAATCCCTTTCACTCTCAAGACTCGAAACTACAAAAAACAACTTTCCTTCAAAAGAGATCTACAAATTCTAAAAGCACTGAAAACTACAAAAACTAATTTTGAGATGTACAAACCTTTTTTAAAAATCTAATTGAATAAAAGCTTTAATTTTTTTTGAGAATGTTTTACTTAGTTTTTCAGTAAACTAAGGATTCATTTGTCCAGAATAGAAAAAAAATTGAAAAACATCCAGATATGTTTCCTTTTGTAAAAATAAAATTCAGAACTTATAACAAATTTTGTTCTAAGATTTGCAAAGAGACAACTAGATGTATTTCTCAAAAAAGGATGGATTTCACAACCAAGTAAGACTCATCAAGAAGACAAAAATACCAGCGTGATTTGATGTATTTCAAACTCCCAATATTTGAGTCACTACAGAGACCAAGTGAAAACCAGTCCAAGTATGGAAAACTTCTAGAAACTCACCCAAAACAAAAATACTGTTGGAACTCACTCACAAGAGGCTTTTAACAGGAACAATATAAATCTAGGTAGATACTAGAAAACCCTAAATAAAATTAAACATAAAATGAAAGGATAAATATGGATTTTTTCAAAAAATTTAACAGGGTCCGCAGGCCCTAGAAGTAACAGGTGCGGTCCCACACTGGTTACTTAAGGAAAGTGCGAAACTACCCACACTGTGCAAGAGAAGAAAGTGCGGTCCCTAAAAAAGTTCAAGAAAAACACAAAATATTTCAAATCTTTTAAAATAAAAGTAAAGCTAAGCTACCCAGGCAAGTATCCATCAATCAAAAACTAGAAAAATCATTTTCTCAAGTCAAAATAAAGGAAACCCAAAAAACAAGAATCCTTCTGCAGCAGAGTCACCAATTTGTTGACTGGATAAATCAATCTTGTGGACAAGATAAATCTCCCTAGTACCAAAAAGAAATCTAGTAACAAACTGCCAAATAAACCTATCTTTCTCTAGACATATACGATTTACAAAAGAATACTATAAAGGTGTTAAGGTCTTACCGTATATCCAATGCTTGTTCGAAGTAGTTGTCCCTCGATCACTTGAAGGAGTTATCTTTATAGACCTGCAGTCACAAAAAAGAAAACAGTAAATAGCACCTGTATAGTAAATATTATAAACCATGCCTATCATGGTGATCAAGGAATCCATGAAATAAATAGTCAATTAACAGCTTATTGAGAAAAATGAATTCATTTGTATTAACTTTGAAAGAAGGAAAACCTTACAACCTTAGCCTTGATGTTGAACACGCCTTCCTGGGGTTTGAGGCAGGAATATTCTCTACTCTCACAAGCTTTTCACTCTTCCGACTGAGACAGATAGAGGTATGTGGTCTCTCCTCACAAAATCTCAGTTAAATGAGTCTGATTCCCAACAGCACTTAACCTAAAATAATTTTAAAGCTTTAACTCCCTTTGAGGCTACACAATGAATCTTTTTATAGTGCAAAGGATGAGGTTTCAGTTCCAACTATGAAGGGATAGAATTGTCCTTCAAAGGGATAAGCTCCTCACATCAAGGGGTTAGCTCCTTAAGGCAAGGGATACATGAATCTCAAAAGAGTGGTTCTACCACCACAAGATTCTTTCTAGAGGCCTCTAGAATTTAATCAAAGTGAGCTTTTTGATTTTACTTGCACCCTTTCAATATTTTACAGGGGTCCACACCCATAACACAGAAAAAGTGCGTTCAGGTACGCAGAAGTCATGAACATTAGCTACGGGACCACAGGCAAGACGAAGAGAAAGTGTGATACCAGAGTTAAGGAGATTTTTGACAACTTTTCTCTTATTTTCAAGGCTTGACATGAGGAGATAATGTGTTAGACTTGCAAAGGAGGAAGTATGAGTGATAATGAGCTCATACAAATAGCAGAATGTCAAGATGATAAGTTTCAATGCAACATATAGGGTGCCAAAAATTGTTGTCCAAAGGAAGTGATCAAAAACAAGAAAAAACACATTCGTTACCATACTTGGTTGAGGGAAAACATTATATAGAGTAGGAAAATTCTTATCGTTGAAAAATGCAGCAAGAAAATCTCAATTTGACTTTGCCTTTGTAAAATTGACAAAAATCAAATTTCCACATCAATAGACAACTTGGAGGGAGTTAACTGAGGTGACATGGATCTTGTCAGTAATTTAGCTTAGTAAATTTGAGTTAGAGGAGTTGGATTTCAGTTAAGCATGTGTGATTGCTAATTTGTAGCTATTAAGGTATGTTATATCAAGTCGATTTCAGTTAAAATAGTTCTCAATTTCGGAGGAACACGTGGAAGACCAGTTCTGAAGTGGGACTTTAGTCTAACTTAGCAATCATCTAGTTAACTGATCAATCAACCCAAAATATCTAGTTCATGGAGAGAATTTGAGCTATCCATCTGTGGTGGAGATTCCAAGGCACTGCACAATTAATTATATACTAGATTCAATGTATAGTAATTGTATTGGTCAGGTGATCAACCCCAGGAAATTGTGTAGTGAAAATGTTGACTTGAAGTGGAGTCTTAAGTAGGAAAAACAGATGGAGAGGATGAATGGACTATTTGAATAATTTTAGTAAATAATGGTGAACAATTGAATTCGCTCCTACTTTTATTTCTTTCTCTAGGATTTTCTCCTTCTTTTCGTCTTCAAGGAAAATGTAGATGCAGGCAAGGAGGGAACCCTTGCTCTCTCTGGTGGGAAAAGGTAAATTTTAGTGTTTTATTTTTTTTAAACAATCTCAGCCTTTGTCTCTCATTCTATGGAAGGGACCCAACTATTTAGTGTATAATTTTTATTATTATATCACCACATTTTATGGAAATTTATTTGAAAATGGTCATTTTTAAGAAATTTATTTTTATTCTAATGTATAAGAAAAATAGAGTGACAACTAATTCATTAATGTTATTTAAGGAAAATTATATTATTTGAAATGATTTATTGGTAGACCATTAAGGGGTGGAATTTCATTATTGCAAGATACCTTTTTTTATTGCTTAGTTAACTTATTTCCTTGTGTATAAGGAAAACAAGTTTTTAGTCAATAAGAAACAATTTAATATTATTCTATGGCCAAATTCAATTCTTTATTGCCAAATCATGTTCTCCACAAGGTTTCAATGTGGTTATGCTTAATGTCAATTGAATTTATCTATTTTAAAGAAAACCCACACTATCACCAAATTCAATTCTTTATTGCCAAAACATGTTCTGGATGAGTTTTCAATATGGTTATGCTTAATTTCAACTCAATTTATCTATTTTAAATACAACCCACAGTATCCAAATTTAAATGGAGCTTAATGTATAGTTTTTCATAAATAGAAAAAATATTAATTTCAATTTCATTTCTATGAAGCATTAGAAAGGGATAAAAAAGAAATTAGGATGTTAATTAGGTTTAGTTTCGGTGGTTAAGAGGAGTTGTTATCGTCATTGTCTAATTCCAATCTTACTTGTGATATTTGTATTCCTTGTGTAGGGTTTGCATTATCTTTTGGATTTCCAACTCAACCTTTTGAATTCCTCCATTCTACCATGAATCGTTTCCAATATGTTTTGCATTCAAATAATTTTTATGTTATTATTCATTTTTATGTTAAGAAAAGTATGGATTGTGCTGATTACATCTTGGTGCTACAAAATATGGTCTTATGGGTGTATTTATTATATGTGCTCTGTATGGAAATAATTTTGTTTCTTACACTTCGTAGTATGTTAAACTATGTTTGGTTGTCCTTAGGTGTTGTAACAATGTATTTAGACACTACCTCTATTTTATAATACGAGTTTTCTAATATAAAAAAATCCCTCGTTTCTCCAACATGGTATTAAAGCTAATGGTTTGAGATGTAGCATGTTGCCTAGAAGTCTTATGCAAGTTGTATATGCTCTTAAAAATTCAGATTTGTTTAGTGGATTGGTTCAAGCTTTCTAATTGCAAACTAAATGTAGGATCAAATTAGTGGGTCAAGGTTATGATTTTCAGGATATATCTTATAAATTTTAGTTGACACAATTATGGAATTTGGGCACAACTATATGGGAACATTGTTGAACAGTGAAGAGTCATAGTAATTTATATGATACTTGGAACATTAGCAGGTGTTGGATAGCTACCTTATGTTCTTGATTGCCTTTTATTTTTGCCCTGCCTATTTTTCCTTTATTTATTTATTTAATATTATTATTATTATTATTAATTTATATTCTATTTTTATTATTTATTTATTTATTTATTTTATTATTTATTATTTATTTATTTTAATTTTTATTTATTTTGGTCATTGGTTATTTTTTATTTGGACCTCATGCTTTAATAAATAAATAAAATTAATAATTAAATAATTTAATCATCTAAATAAGATATATATATATACATATACATAGATATACATACATATATATATATATATATATATATATATATATATATATATATATATATTAATTAATTAATTAAAAAACATAATATATAATTAAAAATTGATAAATAAATTTTAAGAAGTCAAACTAGCCGTTTTCCTAATGACTAGTTTAGCCATCTCTACATCTATTTAAAATTAATGACCTTATCTGATCTCTCACCTAGTCTTGATGATGAACCACACAGGTTGGTTTGAAACGCATTGGCAATGTTCCATTGCCTGTGATTATTACCAAAATAGATTTTACAATTTTATATGGATCACAGAAGTGTAGATTCTAAAACTAGAGTGTATGTGAGGGAGTGTCAGTGAATTCCAGATGTCCCATACATGAAGTGTGTTAAGAGAATTTCATAATAGGACTTGCAGGAGGAAATCCTATAGTTGTGATAAGGGGATGGACAAATTAGTTTCAAACAAAGCGATACTTTGGGCTAGACACAACACTTTTTTTTCAATGGCTTGATTAGGTTCCCAAGTTGTAAAAAAAGTAAGGCTATCTACGACAGCATGACAACTAGGGAGTGTTCAGGGAGTCCCAAGAAGTGCTAACACATGCTATAAATTTCCAAGGCATGTTAGGAATTCAAGGATGTGTTAGGTTCTAGGGTGTGGTGCCAACGCATGATAGGGAGTTCGAGGGAAACAAAAGGGAGGACTATTTTCAATTGAATGGAAATGAATGAATAAAAGTGTGCGATAGGGAGTCTTAGCAAGTTCCAGGTGTGATAGGGAGGGAGTGAAAAGGTATGATATGTAGTGCCAAGGTATTATGGAGTGCTAGGAAAGCATGCGAAGATGTTCCAAGTTCGAAGGTGTGCCAATGTGTGCCAAGGAGTGTTATGGAGTGCTAGACAAACAGAAGAGATCATTATGTCATAATGCATGGAAATGATTGAATAAGAGTGTATGATAGGGAGTGACAAGGCATTAGTGGAAGTGCTTAGGAATGCTACAGTTATAGGAAGACATGCAGCCAAGATGTGCCAATGCATGCATGTAAGTGTTAATTAGGAGAGCTAGGGTAACACAAGGGGGTACTACGTCAAAATTCATGGAAATGTCATGCTCGTAGATATGGGGGCAAAGTGGTCATGCACTCATACTTGGGGCACCAATTTTCCCCCATACTTGTCCATGTTCGTGTTGATTTTCGTCCTGAGTAACCATCTTGTACTCATGTTTCTATGGTCCCTGTTGGACCTTTTCTATGTGGCAGCATCATCGCGTCGCCTTTGTTTAGAGCATCTTCTTTGACTCATCATTGCATCCATGTATTCTATCCCAAGACCCTTTGTAACCTGCTATAGTCCTCCATCCTTCATTGCTTGGTTCCTCTCTTGTGTCACAAATTATGGCCTTGAGTCCTACTATCCCCTATCTTCTTTGATATTGTTTCGGTCGCTGCCAGGTCATCCATGCCCTTTATGCTCTAACAAGAGAAGTCGTCCATTTGCTACTCAGTACCCCCCATTTCATCATCATCCCTGGTGTCAGTCTGTTAGTTGCTCTACTATTTTCTCTCGTGCCTTAGTTAAGGATCCCTTAATGCCTCACCTATGGCAGACCTCCTTTTGTTAATATCATATCATTCATTCTAGAAGACAGGTCTAGAGGATGGTGTACCTTGGTTCCAGCTTCCACTCTTGTTCGGTGCCTCGGATCAGGAAAAGGGACTCCTTATTTCCATTTGACTTGATTTTTTCTCAGCTCCAGCTCCTTACAACATGATCGAGATCCATATACTTGATGGTTCAGTCATGCAGCAGATTGGACCGGTGATTCCTGGGTATGTGTGAGATGTTTTAGACTTCATGAGGGGGTGGCCATTCAGGTAGCCCCCCACATGCCTGGATGACCTCTTCATTATAGCCTTTGATGTAACTCCATAGATTTGATGATGTCAGCCTTAACTGCTTACGACGCCTTTCAGTTTGCATGTATCAGTCAAATTTTCAGAGCCCTTTCCTATTTACAGGGGAAGTTTGGTTGTACTTATATCTCATGTACTCATATATTATTGTATATGTCCTGGCTGTTATCCCAGGCATAGTATGTATGTGGGATTCATTATCATGTTTTTATCTCGCTCATGTTTATGCCAAAATGTACTATATATTTTAGTCCCTTGTTTACTGGATGCATCATTCTTTGTACTTTGTCTCAGCGAGCATAGGTATCCCTCCCCCGATACCTATAACATAGGTACTCACTGCTAAAAGAGACTTGTCAGACTTGTAAGTCTCGACTCCTAAGAGTATATTCCTCTAGTGCTTTGCTCTACCTTATGTTTCTCACTCTCTATCTTCCCCTTTGTTGTCTAGCGATTGAGTTCTTACAACGTACTTCGGTCATATGATTAGCTCCTAATGCTCGAACACTAGGGGGAAATTTTTTACACCATTTTTTGGTCATCTAACCTATTACTATTAGATGGACCTAAGTACACCATGTAAGACCAATTTTACCCTAAGTAAAATTTCTTTCACTATGAAAAATAACTTAGTAAACCACCTTTATTAAGTTGTTTATGGTCTAAATAGGAAACCCCATGAGGAAATATTAAGTAAACCTACATTTTTTTTATTTTCCTCAAGGAATAATTAGTTAAAAAAAGTTTGATTATTATTCCCAGTCATATTTAACTCAAAAGAGGAAAATTAATTAGATAAATCACTATTTATCTTATTATTTTCTAGGAATACTTATTTAGGCCTTATTTAAATAATATTCCTTGTTAAATTTGACTAAATCATTCATAAATAATTAAATAAATCATTATTTATTTGATTATTACTCAACCACATTCTTAAAATAATAAATAAATCATTTATTTATTTATTATTTACAAATAAAAGGATTTGACCCAAGTCAAATTCTTTTTCCTTCCAACAAATATAATAAAATATTTCATAAAAGTTGGATCTTGATTTGGTTAATAATATTTTAACTATGCACCAATATCTAGACTAACTCAATATTTTGCTATAAATAGAAGGGTTTTTCCATTCATTCACTACCTTTTGTTGCCTAAAGGTCACTTTGGATCTACACTTTTGGTCTGACTTTGATCCAACATCATTGTCATATTTTTCTATATTTTTTCTTGTGAGCTCCCTTTGAGTTCCATTTTGTGTTTGGGTTTTCCACACCATCAAGAGAGAGGGATTTTATATCTAAAGTGTTGAGGACTTACAAGAACCCATCCCATTGAGGAGGACTGGAAACATCCTTCTATGTTCTCCTACCAGGTGCCATAAATACAAAATTATTTAAACATATTCTTGTCTTGTCTATTGGATGCATGGAGCAACTCCTATTTGTATTTATTGCTTAATGTATTTTAATGCATAGATATAGATTTTGCAGCATTTATCTTGGTCAAATAATTCTAGATATAAATATATTGGCAGCCATATTTGCTATTAGGGCTATTTTTTATGTGTGGCTAAAGTGAGCCTTTTTCGTACACTTGCGGTTAAGATTCATACTAACAAAATGAACAAATAAGAGTTTGTGATTGGAAGTGTCAGTGAGTTCCAGGTGTGCTACGAAGGGAGTGACAAGGTATACTAGGTATTGTTAAGGCATGCTAGAGGCCATGTTTATGTGCCAAGTTGTCCTAGGTGCTAGGGTGTACCAACACGTGCCAAGGAGTGTTAAGGAATGTTATGGAAAATCAAGGGAGAACTAGGTAAAAATGCATGGAAATGAATGAATAAGATTTTGTGACTGGGAGTGTCAATGAGCTCTAGGTGTGCTAAGGAGAGATTTACAAGGTATGCTAAGTAGTGACAATGAATTATAGTTTTAGGGCGGTATGCCGAGATGCGCTAGGTGTTATGTTGTGTCAATGTGTGCTATAGAGTCTCAGGGAGTGTCAAGGAATCAGTAGGAAGAACTAGATCAAAATGCATGGAAATGAATGAATAAGAGTGTGCGACAGGGATTTTCAATGAGTTCTAGGTGCATTCAGGAGGGAGTGACAAGGTTATATGCTAGGCAGTGCCATGGGATGCTAAACTACTAAGCAATTTTAGGAAGTGATAGGGTGTTTTAGGGAGTGTAAAAGCATGCCATGGAATGTAGGGGAAACTAACACATGCCACATAGTGACATTAAGGCATTTAAGACATGTCAGGTGCTATGACATGTCAAGATGTAAATTTTGTTGCTTAGTTTTTATACAACCACATTTGGATGTGATGAGCCTTATCTTCGTAACTTTTTAAGTGGGGTGATTTGATATTGGACATGAGTAGCCTAAGATGAGTTATAGGTAGTTCTTAGGTGAACAAGGCGTATGTTGAATTTCCACAACATATGAGAATCTGTGCTTGGTCTTAGAATCTTTGATGAAAACACACTCTAGTGCCACATCACATCTACTTTGCACAAAGAAATCTGCACACATTCTGGAATGAGCTAGTGCACATGAAAATTTTTAACTTTTTGAAACCATTCTTTGTTAAATTACAAACTATAATAGAATACGATAGAGCTCTCATACCAAGGATCATGGCACTTTACAATTGCACTGATACAAGGAATACAACTAGGGCTTGGTGTCAGTCTTTTGATAACAAATCTACCTCAAACAAGACAACACTTCACCCATTTTTGTATGGTGTCCACACATAGCCCTTTCAGTCCACATGTCCTGAACACATCTCGTGGTTCCTATTACATCCCATTATGCAACTCCTCAATTTTCCTCTATCAATGAACTCAACTCTTTTAGGTTAATGAAATCAGCTCAAAATTTTTTTCCCTAAATCTACCTCTTTTTTACTTTAAGTTCTACAACACTTAGGGTTTTTGATTAGTTGTTCACAACTCCGTTTTTTAATAACTCTTTGGTTTTCCCAAATTTTCTGCACTGCTACTCCAAGGTGACATGTCTAGGGCTATGGACGTTTCCATTCTTCTCACTAACTCAATACTCTACAATATAGTGAACTAGGGATATTGGCTAGCTCACTTGTCTGGTAGTATAGCCTTTCAAATTCTGCACATCCCTAGGCCCAATACGCCTACCCTTCTACCAATGTTGTTTTCCTTCGCAAGTACAAGAGTTAGGGCTCCTCTTTTACATTCATCTAACAACCCTTGAACTATACTTTGATTGCCATCAATTTTCCCAACCACAGTCAGTTCGTTTACTAATCTAGTGCCCAGAACATTTCCCTCATCTAGGGCTCTTAAAATCTTCAACCTAAGAGTGATTTGAGTCCTCTCAAAATCACTATTCTTGTGTACCAATTTCTTTGTTATCGAATCTATGAGAAAATTTGGATTACTCCTCTTATCATCCTTTTAAAAATTTGTAGATCACTGAACTAGGGTCACAAATCATCCACTAACATTCCATTGACTAATTTTTTATACACTGCTTCAGATCTCTATCCAAAAATCTATGGATAGTCCACCAAAATCAAATCCTCTTCATGTCAAACCATTCCTCATATGGCACATTTCTTCTGCTTAATATTCTACTCGGGTTCCAGCTTCCTTTGGATTTTCTATCTCCTCACATGCTTCTGCAAACCATCTTCAAAATATGTGGTATATATTGTAGATATAAACCTCTCTCTAAGGGTCACAACACCTCTTATTCTATCCATATTTTTCATGGTATTAAGGGCATAGCTTATAGATTGAACATGCTAGGAAACCTCCCTAACTAGGGTGTTATACTTCTATTATAATTTCTTTAAAACAAACCCTATCCACCCATAATAGAAAAAAAAACTATTTCCTCCATAAGGGACTCGACCTAGCTCATATGGATCCATAGCTTCTGGGAATATCTTTGTATAAATCTTGACCTAAAATTTAGATCCCTATGATCCTCAAACTACGGTTACCTTAGTCAATATTACACGTGTGGTTACTTCTGTTCTGGCCTAAATTATATTGAAAACCCTCCTCCAGTTTTTTTGGTATTTATCTCAGATCTTGTAGCCTACTAACCACCACAATATAGGGTCTCAACCCTCTCTAGTATTTAAAAATTTGATGTGGCCTTCACACAGAAAAACCACGGAAATCACATGCCCAAATTCTCATGAGTTGCATCTCTTGAAATCGATCTTCCATAAGAGAACCAATATTATGACATCCTACTTCCTATCTCGAACCCATTAAGGTATGTGACATTCATGTGAACCTTCACATGATGATATTGCTCTTGGTGGATGATCATGGCCTCCCTTTAGCAACCCTTCCTCAACACTCTAACTCGACCAACTTTAGGACTACATCTCTCCTGGCTTCCTTCATCAAATCAGATCCTTGTCACTTTATGTTCTTTCCTTCATACTAAAGCCTTGTTAAATATGTTTTCCAAGCTAGGTCTATTAAGAAACCTCTATAAATTAAGGGCTTTATCTACTTAGACCTTAGGAAATATTATTTTTCCCTTCTAATTTTATTTAATATTTTAAACCCCATCTTAGGTCCAAAACCCCTTCACTTGGGTTCTTTTCCCACAAAGCCTTTTTTGAGAAAAAAAAAAAGAAAACCATCTCAATAGGCTTGTGGATTACCTCCCAAGCTACAAAATTCAACAACATAGTCTAGTTGTAGTAATCATTACTTGGTCAAGCTCTTGTAGTCATGTGAGGATTTGGTTGGGTTCCCAAGTTGCAAATTAAGTAAGGGTAGTTGTGAGGGAATGATAGCTAGCGAGGGTTAGGGCATGCAAAGGAATTAAAAGGTGTGCTAACACATGCCAAAAAATGTAAATGCATGTTGAGGAGTGTTAAGTAGTGTCGAGGAATCACAAGGAAAAACTAGGTCAAAATGCATGGAAATGAACAAATAAGAGTGTGTGACAGGGAGTGTAAGTGAATTCAAGTGTGCCAAGGACAAAGTATGTTAGAAGAAGTTCAAAATAGGATTTGCAAGAGGCAAGCATATGATTATGATAAGGGGCTCAACGAAGAATATTTAGACAAAGGGAGACATTTTGTTGGGCACAACACTATTTTTCCTTTATCTATTATTTTTATATGACATGTGGCACACATTGGCCGAATGATCATGTTTTCAACTATATTTTACAATTTCATATTGTACATTGTTCTGTATAAGTTTTCGAGAACTTTACTTGTGCCAAATTCTATCTTGTGTGTCTTGTGTATCTTTTGGTTCTTGCAAACTCTTAGTTAATGCTCTATTGTTTATATGAACTAGACATACATGTGAAATATTTCCTATGTAAGCTATGTTTATTAGTTATTTTATGGACATGGATAGATGTGATCCTTGTCTTTGTAATTTATTAAGTGGGACAAGTTCAACATGGACATGAGTAGCCTAGGATGAGGTATAAGTAGTTCTTAGGTGAACAAGGCACAATCTACTTGTGGTAGGTGCAATTGGTCAAATTTTTGTGGCTAAAGGAGGCCAATGTCACATGAAATGTAGTAGATAAGGACTTGATTGGGTTCCAAATTAGTGAAAAAATGTAAGGCTAGTTGTGAGGGCTTAAGTGGCAAGGCATGCTAGGGAATGCTAACATGTGCCAGATTATTTGAAGGCATGTCAAATATGTTAATATGTGTCAAGTGGTAAGGCATGCAAAGATGTGAAAGGCTGTGACAATATTTTCCACGGACTATCGAGGCAACAAAAATGAGAAAAAACTTAAACTACAAGGAAATGAACATATCATATGGTTAATAAGTCATCAATTTACCTTTTCCAAGAGGTTCATGCTAGGCACATGAACACTAGGTGACAATAGGTGCCAAGTGCCAGGTGTTATTGCATTAACGCATTCTAAGTGCCAAATCATCCTCTGTTACTTCTCATCTACTTTCCAATAATTGATCTCAAATAAATTTCATATTAAACCATGCCAAAGAATACCACGGCATCTTAATCAATGCTAGACATGCTAATACTCTCCAAGCACCAACACGTTCTAACTGCCGATATGTGTTAGGGGGTGATACACATGTTATGAAGTGGAAGGTCATGTGAAAGAGTGCTAAGGTGTGATAGAGTGTGCTAATTCATGTTAAGAAGTGTTAAGGAGTACTAGCACCACATGAGGGAGAGTTGGGTCAAAATTCATGGAAGTGAATGAATACGAGGGTGTGCTAGGGAGTGTCAACCAGTTCTAGATAGAATTCCAAGGAGGGAGTGACAAGGTATGTTAAGCACTATTAATGCATGATAGTGAATATCAGGGTATATCAAAAAATTCCATGGTGTGCTAGGGAGTTATTGTGTGTGTTAACATGTGCCAAATAGTGCTAAGGCATGCTATGATGTGCAAGGTGCTAGGGTATGCCAACATGTTTCAAGGAGTATCGAGGCAACAAAAAGAATAACCAAGCTAAAATTGAAGGAAATGAACACATAATATGGTTAACAAGTCAATACTTTATCTTTTTTTTGAAAGAGACATGCTAGGCACACTAATAATAAGTTCCAATACATGCCAAGTTTCAATGTCATGTGTTAAGTACTCATGCATGTTAATGCATGCCAAAGTGTTCCAGGGCGTGATAGGGACTACAAGGGATGGCAACACATGATAGGAGAGTGTTATGTTATGATAGGACTTGCCAACATGTGATTGTGTGTCCTAGTCATGGGAATATGTTCTAGGTATAAAAATGTTCTAAGACATGTGAGGTGACAAGGAATGTTAGTGTGTGCCAAAGCATCTGAATATGTGCCAAGAGTTTTGAGGAGTACTAGATCTCTCTCATTAATCAAATTTACAAAGCTTGATTATGTATTAAATAATATATTTCTACACACACTAGTGGAACTTTATATAAAGGTAATTTTTTAGATAATTAACCTAATAGAGATGAATCATGTATTGACTCATACGAAAACTATATTCTCATTACTCAAGGGAAATGATACACATTAATTAATTATTAACAAATTGATTGTCTCTAACACTATATGGCCATGGAATAATAATGAAAAATACTCCACAACAATGGTCTTAAATCATTATCTTTTGACAAAAAATATAGTAACATGAACATAGAGTCATCAAAAAATCATTGGAATTATCAATGATGATGAACATTTTTCGACCGTCACCAAAAATAACATTGGTGAGGGTCGATAAAAGAGCATCACTATAAGTGTCACCAAAGACAGAATTATTGATGGGACTTTAACAACCCTCACCAAAAGTGTCACTGAAAATGACTTTGGTGACAAACCTTAAAGGAATGTCACTGCTAGGGTCCTATAAGTATAGGATTCATAATTTGGAATTTAATTATGATAGTCTTGTAAAAATATGTACATACTTTGATTTTTTCAAGTTGTTTTTCCATATTTTGTAAAATATTAAAAAAATCAAAAATCAAAAATCAAAAACAGGGTAAAAGTCCTAAAAGAAAAATCACAAAAGACTTAGAAACAATAATATACCCCAAAGGAAAAAGAAATAAAACATGAAAGTGTGCAAATCCAAATACCACTAATTTTTACTTTCAGATGATTATGGCAGAGTGTCAATAAATTTCATAATCCATGATAAGTTGAACTCTTCAATCTTGGCTTGTCATGTTTCAATTTACATGTTGTAGATAGTGAATAAAGATTAGTCAAACAATTTAATCCTGAATAATTAGTAGATAGGTAGAGAATAAATAGGATTTCATCAGTTTAATCTGAGCCCTTGGATGATATAAGGTATATTTGGATAGTTTTTATGCTTTTTCAAAAGAATAAATTTTTTCAAGGTTGCTAGTTCAAATGCACCTGCAGAAAGGAATAAAAAATTTTAGATTAAAGTTGGGTAGGTAGAAAGAAGTGGGAAAATCATTGTACTATTTGTTACTAGGCAATAATTACTAATTTCTTCTTCGCTATAGTTATTCTGCATTTTGAACTTCCATTCAAAGACGCTCAAAGCATTTCTCTGACTTCTTTTGGGACCGGACCCAAGGCTCAATGAATTTTAAGTTAAAAATGTTGAATTCTTATATTAATCCCTAATTATCATCATTTACCCTACATTCATCCATTACAGTTCAATTTCATAAGTAAAGAACTTTTTACTTAAATGAAAAATAAAATCCCCTTTTGATTAATCTCCTTCATTCATAAAAACATAAAAAACCCTCCAAAAATATTATATTCCAGGTCAAAGTGGTCAAATTATAAATGATAAAGCTTTTCTTTTACATTATCGCTTTACTTAGTCATATAATTATATTTTTGTGTTTTTCATTGTCCTTGGTCATATTAACTTCTAATTTATTTATTGAATCCCTATAAACAAACCTTATCCTATTATTATAACTCCTTTTATCTAATTATCCCTGAAAACCCACGATTATAAGATTTTTTGCCAAAGTTAATTATCCACATGTTTAAATAAAAAACCTCAATTATATCCCCTTTGGCATAAAACAAACATTATATAAATAAACCGGCCCCATATGGTTATTGGACCCCTCCATGGTCTAAAACTATATAATATAAATATAAATAAACTTTCAAAAAAATAGCTTAGCCTACTGTTAGAGCCATATAACCCGCCTCACGCACATTTTTGACCATATATTTAAACTTTGTTTATATATACACCACCACTTGACCCCTTTCCAAATCATGTGTTGACCCCGTCTATACACAAAACCTTTGTTATAACTATATAACATTTCATAAACCCACACAATACATCAGCTATTTGTAATAGAATGTTGATGATAAATCATATTATATAGATTTTATTACATTGATTAATCAAATGCGCCATAGGATAAGCCACCCGGTCCCACCTTACCTTTTCCCCGCATCTTCCCAACACATCCCGATCGTTCGCTCCCAACTTTCGAATCTAACGGTGGACTATGCACTTCGCACCCGAAAAACAAATGATGATCCCAAGCCAAATGCTGCACGAAATTGGATGTTTTCAGAAAACCACTCTTGTGACGTGTCGTGTTCTTATTGTGTCACGTTTGTTTTGCCAAAAACAACTACCTCCTGATTTCTATGCAAAAACCATTCCCTGTTTTCGCATTAGAAAACAAAAATCACTCCCGCCTTTGATGAAATAGCCATTTAATGCATTAATGATCACCAATATCAAACGTTAAAACTTTAATACACTATTTTTATTTTTTATTATCGCATTTCGAACTAAGAAAAAGCTTCACTTTACTGTAATTAGACATTTTTAGCTCCCGAAACCCTGCTTCAAACTTCATTTTATAGATTTCATGCCTGAAAGCCTATTTTCACCATAGAATTCTATTTTGAAGACCAGTGAATATTTTTTTGAATCCAGTCATTCAAACCTGAGCTCAAATTCAACTACAACGAGTTGGAGAAACCCTTCCGACTACCAAAATACCTGGAAAAAAGGTATTTTCCCAAATCTAGCCTGCAAAGGTATTTTCCTTGAATTAAATTGCTCAAATTATCCTCTGTTAAGAAAATACAAGTCTTGAAAACTGTTTAATCTTGCTTTAGTTATTTGAAAAATGACAAAGAAGCAAGTGACACCTAAAGCTAGAGGCTCTAGGCTTGTTAAACCTGAAGGATCCAAACCTCCTATGTATGAAGCAGAAAAAGCCCCAAAATTCACCCCTTTCCTCACTAAAAAAACTATTGTGTTTGTTAATCCTCTTCAACCACCATTATGTACTGAAGAAATCATCCCCTTGATTGATGTGAATTATAAAATTGTGGACACTATAATAGAATTCAACCTATTAGAAGTTCGCAATTGGAGTCATGAAAAACTCCTAGATAAAGATGACATGCCCATTTGGGAATTTTTTTTACCTAAATATGTAGTTCCATTAGCACACCCTCGTCAAGATCTGCTAATATTGTGTCAGAAGTACCATGTTCTACACCAAAGAGCAATTGTAAATGATGATAGGGAGATTCTATTTTCTATCACTGCAGAGTCTATTAATGAAATGTTGCAACTACAGTTTGACCCTAGGGTAGTTCCCTTATCCATTGAAGCATTAACTCAATTATATTTGGGATTGGATTTCCCTAAGAGATTTATGATTTTTCAGAACTTTATGGTAGCTCATGTTGAGATTCCAAAGTTGAATCCTCCCTATTCCACTTCCAAGTTTCTTGAGGGTTCAAGACATATAATTTTTATGTTATCCTTCATATTGGGCTATTTCAATAATGAGTTCACTAATGAATCCATCCTTGGCATGGAAAATGTTAGGGGCTAATATTTGTAGGTGGGCTAATTTTCCATGTTTTTTCCAAAACAAATATTCGTCAATTTCCATTTTTTTTTATAAAAATAATTCGCCGAAATTTTACAATATAAATTATTTTCTGTTGAAAATTGCCAAAATTATATAAAGAGCATATATAAAATCATTATAATTTTGAATAATTCTATAAATACATCAATAAAATTTTTGTAGTATGCATATTATGGACTAGTGAGATTCGCCAATTTTTTAAACTTCAAGATAATTTTCTATCCTTAAAATTTTCCCTGATCCTTGGTTTTTTGTCTACTTTATCACATGGTCAGCCTCCTTCCACGATTTTTGACTTTTCCAAGTTTATAGCTGATAACATACACCATCAATTGACAAAGCTACCCACTAAAGGGGTATTCACATATTCTTTATATTTATTTCACTTGTTCTTATTCTCATGAGCTGATCACTTTCCAATAGCATTACAAAAAATTAATGTGGAGGGCCAGCCTCTATTTGTTGCCTTTTGGACATCACTAATGATAAAAGAAGGAAGTGAATACAGCTACACAGATTTTATAGATTTTTTCATTAGGCCAACTATGAATTTGCTACATAAACTAGAACAACCTAGGGTAAGTGAAGAAATGAAAAGGATATTACAAATATCAGAGCAATGCAGAATGGGAGATTGGTACTTTTATGAGAAACACACTGAATTAAGAATATTTGGAACCAATCTGCTTCCATACAAATTACCTAAGTTTTTTACTGTCAGAGTCTTTTCTTTAGAGTATTTAAGATAGGTTTTGAATGTTGATGCCATCAATTTCTTGGCCTCCAACAAGAAAACTCAATTCAAACTAAAAAATCAAATTGGCCCTTTTATAGTAAATAATAGGGATGCTCAAGAAGAGATAGCTAGAATATTGTCAGAATATAAATTCTAGGAAAGCTTCTAATGGAATTATGACCCTCAAGGTCTTCTAAGGATTATAAGGGTTAAAAATAAACTACCTCCTTTCATACATGAACCCAAGCCCGATATTGAGAAAGTTGCAAATCAGATAGAATGGGTAGAAAAAAAATTGATAGATACATTCATCAATGCAGAGCCAACACAAAATATGGATACTACACTTGCCATGGTAGCGTCAAAAAAGCCAGAATATTTAAACAAAAGAAGCAGAGATGAGGGAGCCTACGTAGCAGAAACAACCACAGAGACTAAATTCAAGTTGATCTACAATAGAAGGCTCAGATTCAGTTCCATAGGGAAAGATAAAGTGATTGAAATTGATGATACAAATGGCCAAGAAACAAATAATGATCAGTAGGTGAACAATGAGGCCACAGTAATAGTTAATGAGACTTTGACAGAGATTGAAAGGGAACAAGCAATAGTTAAAGAACCAGACAGCTAGATGATCGAAAAGCAGGTTAATGTGGAAGCTTCTTCTTCTTCTAAAATAGCACATGAAAAAGATTTGGACATTAAAGAAAGATATAAATAGATCAAGTGAAAGAATGAAGAGATAAAAAGTGAAATTTACTCTCAATTCTTAAAACAGAAGCCAGGAAATCAGAATAGGTTACTTTCAGAATATGATTATGCCACCAACAAGATGATGATCTCTTTTCTACATCCCACCACTTCAACTCCAAAAAAAGTGGCTTATTATAAGAAGAAAGAATTTGAAATAGATGCTGAAAGTATTCATGAACTTGACCAGATTGAATTTCAGAGGCACAATTTAGAAATGCTTTATTTAATAGTAGTAACAAATGCTATGAGTGTGAAAAATCTGTAGAATACCATTATCAACATGCAAGACCAAATGAAATTGTACAAAGGCTCTTTGTATGCCAAATATTTAAGGATTAAAGCTTTAGAAGATTTGATTTTATAAATAGGAGTTGACCCATCAAATGTGAAAGATGCTGAAGTATTGATCAAGTAGAAAAATGATGATATTGTTGCTTTAAGGAAACAGTTAAAACTTCCTCAAAGTGAGCACCCACAAAGTAAGGAGATACTTCAAGAACATCAATAAAAAGAGGATATGATGTAGTTGATCATAAAGCTAACTACCCAAATCAAAGATATGGAAAATAAAATGGATATACTTATAAAAGAAAAAGAAACTGTGAAGGAAATTGATACTTCCACCATTCCTACAGTCATACCTATTATTACTGTTGTTGTTCCTTCTACACGGGGAGAAAAGTTAGCACCAAAAGTTCCACTGGAAAATGCAGTATCAGTGCAATTAGCTGCTACATCCAATACATAATCTTCAACATCACAGGTACAACATATAGATGAAGCAGGGCATATAGTCAAAGCAATGGAGCAAATTTCTCTGAAAAATAATGAAATTGATAGTTTGAAGAAAATGATTTAGAATATGGAAATCTCCAACAAAATAACATTAATCAATGCCAACAATTATGAGCAAAGGGCGAAGAGACTTGAAGAGAAAATCAAAAGCGTTCAAAAAGACTTGAGTTTCACAGCACAAATTTCTTACATCAGAAATTACCTATGGACCAATATAATTGAGACTATACATCTTCAATGGCCATCAATCTAGATCATATATGAACAGAGAGACCTACTTCTAGCAGCTCAATTTGAAATCCAAAAAAAAAAAAAAGAATTGCCAGACAAACCAACACAAGCTTTGAAGCTTATTAATTTCTGGAATAGTAAAAATAGAATAGAGTTAGAAGAACTGAAGATACAAGATAGGACTGATACCATTCCACAAATAAATAAAGTTCTGACAAAAAGAAATATGATGAATAGTCTGGAGGAAAAGTGTGATGCCATGAATGTTTCAACAACCAAGTTTTTAGCAAAATACACTATGCTAAGACAAGCTGGTATTCCAGATATTCATGTCCTCAATGAGAAGTTGATGAACCAAAAAGAGTATGACAAGAAGATAAGGGATTATGCTAAATAATAGGTCCACAAGCCAATTTCACATGGCTCTCCCACAGGAAAGGTCATTCGCCAATATATTGAAGACTTCTTTTTCCTTCAAAATGAAATCAAGCATGTGTATGTCTTCATACCAAATTTTGCTAAGTATACAGATGCTGATGAGAACTACAGGAAGCTCAAAAATATGAAGATACCAAGTACTCAACATAGGCAAGTGTTTACATATTTGTTGTAACAACAAACAAGTAAAATAGTGAAAGAAAGTGTAGGTGAAACAGTCAATCTGAGAAGGAAACAATAATTTTTTTTTTTTTTAATTTTGATTTTTTTTACTACTGAGAAGTCTCTTTTTACAGCCATAAAAAGATAAAAAGGAACAATCAAAAGTATACCAGAGTGATAAAGTGACAATTAAGTGATTTTTACCACAGTAATAATTCTTTTTACAACAGTTAAAGGTCAGAATATCAGTTAAAAGAGTATCAGGGTGAAAGAACAAAATCAAAGTGTATCAAAGAGAAAAGAAATAGCTAGCTAATTTTGACTGCTGTAATTTCCCTTTTTTTACAGCAGTAAAATGATAAATAAACGGCATGAAAGAACATCAACGATGAAGTGCAGTGTTAAAGAGTATAATTGGAAAGAGTATCAGTTAAGTCATCTTCCAAAAAGATATTTTTCAATGTGCCAGCAAGCATGGACAACTATTCAACAAACAATTTTTGTTAGGTAAGTTAGTTCTATATTTTCTAGATAAGAGGACAGCTTGCTAAAGTTGTTAAGAAACTTTCACTCTTAATGTGTAAAGATATGTTATATTTGCTAGAGTTATTCCTAGATCTCTCTAGGATATTTGTAATAAACATTTGTATAAATACTTCAGTTTGTGAAGTATTTAGTGTGGAATAAAATTTCTAAGATTACTATAGATTTTTGCTGATACATTGGAGGCCTACATGTGTTGATTTCAAAAGTAGCAGATTGGACAATGCTAGTTCGACATCAGAATTCAGGATTCTCTTGATAAGTTAAAGAGTAAAGTGCACATATATTTTCATTGTTTATTTTCTGAGTTCCATTCATTTCATTATGTGTTTTTTATTTCTTAATGAGTAATTAGGAATATTACTTCAGGACTAGCTGATGACTCCCTGTCTTAACTAAGTTACGATTTAAATGTTTTCAACTGATTTCCAGTGTTAGGAATTATTAACTACTCCTACTCCTGTTTGACTTCTGCCTCTTTCCTTTATTTTCCAAATCAGAGGATCCTTCATTGCCTTTTGTCCCGACTTCACCATTTCATCAAAATCCTTTTATCCAAAGCTCTGAGGGTTATCTATCTTGCCCTGAATACATTTTCATCCTTTTGGCCTTGCCTTCCAATACTGTTATCTAGACTTAGAATCCATTAGCCCAATGGTCAAGTAGATTCCTCCCTAGTTTACCTTTAAGTGATTTTTTCCCACCAAACCAATTCAAAACTAATTGTTCTATCATAACTAGCCTAAAAAATTAAACCAAAACAAAGTTAAATCATAAAGAGAGAGTCGTCTCTAAAATTTAGGAAGGATAGATCCTAAATTTCCAAAGTAGGTTTGTGGTTAACCCTAGTTTTCTTAAAATAAAAACCAAAAGCCCACAATATTGAGAAATTCCTAGGGTGATAACATACTGGTGACCATACTGGGGAATAACCGATATCGAGTTTTAAATTTAGTCTTAAAGGAAGATATTTCATTTATATTTTTTTTACTTTAAGATTATTTTTAAGGCTTGTGAGTATTCATAATCAGTCATTCTGGCTTCTAGGAAAACCTACTATACCAGGTCTAATCCGTATCCTAAGCCTTCAGTTATAGTAGATAACCCAGAATAGATTGGAAAAAAGAAAAAAGAAATTGTCAATTTAGAAACTGGAGTACAATTAAGAAAAGCTAATTATTTACCCAAAGAATTAGTGCTCTTATCTGATATTTATTTTGAATTCAAGTTTGAACAATCATTGTTTAAAAATAAATCTGAAACTGATTTAAAAGATACTATAATAGATCTTGTTTTTATTTCTTTCTTGAAAGCAAAACCGAATATTATTTCAGCAAAAATAAAATCAGATAAATTTGAATCTCAAAGTCAAGTAGAAAGGATTAATGTTAGACTGGTTAAAGACATTGATGAAGCTATTAAATTAGCCCATTTATTATCTCACATTAAGCCTCCAGTTTTTCAATTGCACACAAAAATAATTCCAGCAATAGATTCAATTCTATATGGTGTCACCTCATTTTTATATTCCAGTGCAAGTTCATCCACAGAAAATTTAGTGGCTTTGTAGCCTAGGATAATATTCCCCTCATCCACTCAATCCACTACATCCTTATCTCAAAATAGTTCCATATATATACCAACCTCTTTTCCAAGCTCTTCAAGTACAGCTTTCAGCACATCAGCTACTATATCTAGCACCGCTCCTATCTTTACCGTTATACCTCCCAGTTCAACAAAAATTCAAGCCATGGTTGCTAGGTATGCTCCCCTTGTTTTACCCAAAAACCTCCATGATATTCCCTAAGATTACTGGAAAAACGTACCACTATTTGATGGCCTGTCACAAAATAACGCTGCACAACATGTCACAAAAATAACAGACTACTATGAAATCTATGAAATTGATGAGTCAGATGTTGAAATGAGGTTATTTGCTCAAATTTTAACTAGGGAAGTTAAGAAATGGTTTAAAAATTTAGCTGCATTTCATAGAGCATTTTTGAATAAATGGGAAAAGAAAAATAATCCTTTGCAAATTTTGTTTGAGTTCGATGCTTTAAAAAGATCTCCGAATGAGTCTGTTCAGGATTACTGCACTAGGTATAACAGTGTTTATAATGCCATTCATGTTGATCTTAAACCTACACCCTACTTTGTACTTCATAATTTCCCTGATAGATTTGATCCAGATATGGCTTAACAACTAAGAGAAAGGAATGCTAAAACATTAGAACAGATGCAATTAGATGTTGTTGGTGTAGAAATAAATATTCTAGCTAAAAAATCCATACTTAGGAATGAAAGGAGAGTCACAATCAAAGAAGAAACATCAAATTCAGATTCTAAACTAGATTTATTTGATATAAATTTAGAAAGAGTGGTTGATAGATTAGAAAATATTGAGAGAAAACCACATTAGTATAACCAACCACAAATCAGAAACCACAACTTTAGAAAAAACAATAACCCTGGAAAAGCTAAAGAAGCTGTTGCAGATCAAAACATTAGGCCCCCATTTCAAGAGAACGATGCTAAGAGTTTTTATAATAATGATGGTGATGATGATAAAATCAATATAATAATGGGGATAGATGAAGACAAAATTATTTTCCTCACTCAGGAGGATCAAGAACTTTTTGAGCTTCAACAACTCAAAATAGAATCTAGTGAATCCTTTGATTTCAAGCAAGGTTATGACTTCACTATTAATGAAATTCACAGTCATTATAACCTTAGAAATAGAAAAAAAAATGAAACTTCTACAAAAACCACTTCTCAAAGCAAACTAAAAAGAATGTAGAAGTGCCGAAAAAAAATATTTTGCAAATTCTTCTAAGGGAAAACAAGCAAAATTCCAATCCTCCCAGTCCCAAAAAATTGCCAAGTCCAAAAATTTTTGACATCACTGAAGAAGTGGCCCAACCCTCCAATAATTCCCAAAAGGCTAACACTACCAAAGCCCCTAATTCATTAAAATCGGTTATTCTTGATCCAAAGAAGAATCATGTTGATTCTAAATCAACAAATCCCAAAAATGTTAATACTAAAACTTCTACTGAAAGTTCAAAATCTGAAAAAATTGTTGCTGCTCCCAAATCTGTCTCTGAAAAGAAAAGTAAAGACAACAAAATTCAAGAAACTCGGACAGAAAATAGAAGAACAACTCAAGATAAAAGTACATCTGCTAAAATTCATGAAAAACCCACTTAGGTAACTGTCACAAAAGATGAACTAATTCAGATTGGTAACTCTCAATCATCATTTAATATTCAAACTAAAATAGATATGTTAAAAATACCAATACCTTTAACAGAATTGGTAAAAAATGACTTATATAAATCAACAATTACTGAAACTTTGAATATGAATGATCGTGAAGATTCTATTAATTTAAATGATGATCAACTTGAATTAATTTTTTGCCTAATGTAAATGGTAAGCATTCATATGGATCAGTTCCTCCCTTCTATATCAGTCTTACTATTCATTATCAGATTTTACACAATGTAATGTTAGATTCAAGAGTTTCCCACAATTTAATGCCGAAAGCTATCATGAAAACTCTTAATTTAAAAATAACAAGGCCTTATAAAGATTTTTTCTCTTTTGATTCAAGCAAGGTTAAGTGCATAGGATTGATAAAAGAATTATGTGTGAATTTGTTTTAGTATCCCAGTAAAAGTATGGTTATGGATATTGTAGTAGCTGACATCCCACCAAAGCATGGTATGCTTCTTTCTCACTCATGTGGAGCTAAGTTGTAGGGATCTCTATAGTTAGACATGAGCTATGCCACCATATCAGTGTTTGGACATCATACAAAACTTTATAGAGAAACTTTAATGAAATACATGGTTAGTAGTGCTGAGAGATCAATAAATTACCCAATTTACTCAACACCAACTGATATTGATTCTTTCATTTTATGTAACTCTGATAATAATGAAATCCAAACTGAATTAATTGACATAAAGCCTAAACCAAACAATGATAATATTTTTCATGAATCCCTTTGGCACTTAGACTTTTATGGCTCAGTGAACAAGTCAGGAACAGGAGCTAGAGTGTGGATCACAAACATTAAGACTAGTCATTTGGAAGGACATGCCTTTAGACTCAACTTCAGATGCACCAACAACATGGCAGAGTATGAAGCACTTATCTTAGGCCTCCACATCATCAGAAATTTAGGAGGTAAGAAAATTTTAATTATTGGAGATTCGGAAGTAATCATTAAGCAAGTAAATGGATATTATTCTATTCATAACCCTAGACTATCCAGATATAGAGATGCAACAATTGATTTATGTGAATATTTATTGGAATGTAAGTTTGCTACTATTCCTAGGAAGAAAAATTTGCAAGCTCATTGCTTAGAAAATTTTGCTAGCACATGTAATTTACCTTTTCAACCAACACATAGATATACTTGCTAAAGTTAAATGTAGACCCATTGTCCCAGACAATGTGAAATACTGGCATATTTTCTCTAAAGATGAATAGATTTACCATTTTTTGAATAATGAGGATGAATTTCAAAATTGTACTATAGACATAGATGGTAATTTAGATTCAGATGTTAATTGTGAAATAAATAATATATATGTATATAAATTTACCAAACCCACTTTATTTACTCAATTTGACATAGATAATTTAGAGAAGGTAGATATAGAGGAAATAATTGATGATGAAATTGAGATGTTAGATTTAAAAGATAGTTTTTTTCCTAAGGGCTTAACTCCTTTAAAGGACTTATTTGATTCCAATGATGTGCCCAAAAGGCCTAAAATGGAACCAGTCAAGTCTGACATTGTAGAGTGTAACATTGGGACAGAAAAAAAACCAAAAATGATCAAATTGTCAAAATCTTTACCCCCTCAAGAAAAAGAAAAATACATTGAAATTTTAAAGGAATATCAGGATGTGTTTGCATGGAGTTATGAAGATTTAAAAGCATATGACACAATCAAAAATTGAGGAGGATTAATCCTGTCTTATTAATTTTGATCGAAAAAGAAATTAAATGCATGTATGATGCCCAAATTATTACACCAATCAGATATTCTGACAGGGTATCAAAGTTAGTACCTACAAGAAAGAAAACTAGTGAAATCATATTATGTGTATATTTTAGAAATCTCAATAAAGTATCGTTGAAGGATAATTACCCTTTACCCAAGATGGATCATATTATACAAAGGGTAGTTTTTTCTTCCAGAATATCTTTATTGGATGGTTTTTCAGGATATAACCAGATACTTGTCCAAAAGGAAGACCAACCCAAAATAGCTTTTACCAATCCATGGGGCACTTTCATGTATGTGAAAATGCCTTTTGGTTTGATGAATGTTGGAGCTACATTTCAAAGGGCTATGGACATAGCCTTTGCTAAGGAAAAACATGAATTCTTGGTTATTTATTTAGATGATATCACTGTATTTTCTAAGTCAAATAATGAACACTTGGATCATTTGAGACAACTTTTTATTAAATGTAGAAAATTTGGTATATCATTAAATCCTAAGAAAAATCTTTTTTGACTAGAGGAAGGAAAATTACTTGGACACATAATTTCAAAGGAAGGTATTAGGATAGATCTAGTAAGGATATAAGCCATACTAAAAATTCACCCACCTAGGAACATCAAAGAGTTAGAAGCATTTTTATGTAAAATTAACTTTTTTAGAAGATTTATTTCTAATCTAGAAGAAATCATCAAAGAACTGAATAACACGCTAAAAAATGACTCTGTTTTAAGATGGAAAGTTGAAGAAAAATAATCATTTGAATCTATTAAACATGCTTTAACAAAAAATCCAGTGCTAATCAGGCCAGACTTCAAGAAAGATTTGATAATATTTTCATTTTCCTCAGAACATACCATAGCTGCAGTTCTATTGCAGAAAAACAACCAAGGTTTTGAACAACCTATATAATTTTTTAGTAAAAACCTTAGAGGTGCACCTTTGAAATATAAGATAATGGAAAAACAAGAATTAACCTTGGTTAAAGCCATAAAAAATTTCACAGTGTACATTCTTTACTCGCACATTATTGCCTATGTCCCTAATTCTGTAGTCAAAGATATTTCAACACAGGATGGGCTAGATGGAAGAAGAAGAAAGTGGATTGCCACTATCCTTGAATATGACATAGATATTAAACCAACTAAGCTCATAAAAGGACAAGGTTTAGCTAGACTGATGGCTGAATCCAATTGTAATGCATTGGATATAAATTTTATTGCCTAGGTTGATGACCAGGAAGAGATGGTGACTCCATTGATCAGTGAATCCTTTCCAGATTCACCATGGTACTCAGATATTATCTTTTTACTTACAAATTTACAAGCTCCTCCTGGATTAACAAGGACTAAAACTAGATTCATCAAACTTAAAGCAATGAGATATTGTATTCTAGATAATGTGCTTTGTTGGAAAGAAAAAAGTGGGATATTACTGAACTATTTACTGAAATCAGAAGCTGACAAAATTCTTGGAGAATTTCATGCAGGTGATTGTGGAGGACACTTATACTAGAAAAGTACAGAGGATAATATTCTTAGAGATGGTTTCTACTGGGCTACCTTATTTACTGATGTAAAGAATTTTTTTAATTCATGTCACAAATGTCAGATTTTTGAATGAAAAATGAAGTTGTTACCTTTACCCCTGAAACCTATTTCTACTGAGCTGCCTTTTCAACAATGGGGTTTAAACTTCATTGGAGAAATTCACCCTCCATCCTCTCACCAACACAAGTGGATATTGACTGCTACAGATTATTTTACTAAGTGGATTGAAGCCATTCCTACCAGACAAGCCACTGATTCAGTCGTTATCTTTTTCATAGAAAACAACCTTTTATCTAGCTTTGGATGCCCATAGAAAATAATCACTGATAATGTAGCACCATTTAAATCTAAGAAAATGATTTCCTTTTGTCACAAGTATCATATTACCCTAGGCCACTCTACTGCTTATTACCCTCAAGGTATTGGCCTAGCTGAATTTTCAAACAAAAGCCTTCTAAGTATCATCAAAAAACTACTTGAGGATAACAAGAAAAACTAGAATTGAAAGTTAGTCTATGCCTTATGGGAAGATAGACTTACTACCAAGAAGTCAATTGGAAAATCTCCTTACCATATTGTATATGGGATGGATGTAGGTTTCCCATCATCTTTAGGTATTCCAGTAATGAAAATTATCCAAGAATCACAAGTAGAACTCAATGATATACAAAGAAGGATAAATCAAACTATTCATCTGCAATAGACAAGGGAAGAATTCTATGAAAAATCTCAAGTCATTCAAGAGAAAATAAGGAAAATATTTGATAAAAGAAGTAAAGAAGATGACTTTTCTATAGGAGAGAAAGTGTTAAAATGGGATTCCAGGAGAGAAGAAAAAGGGAAGCATGGAAAGTTTGACTTTCTATGGAAAGGACCCAATGAAATTTATGGATATAGGGGTAACAATGCTTTCTTCATCTGGGATTTGGATGTAAATGATATTCAAGATGGACCAGTTAATGGTAAAATTCTCAAACACTACTATTCCTCTGAGTTAACCAACAGTTAGTCCCAGTTACTTTACATTATTGTAAATATTCATTGCAAGTGTGTAGATTGGATTGGATATTTTATTCCAAAGTTGAAGCCTGAAGTGAAGGCCCTAAGCTTTGAAAAGTAAAATGGCATAAATAGGAGTTTTTGCAGAAAACAAAGGACAATTACTTGATTATCAAGGTCAAAGTTGAGGGCTACTAGTCTTACAGTTCTTAACATTTCACCAGGAAATGCCATCCCCATGTGAAGCCATTGTTAGGGTCCTATAAGTATAGGATTCATAACTTGGAATTGACTTATGATAGTCTTGTAAAAATATGTACATACTTTTCTTTTTGCAAGTTGTTTTTCCATCTTTTCTAAACAATTAAAAAAAATCAAAAAAAAAAATCAAAAAGAGGGTAAAAATCCTAAAAGAAAAATCAAAGGACTTAGAAAAAATAATATACCCCAAAGGAAAAATAAATAAAAAATGAAAGTGTGCAAGTCCAAATGCCACTACTTTTTACTTTCAGATTATTATGGCAGAGTGTCAATAAATGCCACAATTCATGATGAGTTGAACTGTTCAATCTTGACTTGTCATGTTTCAATTTACATGTTGTAGATAGTGAATAAGGATTAGTCAGACTATTTAATCCTGGCTAATTAGTAGATAGGTAGAGAATAAAGAGGAGCCCATCAGTTTAATTTGAGCCCTCAGATGATATAAGGTATATTTATATAGTTCTTATGCTTTCTCAAAAGAATAAAATGTTTCAAGGTTGCTAGCTTAAACGCACCTGCAAAAAGGAAGAAAAAATGTTAGATTAATGTTGGGTAGGTAGAAAGAAGTGGGAAAATCATTGTAATATTTGTTAATAGGAAAAAAACACTAATTTACTCTTTCCTTTAGTTATTCTGCATTATGAACTTTCAGTCAAAGAGGCTCAGAGCATTTCTCTGACTTCTGTTGGGACCGGACCCAAGGCTCAATGACTGTTAAGTTAAATTTGTTGAATTCTTATATTAATCCTTAATTATCATCATTTACCCTAAATTTGATCCATTACACTTTAATTTCATAAGTAAAGACCTTTTTACTTAAATGAAAAATAAAATCTCCTTCTGATTAATCGCCTAAATTCATAAAAACATAAAAAACCCTCCATAAATATTATATTCCAGGTTCAAGTGGTCAAATTATACATGGTAAAGCTTTGATTTTACATTATCACTTTACTTAGCCATATAATTATATTTTGGTGTTTTTCATTGTCCTTGGTCATATTAAATTCTAATTTATTTATTAAATCCTTATAAAGAAACCTTATCCTATTATTATAACCCCTTATATCTAATTATCCCTGAAAACCCACTATTATAAGTTTTTTTGCCAAAGTTAATTATCCACATGTTTAAATAAAAAGCACCAATTATATCCTCTTTGGCATAAGATGAACATTATATAAATAAACCCGCCCCATATGATTATTGGACCCCTTCATGGTCTAAAACTATATAATAAAAATACAAATAAACTTTCAAAAAAATAGTTGAACCTATGGTTAGAGCCATATAACCCGCCTCACGTGCATTTTTTACCATATATTTAGAATTTGTTTATATATACACCACCACTTGACCCCTTTCCAAATCATGTGTTGACCCTATTTATACACAAAACCTTTGTTATAACTATATAACATTTCATATACCCGCACAATACATCACCTCTTTATAATAGAACTTTGATGATAAATCATATTATATAAGTTTTATCACATTGATTAATCAAATGCGCCATAGCATAAGCCACCTGGTCCCACCTTACCTTTTCCCTACATCTTCCCAACGCATCCTGATTGTTCACTCCCACCTTTCGAATCTAATGGTGGATGATGTACTTCGTGCCCAAAAAACAAATGATGATCCCAAGCCAAAAGATGCGTGAAATTGGATGTTTTCAGAAAACCACTCTTGTGACATGTCGCATTCTTATTGCGTCACATTCCTTTTGTCAAAAACAGCTTATCGCCTGATTTCAACACAAAAAGCATTCCTTGTTTTCGCATTCGAAAATAAAAATCGCTCCTTCCTTTGATGAGACATCCATTTAATGTATTAATGGTGACCAATATCAAACATTAAAACTTTGATACAATATTTTTATTGTTTATTCTCGCATTTCGAACTAAGAAAAATCTTCACTTGACTGTACTTAGCCATTTTTAGCACTCGAAAACCTGCTTCAAACTTCGTTTTATAGATTTCACACCTGAAAGCCTATTTTCACCATAGAATTCTATTTTGAAGACCAGTGAACAATTTTTGGAATTCATTCATTCGAATCTAAGCTCGAATTCAACTACAACGAGTTCAATAAACCCTTCCGACTACCAAAATACTTGCAAAAAAGGTATTTCCCAAATCTAGCTTGCAAAATTCACGATTTAAACCTGAAATTGAACCAATTGAGCTATAATTAGTGAATTTTTCAATCCAAGTGCATCCAAAACACTCAAAAAACAGGGAAAACCCTCGCAAAATTTCTACAGAATTATCTGATCCATAAAAACCTCATTTAAAGACAAATCCTCAGTCCAAAACCCCTGAAATATCAATTCCATGGTTCCAAAATATTTAAAAACCTACAGAATACCTAAAAATCATCTTTTACAGTCGCATTAATTTAGAAAACTTGTTTTTTCTGTCTTAAAACCTATTTCCTATGTCCCAGAATCCTATCCCTGAAGTAAATTTCTCAAATTATCCTCTGTTAAGACAATACGACTATTGCAAACTGTGTAATATTGCTTTAGTTATTTGAAAAATTACCAAGAAGAAAGTGACACCTAAAGCTGGAGGCTCTAGGCCTGTTAAAGTCAGAGGTTCCAAACCTCCTATGTCTGAAGTAGCAAAAGCCCCAAAATCCACCCCTGCCCTCACTGCAAAAAATATTGTGTCTATTAAACCTCTTCAGCCACCAGTATCTACTGAAGAAATCATCCCCTTGATTGATCTGGATTATAAAATTGTGGAACCTGAAATAGAATTAAACCTATTAGAAGTTCACAATTGGTGTCATGAAAAAGTCTTAGATAAATATGACATTCCCATTTGGGAAATAAATCTACTCAAATATGTAGTTCCATTAGCGCACCCTGGTCAAGACTTGATAAGATTGTGTCAGAAGTACTATGTTCGAGACCAAAGAGAAATTGTAAATTATGATAGGGATATTCTATTTTCTATCACTATAGAGTATATTAATGAAATGTTGCAACTATAGTTTGACCCTAGGGCAGTCCCCTTATCCATTGAAGCGTTAACTCAGTTATATTTGGGATTGGATTTCCCTAAGATATTTATGATTTTCAGAACTTTATGCCAGCTTATGTGGATATTCCAAAGCTAAATCCTCCCTATTCCACTTCCAAGTTTCCTAAGGGTTCAAGACATATAATTTTGATGGTATCCTTCATATTGGGCTATTTAACTGATGAATTCACTGATGAATCCATCCTTTTTTTTGTCTACTTTATCACCTGTTCAACTCCTTCCATGATTTTTGACATTTCCAGGTTCATAGCTGATTATATACACCATCAATTGACAAAGCTACCCACTGAAGGAGTATTCAACTATTCTTCATATTTATTTCACTTGTTCTTATTCTCACAAGATGGTCACTTTCCAATAGCATTACAGAAAATGAATGTAGAGGGCTAGCCTCTATCAGTTGTCTTTTGGACATCACTATTGAGAAAAGAAGGAAGTGAATATAGCTACATAGATTTTACAGATTTTTTCATTAGGTCAGCTATAAATTTTCTACATAAATCAAAACAGCCTAGGGTAAGTGAAGAAATGAAAATGATATTACAACTATCATAGCAATGAAAAATGGGAGATTGGTACTTGTATGAGAAACACACTGAATTAAGAATCTTTGGAACCAATATTCTTCCATACATATTACCTAAGTTTTTGACTATCGAAGTCTTTGATTTAGAGTATTTAAGATAGGTTTTGAATGTTGATGCCATCAATTTCTTGGCCTCCAAGAAGAAAACTCAATTCAAACTAAAAAATCAAATTGGCCCTTTTATAGTAAATAATAGGGATGCTAAAAAAGAGATAGCTAGAAGATTGTGAGAATATAAATTCCAGAAAATATTCTATTGGAATTATGACCCTCAAGGTCTTCTAAGTAGTATAAGGGTGAAAAATAAACTACCTCCTTTCATACATGAACCGAAGCCTGATATTGATAAATTTTCAAATCAGATAGAATGGGTAGAAAACACATTGATAGATACATTCATCAAAATAGAACCAACAAAAGAGATGGATACTACACTTGCCATGGTAGAATAAAAAAAGCTAGAATATTTAAACAAAAGATGCAAAAATGAGGGAGCCTACACAACAGAAACAACCACAGAGACTAAATTAAAGTTGATCTAAAATAAAAGCCTCAAATTTAGTTACATAGGGAAAGATAAAGTGATTTAAATTGATGATAAAAATGGCCAAAAAACAAATAATTACCAAGAGGTGAACAATGAGGCCACAATAATAGTTAATGAGACTTTGATGGAGATTGAAAGGGAACAAGAAACAGCTAAATAACCAGACAGATAGATGACTGAAAAGCAGGTTAATATAGAAAATTCTTCTTATTCTAAAATAGTAGATGAAAAAGACTTGGACATTAAAGAAAGATATAAACAGATCAGGCAAAAAAATGAAGAGATAAAAAGTGAAATTTACTTCAATTCTTAAAACAGAAACCAGGTAATTAGAACAGGTTACTTTCAGCATATGATTATGCCACCAACAAGATGATGATGTCTTTCTTACAGCCCACCACTTCAACTCCAAAAACAGTGGCTGATTATAAGAAGACTGAATTTGAAATAGATGCTGAAAGTATTCATGAACTTGACCAAATTGAATTCCACAGGCACAATTTAGAAATGCTTTATTCAACATTAGTAACAAATTCTATGAGTGTGAAAAATTTACAGAATACCATTATCAACATGCAAGACCAAATGAAACTTGACAAAGGCTCTTTGTATGCCAAATATTTAAGGATCAAGGCCTTAGAATATTTGATTTTACAAATAGGAGTTGACCCATCAAATGTGCAAGTTTCTGAAGTATTGATCAAGAAGAAAAATGATGATATTGTTGCTTTAAGGAAAAAATTAAAAACTCCTCAAAGTGAGCACCCATAGGGTAAGGAGATACTTCAAGAACAGAAATAAAAAGAGGATATGATGCAGTTAATCATAAAGCTAACTGCCCAAATCAAAGATATGGAAAGTCAAATGGATATACTTATAAAAGAAAAATAAACTGTGAAGGAAACCGATACTTCCACCACTCCTACAGTCATACCTATTATTATTGTTGTTGTTCCTTCTACACTGGGAGAAAATTTAGCACCAAAAGTGCCACTGGAAAATGCAGTGTCAGTGCAATCAGCTACTACCTCCAATACATAATATTCAACATCACAGGTACAACATACAGATGAAGCAGGGCCGATAGTCAAAGTAATGGAGGAAATTTCTCTGAAAAACAATGAAATTAATAGTTTGAAGAAAACTATTCAAAATATGAAAGTATCTAACAAAGCAGCATTAATCAATGCTAAAAATTATGAGCAAAGGGCCAAAATACTTGAAGAGAAAATCAAAAGGCTTCAAAAAGACTTGAGTTTCACTGCACAAATTTCTTTCATAAGAAATTACCTATGGACCAATATAATTGAGGCTATACATCTTCACTGGCCATTAATCTAGATCATATATGAACGGAGAGATCTACTTCTAGCAGCACAAGTGGAAATCCAAAAAACAATAGAAGAATTATCAGATAAACTAGCACAAGCATTAAAGCTAATCACTTTCTTGAACAGTAAGAACAGAACAGAGCTAGAAGAATTGAAGATACAGGATAGAACAAAAACAATATTGAAAATAAAGAAGGTTCTAACAAAGAAAACTTTGATGAACAATTTGAAAGAAAAATGTGATTCCATGAATATTTCTATAACCAAGTTTTTAGAAAAATACACTATGATAAGACAAGTTGGTATTCCAAATATTCATGTCTTCAATGAGAAGTTGATGGACCAAAAATAATATGACAAAAAGATAAGGGATTATGCCAAAGAACAGGTCAGCAAGCCACTGCCATAGGGCTCTCCCACAGGAAAGGTCAATTTCCAATATATTGAAGACTTGTTTTTCCTTCAAAATGAAATCAAGCATCTATTTGTCTTCAAACCAAATTTTGCTAAGTATACAGATGCTGATGAGAACTTTAGGAAACTCAAAAGTGTAAAAATACCAAATGAAGAACAATGGAAGGTGTTTACAGATTTGTTGTAATAGAAAAGAAAAAAAACAGTGAAAGAAAGTGCAGGTGCAACAGTCAATCTGAGAAGGAAATAATAAAACAGTTATTTGATTTTTATTTTTTACTGTTGAGAAGTCTCTTTTTATAGCAGTAAAATGATAAATAAGCAGCGTGAAAGAACATCGGGGATGAAGTACAGTGTTAAAGAGTATAATTAGAAAGAGTATCAGTTAATTCATCTTCCAAAAAGATATTTTTTCAATATGCCGGCAAGCATGGACAACTATTTAACAAATAGTTTTTGTTAGATAAGTTAGTTCTATATTTTCTAGATAAGAGGATAGCTTGCTAAAGTTGTTAATCAACTATCCCTCTTAATGTGTAAAGATATTTTATATTTCCTAGAGTTATTCCTATATCTCTCTAGGATATTTGTAATAAACATTTGTATAAATACTTCAGTTTGTGAAGTGTTTAGGGTGTGGAATAAAATTTCTAAGATTACCATAGATTTTTGCTGATACATTGGAGGCCTACCTATGTTGATTTCGAAAGTACCAGACTTGACAAATCTAATTGGACATCATAATTCAGGATTCTCGTGATAAGTTAAAGAGTAAAGTGCATCTATCTTGTCATTGTTTAGTTTTTGAAGTTCCTTGCATTTCATTATGTGTTTGTTCTTTCTTAATGAGTAACTATTAATATTAATTTATGACTAGCTTATGGCTCCTTGTCTTAACTAAGTTATCATTTAAATGTTTTCAACTAATTTCCGGTGTTAGGAATTCTTAACTGATCCTACTCCCATTTGAATTCTACCTCCTTCCTCTATTGTCTGGATCAAAGAATCCTTCATTTCCCTTTGTCCCGACTTCACCATTTCATCAAAAACCTTTTGTCCAAAGCTCTGAGGGTTATCTATCTTGCCCTGAATACATTTGCATCATTTTGGCCTTTCCTTTCTAGTACTGTTATCTAGACTTAGACTCCATTAGCCCAATGGTCAAGTAGATTCCTCCCTAGTTTACCTTTAAGTGATTTTTTCCCACCAAATCAATTCAAAACTAAAATCAATTGTTCTATCATAAATAGCCTAAAACATTAAACAAAAACAAAGTTAAATCATAAGATAGAGCTCTCTCTGAAATTTAGGAAGGCTAGATCCTAAATCTCCAAAGTAGGTTTGTGGTTACCCCTATTTTTCTTAAACTAAAAACCAAAAGCCCACAATCTTGAGAAATTACTAGGGTGTTAACAAGTAGCATGGCGATGAAACATTCCTTGTGCTTTCTATCATCATAATGAAATTCTCCATCTCTGATAACCTTCTTTAACCATTGATCAACCTCCCATACAAACTCAGTGGGTCCCTGTTTAAAATATTTCAAGTCAGTTACTAGCTGAGAGTAGGACTTAGGCTTCTAGAACTGTTGTTTTAAGGAACTCTTAATCTCTTGAATAGACGGGTCCACATGCTGGCCTACATACCCCATATACCAATCCACAGCCCTTCCTTCAAAGGCGAGGGATAGCTGCGCTCCCTTTACAGCATCTCTAGCCACATTCTTTGTAGTCCATACTGATTCTGATACAAACCAAAATCGATACATATTTTCATTTCCTACACCCTTGAAGGTGGGTAGCTTCATGTGTGTGGCCATATCTTCCTTCGGTGGTGGCGGAGGTATGGGGGAGTTCTTCCCCTTATGCTAACTCGAGGGTGGGGTAGCTGGAGGACTGTTTCTTGTGTGCCCAACCGAATCTCTTAATGGACTGTAGATGGATCTATCCCCTTCTTGGTTGGTTCGGTAGTACTTACAACTTTGTAGTGTACTCTTTCTCTAATCAGAGGTCATTCATTCGGTGTGGCTACATAGAATTCCCTTTTCGCACAGTAGTATTTTAATTAACAATGGAAATGTTTGCAAGAACTTACCTTGGAAACCTTTGAATAACCTCTGCTCCTCCTCAGAATAGAATACGAACTGATCGACTGCAAATTCTGTTACAAACCCTCCCAACACATTATCCACCCAATGATCTAACATTTCGGTAATCGTGTTGTCAGTCTTCTCCAATTGTTGAATCAATTTCGGAGTCCAATGTGTAACCTGGTCATCCTTCCAACATGTTTGGAGTCGTACAAGCCTTGCTAACCACTCCTGGAACTTGTGCGCAAAGGTTACAAAGAAAATTTCATATACTTCGGTGAAAATGTATTTATTCTTCCAATTTTCAGTTGTTAACTTCGTGTTGCAATTCTCCTTTAGAGAAAATTCCTGAATCTGTTTTTCGAACCAGTCTTCAAGGTCCAATTTCTCAGGTCTCCAACGGCCTCATGGCATTACTTGATCTCTCTCTCAAAATGCCCCCAGTCGTGGCAACGAAACCATTTGTTGGCTTGAGGGGTCCTGACCTAGGTTCGGAGGTTAAGGTTTGCCAACAAACCCCTATACTACTGGCCCTTTTGAAAATAACCTACCTTCACAACCCAAGGCCTCACCCGAAGTTGTATGGGAGGGTGCTGGAACCAGGTTTCCACACCCTGGGAGAGAGAAGGTAATTAAGGCAGATCGACATTGCAACTATCAGGTTCACACAGATCAAGTCTATTAGCAGGATTTTAATAGTATAATCAACAAGTAATCATAAAAAATCTACTAGCATTAACAAATCTGATCAATACATTTGCATCCACATGTGCATCAGCAATTACTATCACAGAACATTATAATGGCAGTTAATTCCTAGATTGTAGGTACATTCACATCTTAAATAAATAACACAGATGCACTTCAGTAATAAACACGATCAGTTTAGATATCATAAAGGTACTTAAAATATATTTTTCATTCATTAGCATCCAAAAACCCAATTACAACCGAAAACACAGCCCGCACACATAGTCAGTGGGGTCCGCACACAGCAAGACTGAGGAACTATGTACCAACAGCCAGCAAGAGTCCTTACCCAAAACAACCCAAAACAGATCTCAAAAATTCTCACATAGCATCAATCTTACTTCTTCCTCCCTAGTAGACCCAACTATATATCTATTTATATCATCGTAGCCTTTGCTATCTGATGGTCAGCAAACCATGGTTTTCGTACACTATTTTTACCCTTTAACCCATTACAAAACATTGGGCGCTTTGAGCCGCCCAAAAACCCCTACGCAAGACCGACTATTACAAAAATATATCAAAAATTCAGCTAGGGGACCCCGTTCCAACATTCTCAAACTCGAAATCTAGCTCCCTCTTACACTGATGAATGAGAGGGTCAACACCTGTCAGGAAGATATCATCCACATAGAGAACCAAAATGAGAGGCCATTCTCTATCAACCTTAAAATAAACGTTCGGATAAACATTACTTCGAGTGAAGCCCAGCTTCATCAAGTAGCTATCTATCCTATCGTACCAAGTCTCGGGGGCTTGTTCCAACCCATAGAGTGATTTATTTAACCTTCATATATGTGTGTCTCTATATCGGGCTTTGAACCCCAAAGGTTGCTCCACATACACCTCTTCCTTTATATATCCATGCAGAAAAGTGTTCTTCACATCCACCTGATGTAGACTCCATCCTTGCGTAGAAGCAAGGGAAATAATAGATGGAATGGCATTATAGTGAGCCATAGGTGAAAATATATTATCATAATATATGCCTTATTTTTTAGAGAAGCCTCGAGGAAACAAATATTTCCTTGTAATTTTCAGCATTTCCATCAGATCCATGTTTGATCTTATATAGCCATTTCGAGGTGACAAAATATTTGTCCTCCGATCTCAGGACCACTTGCCAAACATCATTTTTCATAATGGACTCATACTCCTCATGCATAGCATCCTTCTTGATGCTTTACGACTTCTTCAAATGTTCCAGGCTCATACTGTACTATCGTACTCATGGCTGCTAGATACCCTTGGTATCTCTTCGTCTTCTTGCTTTCACGGAATGTCCCCCTTGGGGAAATATGTCTCTCAGAATCTTCGAGAGTATCCCTAAGCCATGAGGGTCTTATCTTATTTGAAGGAGGTGGACCAATGGGATCCATAGGTCCTTCAACATCGAGCATCAGGTCATCCTTCGGCTCTTCCAACTTCCTTGCTTCTTAATCTTCTTTGTCTTCCTTGGAGCTAGGAATATTTCTTACTTTCTTTAGGGCAACATCTTCATAAAAGGGGACATCATATCATATCTCCACTTCTCTTTGACCAGGAACATAGATTCTATATGCTTTCAAAGTCTCACTATAGCCTATAAACATTCCCTTCTTTCAAGAAGAATCCATCTTGCTTCTCTTTTCTTTTGGCACATGAAATTAAATAGGACAAGCAAAAATTATAAAATGAGAAACATTAGGTTTCTTACTAGAGAATACTTCTTCGGGATTTTTGGATTCTAGAGTCGAATGTGGGCATCTATTTTGAACATACACAATAGAGTTTGTAGCTTCTCCTCATAGAAACTTCGTAAGATCTTGGTCACATAGCATGGCATGGGCATCTTCCACAATGGTCATGTTCTTTCTTTCAGCAACAACATTTTTCTCAGGAGTGTACACAGTTTTGGTCTCCCTCTTAATGTCGGATTTTCTACAAAAGTCATTAAACTCATATGACTCATACTCAGTCCCATTGTCGTTCCTCAAAACTTTGATTTTCTTCTCGGTGTCATTTTCCACCAAGGCCTTCAAGGTACATAACCATTTGAATGCTTCATCCTTATTCTTCAAAAAATATATCCAGGTCTTATGGGAGAAGTCATCTGTAAAATTCATGTATTAGGAACATCCTCCCAAGGATGTCACAGGCAGAATACCAGATAAGTTAGAATGTATCAACTGCAAGATATCAATTGTCTTTGTGACACTTGAGGGGAATGTTCCCCTTGTATGCTTCCCTTCAACACAACCCTGACATATTCCTTCGTGATCATCTCTAAATTTGAGAATCCTTTTCACCACCTTCCTTGGTTCGAGAGGGGATTTGTAATGAAGGTGTGTAAACCTTTGGTACCATAACTCTGTTTGAATAGTTGTATCACATGTCATAGCCCCCAATGGAATTCCTCCAACCTGGTAGAGTGTATCAACTCTAAAACCAATAGAAAGAGATTCCTTGAAGTTTTTCTTCTAGATAAGTACCTTTCCATCAACGAATGCCGCCTTCAACCCTTTGTCTTCCACTACCAAAATGGACACAAGGTTATTCTTCAAATCAAGTACATACAACACATATTTTAATCAGAGGACTTGACCTTGAGATAGATGGAGGGTCACAGTCCCTGTCCCTTTCATGGGATAGGTGGAATTATCTCCAAGGATAATTTCCAGATTCGTATCCTTCACAACCAAATCAAAAAAGGCTTCTTTATAACTTGTGAGGTGCCTTGAAGCACCACTATTAATCAACCAGGCATTCATGGTGTCGGGTGGAGATGAAACAGAGAGGGAAGATACAAGAATCAACTCATTTATTTTATTATCAACAACATTAGACTCATTGTACCTAGAATTTATTGGCCTCTTAAAATATTTCCCATTTCCACTATGATGAGAGGGAGCCTTCCCTTTTCCTTGGAACCTGTTGTTCCTGCCATTTCTTCTCGATTTTTTGTTTTCATCATCCCTGGGAGAGTCCCTTCTATTAGGGCACTCTCTTGCATAGTGATCAGTCTTGTTACAAGTGTAACATCTTTCCTTCCTTCCTTTGGGCCCTGCTCTACCATCATTTTGATTTCTCGAGCCACCATGGTTCTTCTTCTTTGCATGAGCGACGAAGGTAGTAGGGTCACTTCCATTACCATTAGAGGCATACTCCATCATTCTTGTTTCCTCTTGAGTGCATCTCGTCAATATTTCATCAAAATTAGGAATCACTTTATTTTTTATAATAGTGGTATTGAATACATTCCAATCACGAGGGAGACGTCCAAGTGCAATAAGAACCATATCTCGATCAGATATTGCTTTCCTAATAGCTAGGAGGTTATTCTTGATTTAGTGAGCCTCATAAAATAGGATTGAATAGATTCATCCTTACCCTTCTTGATATTCTTCAATTGATTCTTGAAGAAGAGGATTTGATTAGCATTGCTAGCCCTGAACATGCTCACCAGCTTATCATACATATCCTTAGATGTGTTTAGCTCAGAAATGTAAGCAACCAAGTGCTTATGAAAAGAATCTTGGATAATCATCTTTGATTTGATTTCCTTCTTTCAATACATAGTCTTTGTGGCAACAACTGCATTTGATGGAGGCTCTTGGATCTTCCCCTATACATAGTCCATGACATCTTGATCTTCTAGCACCAAATCTAAGGACATCTTCCATGCATGATAATTAGACTTATCAGTCAATTTATCATCATCCTTGACACCCTTGTAGGTTGAGGATGCCATTTTTCCTTGGTAGGATTTCTTCCTTCAAAGATTTCTTCTAACACCAGCTTGGACTCTTGGACTTTGTCTTCACCTCAGCTTTGATCTCATGTTAAATTTAGATAACCATGGTGTTTTATGCTTGATGCACTTTTCTTCAATCTTTCTTAAGCCTGATACAAAATAGAAATCACATAAACATGAAAGTAAAATTTTGATAGAACACAATAATAGATCAATAGAAGACAAGCCAAATATAGATCAGATTTACAATTCCTTTTGTCTAGCAAACATATGAGATATCATTGTGTTACGGTGGTCAACAGGATGCTTCAACCAGCAAAGTCTTTCTCGGTCATCCACTCCTTCATGTGTCACACCCACATCCCTCAAAGACATCTCATCACAAGACAATGCAAGTCAACCCAAGAACAACGTAGAAAAGTCAATGCATGCAGTAGTAGAAAAGTCAACACAACAAACTAAGGCTTCGATCAAACAGACTGTGATTCCTTGATTTGAGTGCCCAAATGTACGGCCTCCTAAAATCAGATTTTCCACAGAGTTTTAAGGTCAAACGACCAAGTTTTGACCATGGTCAACGTTGGTCAACGCTACTGCAAAAGTGCCCTAAACAGATCCATAAATTTCAGACTTCTACTCCACACATGTGAGGGGAAAAAGGCCTCCAAAGGCTATCGAATCAATCAAATCACAATGAGATAATGTGTGATGAGTTGATAATGAAATGACCTCCAAGTCTCTCCAATTTATATCCATCAATGAGGGTGTTTGACACATCTATTAGGCATGTGAGCCTACATTACATATTTTGTGGACCTTGAACATGTGGAAAATAAATTCAAAATAAATGTTTGGCTCATCTGATCAAGATGATCTTTAGAAAAATCTTGCACCTCTCTGAAAGAGGAATCGAACAAAAATATGACCATTTTCGTATAAGCAATGCAACATGGAGTTTGGACCTAGTTTCCCAAAATTAAAAGGTTGTCAAAGCGAGGTGACCCCATCTCTCTTCTATGTGGAAGAAGTGGTGGTTTGTCGGCAAAATATTACATTACTACCTATTTCAGACCTCGATTTGTTCTGTAATATTCCAAATTTTCCATCAACTAATTGGAATATTAGAGTTCTTACTTTTCTTATTTAGTTAAGTAGATAAAAGGGTGGAGGGACCCATAAACTAAGTAGATGAATAAAATCCACTTTTATAGTGGGAATGTGGGTTAATTGAGTAGTGGAGTAGTATTATGGAGTAGTGGAGCATCATAATAATGAAGGAAGATTGGAGATCATAGAGAAATAATGAGGAAGATGATGGAGATAGTGGAAGAATAAATGTAAGATCATGGAGAAGTAATGATGAATTAATGGAGGAAGTGGTGCATTAAATGCACACATGATGGAGGGACTGGAGATTAATTGCATAGATGATGGAGATAATGGAGGGAAGCACAGTCTTTATGGAGGCTATTGACCACATTTTCAGCGCAGTAATGAGGTGGGCCAAGGGTAGAGAAGGCTCACAGCCATAAAAGGAAGGTGAGGCCATCCATAGAAGGAATTCTGGATATTGATATTGTATTTTGTTTTACGAAATTTCTTTGCACGCTTCAATTTTTTAGCTAAGTCTGTTGTGATGTTTAACACACTAGTGTATTTGAGCGGAAATCCCACCCTTATCCATGGGGGACTTCGAGTGCCTACTATAGAATTTTTTCTTTGACCTTTCATTCATCATTCGGAAACAGTGCCACATTCAACCCCTCTCTTCATCACTTATAGATACATGAATTACACATTCATGCCTTAGGTTTTGAGAGGAGGAAGGTAGTTCTTAGCATTTCAACTGGGAAACATGTGGAGGGATCAACCCTTCACCTTGTGCATCCATTTCAGTCTTCCAAGAGAAACATTTTTACATCTAGCATCAGGCCATAATTCTACTCCTCTATGCAACATCATTTCCTACATGAATTACGCATTCTAGGAGTGTAGTTTAAGAGGAGGAAGGAATTTCCAAGTATATCAATTTGGAATCTTGTGAGGGATCATCCCCTCACTTTGGTGAGATCATTTCCATCGGTTTTGAGGAGTATTACATCATCTAGCAATAGGCTATGACATCATCCCTCTTGATAGCATAGTCACTTCCAGCAGTTGTGCAGTTCAGCAGTTGCAACTTGAGAGGAGGAGTTATAACTCAAGCTTCTAGCTTGGGAATCAGAAGAAGGGGCCATCCCTTCATGCATTGAGCTAATTGGGTGTTACTATAGCTATTTATCTTTCAGTTCATGCCATATATCTGCATACCCGGTAGTTATGCATTGCAAGTCCTAGGAGGGTGATCTTCCGAGGTGAGCCAATCCCGAAATCCTTTCTCGGTTATTCTAGGTTTTAATTATAGAGTCTGGATTCCACATCCCAACATTTTTCAAACTCCACAATAGCCTTATATACGCACCCTTTTTCATCCAGTAGTTACATTTCCAACATTTCCAGCAAGGGCAGCGCATTAAGGTCTCTAGCAGAGCAGTAGTTATGTAGTGTTCTCAGTGAGAGGACTTGAGGGTCACTCTAGCCATCTCTATCAGCTTGAGTGCTACTATTTTTTAGCATTGTTGTACTTTTATTCCACCTCCTGATTAATAAAATGGCTCATCTATTTCTGGTTTTATTCATGGTGTTTTGATGTTCTGACATTATTGTTTTTATTTGCTTGTATTACTGTATTTTCCTATTTTGGGATATTACAGTGGTATTAGAGCATGATCTTGGGCTCAGCTTTTGGGCACTAGATTTCATGACATCAGAAGAAGAATTAGAAAGAGAAGAAGTCTGCAATGGAGGAGGGATTGATTTTTTCCACACTTCTCTTCATATCTATGAAGGATATCACCATAGAGATTAAATAAATGAGAAGGGAAAGGCAAAGGGAAACCTCAAGAGGGTTTCAGAATGGGGAAGTTTCGGGCACTTCCTATCAATAACATAAGAAACCAGCAATGGAGAAAGTTCCACAACACCCTACTGTCTGCTCAACTTAGTGTTCCTAAATTGAGGTCATAAATTGTCAACCAGGGTTAGTAAATTGTTGAAGTGAAGTGCACTATATGTGCCTAGGTATTTGTTTCTCACTACGTTGTGTTTAGTGTTTTTCCAATGTTTTTGGTTTTGTGTTTTTATTCTAAGAGGGAAAAGAACTAATTTTAGGCAAAGAGAAGTTGTTGGTCACACTAAAATAGAGAAAAACCTATTCTAAATTATGTATGGCTCTTGAGAACAGAAAATGCAATACTTTAACAAGAAAAATAACTCATAGCAAGAACTCAATAACTCACAACATGAACTCAATCCCATTCATTCATTAGAAATATGTTGGAATAGCTTGAGAAAAGGATAAGTTAGTGCCATGAGGTTCTTCTAAGTAAACAACCACCTACAAGATCACAGAGAAAATCTTATCCATGGCTAGAAATTTGTTGGAACATATTTGGAAAATATAGTCTGCAACACGGTGAGGAACTCTACTCTAAATTAACCTATGACACTGAAATTAATCCATTCTGCAACTTAAATTGTCACTACTAAGCCTTATTCGGAAATTAGAAGTCTTTTGGAATAGTTTTGGGAAAAAGTCTATTTGAAAAATTATAAGAGATTGCAGAACAGTCAAGGCCTTGAACTGATATCACTACTTCCTGTCCATATGATGATGTATTGGAAGAGATTAATAACAAGAGTAGTTTGTAAATAATGAAGGCCGTGAAGTCTAATTCAACTAGCTAATCAAACTTGAAATACAGTGACTATAACTGAACTAGAATGCAATTAAACTAACTTGAAACACAATGAACAGAAACTGAACTAGGGTGCTATTAACCTCCGGAGTATTATAACTAAACTAAAAAATGCAACTAATCACTGAAATATTTCAGCTCTGTCTCATTCGGATTTAGTGGTATTTTGGAATAATTCATAGAATAGGACTAGCTATAACATGTGATGTAAATGAGCATAAAAACATAAAGTTCAGAAAAACACAACAAAGCTCTAAAATACCACAGCTATGTCTCATCCAGTGTTAGTGATATTTTGGAAGAGTTCATAAGAACAAGACTAGCTGTAACAACTGATGTATTTGAGCACAAAAACATAAAGTTCAGAGAAATGCAACTAACTCCTAAAATACTATAGTTATATCTCATTCAATATTAGTGATATTTTGGAATAATTCGTAAGAACAAGACTAGACTGTAGCATCCAATGCAAGTGAATATAAAACAAAAAGTTCAGAAAATTACTTAAACTAGGAATGCAACAAGGCTAAAGTTACTTATCTAAACAATGTACACAAAGCTTCTTGGGTAGTAGGGGCCCTCTACCACTGGATTAGCATACAAGTCTCCTTAAGGTTTCCTCAGATCTTGCAATAAAGCGGTGCCTCTTTCATTAAAGGAAAAATTATTTCAAAAACAGAGTATTACGATTTTCTGAGATCTAGCAACAAAACATAAATCTAGCTAGCAGTTTCTCGGTCTCCCGAGTCATTCTTATAAGAAAATTAGATCACTGCCCTTGAGATAAAATAGGAATAAATTTCTTTCCCAACTAAAATCAAATTAGAACTTTGGTGGTGGTCTTGTACTATGATTAAAGACATATGTACAGTCCTTGTCCTATTAGAAGTCTATCTCCTAGTTTTGGTTTCCCACGTGCATAACCACCTGTAGAATTCTTCTCAGACTTCGTAGGGAGCAAGGAATGATGTGGATGAAGTCTGGAATTAACCCATATGCGTTTTTCTTTGAGGTGACACCTGGAACCTGTGAAAACATGAAGACAACTTCGGAATCAGCAACTAGCTACACAATGGCTGCATTCTGTAGCTAAGTCTAGTCAAAAATTACTACAACAACAAAACCATAAAAGTGTAGCAATTTAGTCATTATATACATTCTTAAAGAACTTTTATCAATCCTATTGATCATTTAAGCCTGTAATTGATAAGGAACAAAGGAAATGAAGTGAAATGTGGTGGAAGAAAAGGACATCTTTGGGATTCAACATACCCCCACTGCAAAGTTTTTGCATGTCCTCATGCAATCAACCCATATATTCTGAGACTTCTACTAGGAAATCTAGGCTCCTTCTGCTTTGCCTTATAGTTAATGGCCTCCTAGGCTTCTTTATGACCAACTTGAATCTCAAATTTATAAGTGCCCTGCTCAACTTTTTGTTTTTCTTCTTCAATTTCTCACTAGTCTTGTACAACTTTTCCATTTGCAGAGAGAGAGTTGTATTTATTTCACTTTTTAACTTAACCTTCTCCCTTAAAATGTCATTCTCATTCTTGATATTCCTATTGAGTACTTCTAACTCATATTTTTCTCTTCTTAGTACATCAATTGCATATTTTGGTGGGCTAGGAGTTCTGTCTCTACTTTCTGAGGCTCTCTTCTCTAATGTCTCAACATAATTATAAATTTGTTGTTGTGCTGGGTCTATCTCCAGAGCTCCTTCATCAAGATCCTCTTCATATTGGTACTCAGGTGATCTAGCAGTTGATGTCTCTTCATCCTCAATGTTTATGATTCCCATTTGTCTAATCCCCATTTTCTTCAATATACCTCTAAGTCTGTGGCTTCGTCTTGGTTGAGATGGTCCTTCACCTCTCTCCTTGGCATACCTTCTTATCATATTCTCTTTTTTAAGTTGGTTCCTAATTTCAGTCAATTTCTCAGAAATTATCTCTTCACTATCCTCTTGTATAGACTTACCAGTTTTAGTTTCAACAGCTTCAGAAATTTTCCTTCTCCTGCTTCTTCTTGATGGCTTGCCTTCAGATGGAGGTTCCTTGGGTTCTTCAAAGTGATTCCTCACTAGAAACTCATCCCAATTGTCTCCCACTTTTCTCAAATGATGTTCAATTAGGATTTTAACTAGGCTGTGGTGGTACAAAGTGGTTTCCAGGAATTGAACCCTCTTTTGTACATTAGAGGCCATTCTCTTCAGACTATGAAGTAGGAAAAACGGTAAATTGATTTCTTCATATAAGAAATGCATCATTAACCGAATATGATAAACATAGAGGGTACTAAAACTTCCCTCACAAGTTATAATTTTTTTCAAAATGAGCAGCATATTCCGCCATTTATTCTTCAGTGCTGAGCTAGGAATACCCTTCTTTAAAATGGAAACATCCATACCTGGTGTTTTAAGCATTTGCCTCCATGCCTCATTATGAAATTCCCTATTTTTGAACCATCGTTCTCCTTGCCTGGGTAATTTCGTTGCTTCTGCAATGAAAGCCTCTGTAATAGTGAATTTAATATCTCCTATTTCGACCTCTGCTCCATTGAAGGTTCGTGCAAATGTTTTAGTTACCTCTTTATGAAAACCATTAAATTTTTCCAAGAATTGTAACCACCCAGCCTGCTGTAGCATTTCTCTGATTTGTGGATAACCCTCCAAGTACTTGGTTCCAACTGGTTCGGATCTTACTATGAGACCCATAGCTTCTCTTTTCAACCTTCAATTTACTGCCCTTCTATCCACTGTGGAAATGGTTGTTAACGAGTTGTTTTTGACCCAAAGATGTTGTTCTCTATTTATGCAGTAGGAATTAGCTACGGAAGGGTGATATGAAGAGGTTATAGAATGAGTGAAATGTAATGAGGGTGATTTACACAAATTAATGAGTTTGAGAACCATCATGGGAGAAAATACCGCGCAAACATTTCGTAATCAATTCAAAATCATCACTGAATACTTCGGCTGGTGACGTGACTGATTAGGTCACTTCAGTACTTAATCGTTAAGTTTTAAATGATGATTTGAAATGGCGAAGTGGAAGGGATTTTGTCCAGATTTTTTATGATAGGTTTAATAGGCATGATCAACACGAATAATTAAAACAAATTTTTGAATCATACGTGACCTAACTATACTATAACTTTCATATTCTGTCATCATAATAATTTTACAACTTTACCTTTGCCTTTCCTTTAATTTTTTTTTTTTGTGGTTTTGATATGCTTGGTCCTCCTTTGAAAATCATTGATTATTCAGTCTTCACAATTCCTTTGATTTTTCTTGCTGTCCTAGGTGTACAGGATCAATCTGCTACTGATCAAATGATTACTGGATAGTTGCCTTCTGGATATTTGGATGCAGAATGTCTAGCTGGCTGCAGAATGTCTAACTGGCTGCAGAATGTACCTATAGGAACATTGAAACATGAAATGAAATGATTTGAAACATGGATGGAGTCTAGTATGAAATGGATCATGAAATATGGTGGAATGGATCGGAAGTGAGGTGAAATGTAATGGAATGAAATGACTTACAATTGTGAAGTGGAGTGAAACATAAAAAGTGGTTTGCAATTCATAACTTGTAACACTCAATCTGCAGAAAGAGATCAAATTTAGAAATCTGAGATGGAAATGAAATGGACCATGGAATGGAATGAATGAATGGAGTGAATGAAATATGAATGAAATGAGACATGGTGGAGTGAAACTTATGATTTTGTAATGACTGCTTGCGGAAAAAAACAAATCTGAAAAGCTAAAGTGTCAGAAGGATTCTGATTTTCACTTTATCTTTTCTGTATAAACATGCTAATCAGTGATTAGCTTTCATGTTTATACTTTATTATTTTTCTCCCTCTCTCTCTCTCTTTTTTTTTTTTTAATGCTTTTGAATTCAGAAAATTCAACTTAGTTGATGAAGAAGAAAAATTCTTCTTCATTAACTTCACATCACCGTTTTCCTGGAATCTCTTGACAAATTCTTCTCTTGAAAGCGGCTTATGATACAGCTTCAATCTATGACCATTTACAAGAAAAGTGACCTTCTCTTCATCTATTGTCCTGATTTTTATTGCTCCATTGTCAAAAATTCTTATAATTTCATATGGCCCAAGCCAATGTGTTTGGAATTTACCTTGAAAATCCTTGAACTTTGAATCAAACAAGAGAGCCCATTCACCTTCTTTGAACTTATTTTCCTTGATTTACTTATCATGACATCCAATCCTTTGCTGTTGGACTATATTTGTTTTCTGAACTACATCTTATCTTATCTCATTCAATTCATTAATCTGCTCCAATCTGTGCTTTTGTGCCTCTGTTAGATCAAGCCCTAGCTGAACTTCCATTTTAAAAGTTTGAATCTGAAACTCTATGGGAAACAAAACTTGTTTTCCATAAACAAGTTCATATGGAGTATGACCTGTTGTGCTTCTCCATGTAGTTCTATAGGCCCACAAAGCTTCAGGAAGCCTGTCTACCCAATCTCTTCTATGTAAATGGACAGTTTTTGTTAGGATCCCTTCAATGAATTTATTGGTAGATTCCACTTGACCATTTGCTTGTGGATGATAAGAAGTAGATTTTCTGTGTCTGATTTTGTACCTCTCCATCATTTTTTCCACTAGCTTTGATGTAAATTGAGCTCCTTGATCTGTAACAATTTCCCTTGGGACACCAAAACGAGTAAAAATATCCTCAAAAAGAAAATTAACTACAGATGCTTCAGTAGCAGAAAGTAATGGCTTGGCTTCTACCCATTTGGTAACATAATCAGTGCAAACTAATAATATTTCTTTTTCTTTGATGGAGGACTAATAGGTCCTACAAAATCTAAAGCCCATTTTTCAAAAGGTTTAATATGTACCTGAGGCTGCAATGGCATCTCACCTGAAGGAGAAGGTTTCCCTACCCTTTGGAAACTATCACACCTTTTGACATACTCTTTGGCATCTTTAAAAAGGGATGGCCAATAATATCCTAAATGAAGGATCTTATAAGTTTCTCCTTTATCAGCAAAGTGTCCGCCACAAGGTTCATCATAACATGCCTTGAGGATCTCAAGCATCTCATCTTCTCGAACACATATCCTAATGATAAAATATGGACCTGTTTTGTATAACTCATTAGCAACCCATGAATATTTTTCATTGTCATAAATGATCTTTCTTTTGTCTCTTGAATTCATTATTCAAGGAAATTTCCCTGAAACTAAATAATTAGCAATGTCAGCAAACCAAGGAGTCTGAGTAGAAATTGCAAAAAGATATTCATCAGGGAATTGATCTTCAACTAGGGTATTGTATTTGATGTTTTGGAGTCTAGATATGAAATCAGCTACTGTGTTTTGTTTTCCAGGCCTATCTAGAATGGTAATGTTGAATTCTTGTAAAATAAATAACCATCTTATGACTCTGCCATTAGTAATTGATTTTTTCAATAGATATCTAATTGTAGAGTGATCTATGTGAACAAAAGTTTCATAGCCTGTTATATAGTGTCTGAATTTTTTTATGGCATGAACAACAGCTAAAAACTCCTTTTCAGTTACAGTATAATTTAACTCTGAAGGAGTCAAATTTTTACTTGTATAATAGATGGCATAAGGAATCAAGTCTTTTTGTCCCAATACTACTCCTAGGTTATGTCACAGAAGACATCTGTTCAAATAAGGTAACTTCCAATTAAGTCCCTTAAAATAGGTGCTTGATTTTTCTTTCGGGGTCTCAAAATATTTTAAATCAAGATTCCACTTAGTTCACAGTCTTTGGTAAGTAATTTGAAAAGTGGAGATGCTATCTTGGTGAAGTTTTCTATAAACCTTCGATAATATCCTGTAAATCCTAGAAAAATCCTAACATATTTTTGACAACTTGGAATAGATAAGTTAGAGATTACTTCAACTTTTGACTCATCAACTCTAATTCCATCCCCTGAAATGTGATGTCCTAAAACAATTCCTTCAGTGAACATCATAAAACACTTCTCATGACTAAGTGAAATATTTGCTTCTTTACATCTCTTTAAAACTTTTTCCAAGTTTGTTAAGGCTTCTTCAAATGTGTTTCCATAGACTATGAAATCATCCATATATACCTCTACACAATCATGTATTAGATCTGAAAATATTCCTAGTACTGCCCTTTGAAATGTTGCAGGTGCATTGCATAATCCAAATGGCAATACTCGGTAAGCATAGTTACCCCAAGGACAGGTAAATGTGGTTTTGTCTTGATCTTCAAGTGCTACTTGGATTTGATTATAACCACTAAACCCATCTAAAAATGAGAAGTAATTTTTGCCAGCTAATGTATCTAATACCTGATCTATGAAAGGTAGGAGAAAATGATCTTTAAGAGTAGCTTTGTTTAATTCTCGGTAGTCAATACATATCCTCCATTTACCATTTTTATTTAGCACAATTACCAAAGGAGAAACCCACTAACTATCTGAAATGGGATAGATAAAGTTAACATTTAACAATTTCTGCAATTCTTCTTTAACAATTTCCCTAAGATTTGGATTCATCCGTCTTTGAGGTTGTCTGATTGGTTTACAATTTTCCTCTATATATATGTGATGAGTGCAAGTCTTGGGACTTATCCCTTTCATATCAGTGTACTCCCATGCACATGCAGAAGAATGTCTCCATAATATCTTGACTAGCTCTGCTTGTTGAGATTTCTCTAGGTTCTTGTTTATGTTTAAAGTTTTGCCTGGAAATATCTCAATTGTAGAGCTGCCAAATTTATCCATGGAATAGAGAGACATCTGTCTTGATGATAAAAACTTAATGTTGGATTCTTCTTGAAATTGTTCATGTTTATATTCCGAAGAGGATTAAAATTTTTCTAAGGTATTCAGAATCTGGCTATCTTCACTAATTTCTGAAATTGTGAAGAGAGGTTGTAAGTCTTCTTCATCCTCTATCCATTGAGTATCATCCAATTCTGTAATTGTTTTTGTTGGAGGATACAAGGTAAATTTCTTGGTTGAACTACCATCAGAGATGTACATATCACCGGATCTACAACTAATGAAAGCATCAGCTGTAGCTAACCAAGGTCTTCCTAATATAATAGGATGTCCTCCTAGATTATTCTTAGGAGTTAGGATCATAAAATCCACGGGATACTCCCAGGAATCTAGGGACACTGGAATGTCTTCTATTACCCCATCAGGTTTGATCACAGATCTGTCTGCTAATTGTAATAATGTGGGTGTAAAAATAAGATTAGGAAGTTTCAGTCTATCCATGATTTGTCTACTCATGATATTGATTGCTGCTCCTAAATCAATAAGTGTGTTTTGGATCTCAATTCCATTGATGTGTATTTTAACAACTGGATTTCCTGGGTCTAGATACTTTGGAATAGCAATCTTACCTATCATGATATCTGCTATTTTTCCTGCCAATTGACTTTTCTTTATCTCTCTTATTCTTTTTCCCGTTTTCTTCATGCTCAACTCCTTTATTGTCTTTGATAAGATTGGAATTTCCTTGATAGTTTGCAATACTGGGATTTTAATACAAACATTTCTCAGCTCATCCAGGAAATCATAATTAGGCACCGTAATTTGTTTTTCTACACCCCTATCAATTTGTAACCTTTCTGGAAAGGGAGGTGTAGAAGTGGATGTTGATGGCTGCTCTAATATAGGAGTTGAAATTATTGGTTCTTTTTGTTTTGATTTTTCAATGATTGGGTCTTGGAAAGTTGTGTTCTCTTCAAGAATTTTATTTATCCGTAGAGAATCTTCCGCAGAATTGTCTTGCTCTTGTATGATTACAGAAGGTTTCCTTTTTTCAAGTGTTCTTCCAGACCTAAGTTGAACATCACTAAGGTCTAAAGGAGTGATCAAACAAGTTGGAAACTGTTGGCCTTCTATCATGTATGTGTTCTGAGGATTTTTATTGTTGGGGTTTGGTATAGGTTGGGCAGGCAACTGATTTGTTTTCTGAGGAAATGGTAATGGAAGTGGTTGATTGTGATGTTGTTGATTTTGTGGATTTTGTTGAGGATTTTGTTGAAAATTTTGTTGAGGAGGAAAATGTGGATATGGTGGATATTGATAGTACTGAGAGTATCTTTCATAGGGATTTTGTGCTCCTTGTGCCCAAGTTTGTGATTGATTTTGAAATTGGGGCCAAGGTTGCTGCCAAGAATTCCAATTTGGTGGGGGTTGATTATACAACTGATCATGAAATTCTTGTGTTTGAGGTCCTTGCCAAGGCCTCCTGGAGACAAAATTGAGAGATTCTGTGGAACTTGTAGGAGTTTCTTCTTGAAAGATAACTTTAAGACCAGGAAGTGAAGAAAAACTCTTGGTCTCATGTTTTTCTGAACAAATTACACAAGTCTCCACAACTTTTGCATCCAAAGGGCACTCTCTCAAGGCATGTTTCTTTCTACATTTGGGAAAAAAGATTGCTAAGGCATCAGATTCATCTTTTTGCTTGTTTTGTAGTTTAAGGGTGTCTATTTGTTCACTAAGACTCCCTAAAATGTCAGATTTGAATTCATCAAGCATATGTCCTATTTCTACCCTACTTATTGTCCCAGAAGTAGACTTACTTGCTCTTGCAAGAGTAGGGTCTCTTAGTCCTTTTACAGTTTTATATTTCCCTCTTGAAAGGTTGATACATAATTCAGTTATTTCAGGTAATGTGAGCTGAGATATATCCCCTCTTCCCATCATGTTAAGGATATCTAACCACTCATCCCTAATTGTCTTCAACAAGAGAGCTTTCAAGGTGTCTTGGTCTAAGTTTTCCATTTTTTCCCTCTTGATGTTATAGTTAAACCTCTCCAACAAATCTTCCAAATTTTCATCCTCTTTTTGTAACATTTTAAACACTTCTTCCTTATGGTTGACTGGCATACAGTAATCCAAATACCTCTCTAGAAATGCTTGTTTCATGTCTTCCCATGTCCTAATAGAACTGTTGATCAAACTCATAAACCATTTTAATGTTGCTCCTTTCAATGTTGAAGGGAACAATTTAAGTTTTTGGGCATCTTGTAAGTAGTCATAGGTTCTACATAGGACTTCAAATTCAAATAGGAAGGTTTCAGGATCTTCAGTTTTAAGTCCATAAAAGTTTGGAAGGACAAAGGGTGAAATGTTTTTCATAGTTGCATTGGTTTCTTCATCTACTATAGGAAACCCAAAAGAGCTTCCCATTTCTCTTCTACCTCTTCCTCTGCCTCCTTCTCCTTCTGCACCTCTACCTCCTTCTCCTCTACCTCTACCCCCTCCAAATAGTGTGTGTTCTCCATTAAAAACTCCTCCTCCCCCTTCTTCTGCCATAGTTGATTCTTCTGTGGAAGTTGAAAAGTTTATGTCCCTAGCAGGGGTTCCTGAATCTTCTTCTAAAATAGGTTCAGTGGGTAAAGTGGAAGGTATTTCTAATGGAATATCTAATCTTAAGTCCTCTGGAAGTCTAGGATCAGTAAAGGATGGAATGTGGGTTTGATTTGAAGGTGTGCTAGCTCTTGGTCTTGGTGAAACAAGTGGTGTTCTAGGAATCAAGCTTCTGCTTCTTATGAATATACCCCTTGAGTCTCTTTCTCTACGCATATCATTTTTTTTGGGAGGTAAGAAACAAGGCTACCTAGTTACACTTTCCCAGCAACGGCACCAAAATGTCTTCTCAACTTAGTGTTCCTAAATTGAGGTCATAAATTGTCAACCAGGGTTAGTAAACTGTTGAAGTGAAGTGCACTATATGTGCCTAGGTATTTGTTTCTCACTACGTTGTGTTTAGTGTTTTTCAATGTTTTTGATTTTTGTGTTTTTATCCTAAGAGGAAAAGAACTAAGTTTTGGCAAAGAGAAGTTGTTGGACACACTAAAACAGAGCAAAACCTATTCTAAAATATGTGTGGCACTTGAGAACAGAAAATGCAAAAGCTCTTAACAACAAAAATAACTCATAGCAAGAACTAAATAACTCATAACATGAATTCAATAACTCATAACATGAACTTATTCCAATTCATTCATTAGTAATATGTTGGAATAACTTTTGAGAAAAGGATATTAGTGCCATGAGGTTCTTGAAAGTAAACAACTTGACTACAAGATCACGAAGAAAATCTTATCCATGGCTAGAAATTTGTTGGAACATATTTGGAAAAGATGATCTGCAACAGTGAGGAACTCTACTCCTAGAATTAACCTATGACATGAAATTAATCCATTACGCAACTTAAATTGTCACTACTAAGCCTTATTAATTAAAGTCTTTTGGAATAGTTTTGGAAAAAGGCTATTTTAATCCTGAAGATGCCAAACGGTCAAATATGACTTGATATACTACTTCAGTCTTATGATGATCTGTTAAATGAATTAACAAGATGGTTGTAAATACAAATGAAGGTGTTCAGTGAAGATTAATTCAACTAGCTAATCAACAAAATGTTGATGACTATAAACAGAACTTCAAATTACAATTAAATAACTTTGAAACCACAATTGACGGCGCGAACTAGGGTGCTATTGACCTCTGGAGTATCACAACTAAACTAAAAATGTAACTAATCACTGAAATATTTCAGCTCTGTCTCATTCGGAGTTAGTGGTATTTTGGAATAATTCATAGAACAGGACTAGCTGTAACATGTGATGTAGACAAGAATAAAAACATAAAGTTCAACAAAACACAAAAAAGCTCTAAAACACCACAGCTATGTCTCATCCAGTGTTAGTGATATTTTGGAAGAGTTCATAAGAACAAGACTAGTTGTAACAACTGATGTAGTTGAGCACAAAAACATAGAGTTCAGAGAAACGCAACTAACTCCTAAAATACTACAGTTATATCTCATTCAATATTAGTGATATTTTGGAATAATTCGTAAGAGCAAGACTAGACTGTAGCATCCAATGCAAGTGAATATAAAACACAAAGTTCAGAAAATTGCTTAAACTAGGAATGCAACAAGGCTAAAGTTACTTATCTAAACAATGTACACAAAGCTTCTCGGGCAGTAGGGGCCCTCTACCACCGGATTAGCATACAAGTCTCCTCAAGGTTGCCTCAGATCTTGCAATAAAGCAGTGCTTCTTTCATTAAAGGAAAAGTATTTCAAAAACAGAGTATTACGGTTTTCTGAGATCTAGCAACAAAACATAAATCTAGCTAGTTGTTTCTTGGTCTCCCGAGTCATTCTTATAAGAAAATTACATAACTGCCCTTGAGATAAAACAAGAATAAATTTCTTTCCCAACTAAAATCAAATTATAACTCTGGTGGTGGTCTCGTACTATGATTAAATACATTTGTACAGTCATTGTTCTATTAGAAGTCTATCTCCTAGTTTTGGTTTCCCACATGCATAACCACCTGTATAATTCTGCTCAGACTTTGTAGGGAGCAAGGAATGATGTGGATGAAGTCTGGAATTCACCCATATGCGTTTTTATTTGAGGTGACACCTGGAACCTATGAAAACATGAAGACAGCTGCGGAATCGACAACTAGCTACAGAATGGCTGCATTCTGTAGCTAAGTCTAGTAAAATATTACTACAACAACAAAACCATAAAAGTGTAGCAAGTTAGTCATTATATACATTATTAAAGCAACTTTAATTGATCCTATTGATCATTTAAGCCTATAATTGATAAGGAACAAAGGAAATGAAGTGAAATGTGGTGGAAGAAAAGGAGATCTTTGGGGCTCAACATGACCCAACCTCAAATGTGACTATGCGACCCTTTTAAGTTGCAGATATCTATAGGTCGCAAGGTTGCAAATATTCAACAGGAAAACAATGTGCGACCTAGCCTTAAATGCGACTATGCAACCCTTTAGTAGTTTCTATCTTTGCCCAGGTTTCCAGGTTGCAAATGACCCAAGGTCACAAGTCGCAATTAACCCTTGGATTGCAGGTCGCAAATGGACCAAGTCGCAAGCCAACCCAACAGTCAGGAAGACCAAGAGTGAAGGGAAACTCAAAGGACATCTCAGCCTATTTATACAACTTCGGGAAATCAAGTAAAGGACTTTTATCTTGGCAATTGAAGTGAGTATGATAGAGGAATTGTTGCTTGAGAGCTAAAGGCACTCATCTCTTGGTACCAAGTAGAGAGAGAGGTAGTGAGGCTAGGATTTTGGTATCATACATTGAGATGATTATCCACTGTTCCACTATTGGGTGTTGACACTTTTTAAACTTGTATTTGACGTTGCAGTAGCATTAATAATATATTCTCTTTTTCGGAACTGATTCACGTGCTTGTTTGTGGTGATAATACTAGCTATCTAATAGTTCACTATGTTGTGCAGATGCTTTCATGCATATTGATTATGAACTAATTCACAGTGGTTGCATGTATGTTTTCTCTTGAATCAGTGTTTATTTGTTCCTTGCCACGTCGATGATCTATTATGAACTACTTTGTAGTTAACTTCTGGTGTGTTTTCTTTCATGTATGTTTGATTGGTTTTTGGCTCACCGATCCCATTCATGGCATACCCCCCTTTTATTTTGCTACTTAGATTTGCTTGTATCTTTGTTTATGGTTCGTCAATCTTGGGCTAATTTTGCTTCACTGATTGGTCATTTCACCTTTGCCTTTGCTCCATCATCTTCTCATCCGAAAAACAAGAGTGAAAACACTTATGGCAGCAGCCGGGCCCACATACTGGATGGGGCTCCTATCCCAAATGGTGTGAGGTATAACTGGGACCTTTCACCAGGGATACCCCCTTGTTGTCGGAAATACAATTTTTCCCGTCAACAAAATTTGCGCTAGAAGGAGGGCAATATGACAAGCTAAGCCCTTAGAGCCTGCAGTTAATCTCATATCTGTAATTGCTCGTCCCTAAATAATTCTCCCTAGATGTTTATCAGATTTATCTAGTTCTCGATGCTCAACCCCCAATGAACCTCGATATCACATGTCCCAGTTAAAATTCGATGGTGAGAACGGAGTTTCCATAACCAAACACCTTTCGGATTTCTATGAGTTTTGTGAGTGTTACGAAATTGATGATGAGGAGATGGCTTGTGTGCTTTTCTCCCTCACTCTTGAAGGTCGTGTTAAGCAATGGTGCCACATATTTCCGGTAGCTTCCATCCATTCGTTCGAGCAACTCGCCAGTGAATTACAACAAGCTTTTCACATGTACGATTTTCAAAATGTATTAATAAAGTTAAATGAGATCATAATGGAACCTCAAGAATCTCTAGATGAGTTCTCTATTTGATTTTTTCATTATTGTTTTGGGTTCCCTGAAAGGGATGTCGATTGGACATATTTAATTGAATAGTTTAGACAGGTGGTTTTCGTTTCCCTTGAACAATTTCAATCTGAAACAAAGCCTGATCCCAGTGTTTATTTTGATAATCCTCAAATTTCTAGTTGTTCATACTTTGTCCCTAATGTTTCCTTGTCTATCTCCCCGAGTCCAGAACACATTCAGGCCTCACAGAAGAATATTAATATTCCTCCTCCTGAATTGTCATGTGATGGAGTGTTGGTCACAACAGTTATGTGTGATGATGGAAGTGGACACCAAAATAAAACCTGTTGTACCACCCCTGAATCTTTCATGCACCTTGTCAAATCAGAGCTTGAAAAACATATTGGCCTAACATATCTTCCTGTCAATGAAACCCATCTCGAGTCCACTGAATGTTTGCCTGGGTACAATTCTAAATCTCATTCTCATACTGATAATAAATTGAGTCTTTTCCTGGACAAAGTTGATTTCCCTACAAAATCATTGGATCGTGATGGGCATGTAGGATCATTGGCATCTCTGGATGACACTGATGTGTGAGATGAAGGTCCTTGTACGGTTGATGCCCCCGCATCCGAATCATTTCATTCATTATTCCCTGATTCATTTCTTGAGCCTGCCATGCCAATAATTTCTTCAAGTCTTTCGAAATCATCTTGTACTGGTTTTGGCAACAATCATGAGCATGCAGGTGGTGTTTCACAATCGCATTACAAAATTGATGAATCTCTTATGTCTGATATTTTTCATTCGCAATATTTATACAACCAAAAGAGTGATTGGCTATCTTAGCAACCTCAAGAGGTTTCTTTTATTGATTCATCCCAATTTTTAACCCAAGAGGAGTCTAATTTACCAGATGCCCAACCTAATCAAATTAATGGCTCCCGTGATCATTACTTATCTGAAAACATATTCACTCACACCTCTGAGGAATTTCATTCGTATCTATTTGTTGACCATATGAAGCCACCAAAATTTGATGATCCGCTTTGTGATGATTCAAGGACCCATCGAGAAATTGAAGCAATTCAGCTTTTGCTGGTTGTTACCTCAAGTTCTTATGATCATGACGAGACCCCTGAAGCAAGCCAAACTAGGATTTCTCAGATTAGGGTTTCTGAAATGACAGTTCCTACATATCACACTCCTCTCGGCATAACCGCGTCGGATGTCAGCTCATCTGGGAAAACCTTCCATTCGAGTGATCTTTCCTTGAACACAAATTTCTATTCCCTAACAGCTGATATGCAACAACCGATATACCCTAATTTATTCACTGGAAGGAAAACACCGACCATTATCTCTAATATTTTTGGTTGTTGCCCAGCCATTACCAGTTGCATTCAGGAAAAAATGTGTGATTTTTGGAAAACCTCTCTACTGCCTGAAAATATTCCGGTCAATTCACCCCATCCTGAGAAATATAAAGAATCTGATACATTGGATTGTCAATCTGTCAGTGAGCAAACATTTGACCAAATTGATAATAAGCCCACTGAAATTTGTCCAATCACCACAATTAATTATCACATCCATTTGCCATTTAACCTCACCAAACCGTCAAAATTTGGAAGCCCCCCGCTCAAAGGTTTGGAGTTTTTCCAGGACGGTGAGGAATTTCAGCCTCCACTGAAGGTTTCTTCGGATCCTCACATCCTCGACAAAACTTGGGGACAACTCCGAACTAGGGCTTTCAAAATTAGGGTTTCTGCACTTGGGTTCATGAGCACCTCAAATTCGCCTGGCGGATGCTTATTTTTTCCATTCCATCAAATTGATCATCCTCAACATCATAGTGAGATTCCCGGCTGGTTTGACGAATCCAATCCGATGAATATACCTGCAAATAGGCAATGTCTTTCCCCCACATCCGTTGGACCTAGGGTTGTGCGTGGATGGATGTGTGTCATTTATAAATCATTTTAGGTTTCAAGTACCTATTTCTATGTATCAGGATGAAAGTGAAATTCAGCTTGAACAATCTATTCTAACACGTTATCTGGTAAGTAGCCATGACCTTCTTGTGGTTGCACATGCTCTTTAGGTAAGTCTTGTTGTTGGTGCACGATTTTGTATGTTGGCTCTGATTGCGAAATTTTTTTTTCTTGTAGCGCGAGAACTAATTCAGTGGCTGCACTGGAAAGCTAATTTCACATAACCCGACCGCCTCTTTGGTTAAAATAGGATTTTAGGTGTAGGCTAGCTAGGATCTGTTGCTAAAAGTGTGCTAATTCAAGTTTTTAATTAGGTTTACTTGCTAAGGTTTTTCTTTATAGTTTAAAATTATGTCTGTTGTATTTTCTTATGGTTAATAGCTTTATGCATTATAATTTTCTATTTATTTTGCATTCGTTTCTCTTTCAGTTTTCTTGTTGCTGCATACTATTAAAATAATCATTGCACGTGCTTTGCATTATTTTTGCACTTGCAACTACTTGATCTTTCTCGCACATGGCATTGCATTGCGTCATAAGTCTTATCTGTTGCATCGCGTTGTATGCCTTCTTCCTCACATCATTTGCACTAGTTGTTGAGATAGCTGTGAAATTTTCTGTATATTGCATACCATTTCATGAGCCCTCATTGAACTTGGGGTCTTGAAACCCTCGGTGCCCAGACTAGCTTTATTACTCCACCTTGGATGGGTTTAAAGCCGTATGGATTTATTTTACCTCGTTGCATGCATTGAAATCCTGATGATATTTCTTACTTTTTTTTCCCTGATTGCTGAAACCCTAACTCCATTATTTGTGTGAGGTTTCGATGGTTACCTCAAGAAGTAGCTTCTCTCAGAACAAGTCATCAAATTCATGTTCTCACAATAATGCCTATGATTCTAAATTCATTAGCCAGGGAGAGACGAGTGGGTTGCTTGTGGGGAACCCTAATGAGTTTGAATGGTCTATATCCACAACTTGACTCTTATGCACGCCTTAGTCTTGAATATCTTAATGATTTGTTTTTTATAGTTCGCTTATGGGTGGGAGATGGGGTGAAGGCTTGGCATGAGGGCAAACCCAAATCAGAATATCTTTCAGTTTCTTTCAAACAAGAAACAACCTCTCTTGTCCGTAAAATAAGTCAGGATCCCTCATCTGCCCATGCAAATAAGTGCCACGAGAACATGCAAATAAGTTCTACAAGCACATATATATATATATATATATATATATATATATATATATATATATATATATATAAAATAAGAGTAAAGGATTGAGAAAGGCTTCCTGCGCACAGAGGTGATGCAACGACTCCTCTGGGGAACTGACCAGGCTCGCTGGCAGTGGAGCAAAATTTTTGATTTCTTGAGGTGACTCCACCAGGGTATTGTCTAGTCCTGCTGGAAACGGAGCAACACCAGAAACTTATTTTAAAATTCTGAATATAATAAGCCCACTACCTTTCTCCACACATCATCATCGAACTATTGGCATCCATGACCTTCCGCTTTGACATTTTCTTATTAACAGGACCTAGCTGAGGCACAAGGATCGGGCATATCTATAAAGTTAAAAGTAATACAAAGAGTACCCACAGAACCTGTTCAATATTCCTTTGCATCACTATCTATACACAGAGTATTATTGGGACGTTGAAAGAGATGTTGGATTCTACCAGTGGTTCACCATTTGTTGTAGCCGCTACAACACCACCCAAAATTTAGGGTATATTCAAAATTTTGGGTCCCCCTCTGCTCGCTCAGCCATTAGGGTTGTGACCCGGCCTGTAGTCAATGACACCCCCGTGACCTATTCCCAGCCCCTCGTAAACCTTCTCACCATCATGACAAGATACTTTTGCTGCAGCCACGCCATGTGTGGGGGGATCATCATGCATACACTCGAATGGAAGCTTTTCTATGTATTAAGTATGTCCATTAGAAGCACCTTCACCATAGATCATTCAGGTGTTCTATCTACCAAGCTCATGGTCCCATGTAAATTATTTTGTGGCGACATCATTCTATAAAAGGGTAAATATGAACTAATTGATATTATAATACTTCATGTAGGTTTAACCCATGAAATATATCCTCGATAATATCACCACCTCATTGGATATTCGAGAAGGCGGGATGACATCTCTGGATCGGGATCGTTGTTCAACCCCCAAATAGTTTTAACTTGGACACATTGACAGAAGCAACAAGGAGGGCTTCATGGAGATAATAAAATTGGAGAGGGAGGTTTTGATGTTGTATACAAAGGTATAACTTCCAAGGGCATAGAAACAGCAACAAGAAAGCTATCCTCCAAGTCTGCCCAACGAACAAGGGTATTTACGAATAAAATAAAACTTGTATCCGAAGTGAAATACAGCTACTTGGTTATTGCATGGATGGATTGGAAAGGTTTCTCGTTCAGGAGTATTTGTGCACTAGTTGTCGCCACACCATCTGCATCTTCACAAATACAGCCATCATGTTCCAATTTACCTGGAGGCCCTTCTTCGTTGATTATTAGTGCAGAAGGTGTATCGATTTGTCAAACGCAGGAAGCAGAGTAGTGATAAAGATTGAAGGACGTAACGGGCTCATCAAATGCCAAAAGTAGAGCAGTAATGAAGGTCGCCAAATCAAAGCCGAAGATGCCTATGTCCTTTACCAGTAGAAGCTTGGGTTGGAAAGAAAGTGCCTCGCAAGAAGAAACACTGTCAAGTTTGCAGTGCGACCTCTGGCTCGGCCGCTGAGTCACAAATACCTTAGAGAAATGATCGATGTGACTCCCCGACTATCTGACTATGTGACCTCTTATCAAGTCGCAGATCTTCGCAGGTCGCTGGGTCACAATCTTCAAGCATGAAAGCAATATGCGACCCAGCCTCAAATGTGACTATGCGACCCTTTCAAGTCGCAGATCTCCATATGTCGCAGGGTCGCAAATCTTCAAGCATGAAAGCAACGTGCAACCCAGCCTCAAATGTGACTATGCGACCCTTTCAAGTCACAGATCTCCAAAGGTCGCAAGGTAGAAAATATTCAAGCATGAAATCAATGTGCGACCCAACCTCAAAGTGCGACTATGTGACCCTTTCAAGTCACAGATCTCCATAGGTCGTAAGGTCGCAAATATTCAAGCAGGAAAGTAATGTGTGACCCAGTCTCAAATGAAACTATGCGACCCTTTCAAGTCGTAGATCTCCATAGGTCACAAGGTCGCAAATATTCAAGTAGGAAAACAATTTGCGACCCAGCATCAAATGAGACTATGCGACCCTTTGGTAGTTTCTATCTTCGCCCATGTTCCCAAGTCGCAAATGACCCAAGGTCGCAGGTCGCAAGTAACCCCTGGGTTGCAGATCACAAATGGACCAAGTCGCAAGCCAGCCCAACAGTCAAGAAGACCAAGAGTCAAGGGAAACTCAAAGGACATCTCAGCCTATATATACAACTTCAGGAAATCAAGTAAAGGAATTTTAGCTTGGAAATTGAAGCGAGTATGATAGAGGAATTGTTTCTTGAGAGCTAAAGGCACTCAGCGCTTGGTACCAAGTAGAGAGAGAGGTAGCGAAGCTAGGGTTTTGGTATCATGCATTGAGATGAATAGCCCCTGTTCCACTATTGGGTGTTGACGAGTTGTAAACATGTATTTGACATTGTAGCAGCATTAATAAAATATTCTCTTTTCTGGCACTGATTCACGTGCTTGTTTGTGGTGATAATACTAGCTATCTAATATTTTACTATGTTGTGTGGATGCTTTCATGCATGTAATTGATTATGAACTAATTCATAGTGGTTGCATGTATGTTTTCTCTTGAACCAGTTTTTATTTGTTCCTTGCCACGTCGGTGATCTATTGTGAACTACTTTGCAGTTAAATTATGGCATGTTTTCTTTCATGTATGTTTGACTAGTTTTTGGCTCACTAATCCCATTCATGACATACCCCCCTTTTATTTTGCTGCTTAGACTTGCTTGTATCTTTGTTTATGGTTCGTCAATATTGGGTTGATTTTGCTTCACTGATTGGTCATTTCACCTTTACCTCTGCTCCATCATCTTCTCATCCGAAAACCAAGAGTGAAAACACTTATGGCGGCAGCCGAGCCCACATACCGGATGGGGATCCTATCCCAAATAGTGTGAGGTCTAATTGAGACCTTTCACCAAGGAGACCCCCTTGTTTTCGGCAATACGATTTTTCCCGTCAAACACTGTTACCGATGAAATAGGTAACCTGACCTCAAAACAGGAACTCTAGCCCAAAAAGACTCAAAAAACATGAAAAAACACCCCAAAAACAAAAACCAGAACGCACTTGATTTTTTTTTAAGGTCAAATTTCAACATTTTATAAAATTATGCTAAAAACAAAATTGTTTCTTGAAAAAAGGATTGAAAAAACACCCTCAAAACAAAACAAGTTGATGCTGGAATAACAAAAAAAAAAATTGTGTCATATTTTTGACATTTTTAAAAATAGAAATAACATTTTTTAATTTTTAAAATTCAAACATTAAAAAAAACCTAAAATTTAAGAAAAAAAATAAATTTAAAAAATAAAAACATTTTAAAGCTTAAAATTTAAAAATATATAAGAATAAAAAAATAAAAATAAAAACAAAATAAAAATTTTAATTCAAACATTAAAAAAACCTAAAATTTAAGAAAAAAATAAAAAAATTTATAGATTAAAATTTCAAAATATATAGAAATAAAAAAATAAAAATAAAAAGAAAGAAAGAAAGAAATTATAAAAAATAAAATATAGAAATTAAATTTAAAAAAAAAATGTTAAAAAAAAAAAAAATAATAAATTTTAAAATAAAAAAATAAATTTAAAGAAATATATTAAATTTTAATAAATTTAAAACTTTAAAATTAAAATTAAAATTTAAATATATATATATATATATATATACTTATATATATATATATATGGAAATTAAAAGTAAAAAAATGAAAAACTAATTAAAAATAAAAAGTGAAAAATAAAATACAATAAAAATATTAAATTTAAAAAATATATATATTAAAAAAACAAATAGATTTTAAAAAATAAATTAAATTTAAATTATAAAAAATAATATATATATATATATATATATATATATATATATATATATATATATATATATATATATGAACTTAAATTAAAAATATATATATTAGATTTTATTAAATTTAAAAAATGAATATTAAATTTAAATAAATAAATGAATAAACAAATAAATTTTGAAAAAAAAAAATAAATAAATATAAAGAATAAAAAACATTGTTAAAATAAAAAATTAAAAAACTTTAAAAATCAATTAAAATTGAAAAATTGAAAGAAATAAATTAACTATATATATTAAAAAAAAAAAAAAAAACAAATTAATTTGAAAATATTGAATTTAATTTAAAAATAAAATATAAAAAAATCTAATTTTAAATACAAAATTATAATTGAAATAAAAAAATATAAAAATTTTATGTAATTAAAAAAATAATAATACAAAATTTAAAAATTAAAAAAAATATATTAAATTCAAATAAATTAAAAAAAATACAAAATTTACTAAATTTTAAAAAATTAAATGAAAAAACTAAACATAAAATTTAATAATAAAAAGAAAAATATGAAAAAAAAAATCAATTAAATAAAAAAAAATACAAAATTTAATAAAAATTATTAACAAAATTTAGAAAAAAAAATTGAAAACAAAAAAAATGAATAAAATTAAAAAAAAATTAAATTTCAAATGTAAAAATTAAATTTAAAAAAAAAAATTAAATTTTTTTGAATTAAAAAAAAAAATAAAAAATAAAAAATCAAATTAAAAAAATAAATATTAAAAATTAAAAAAATAAAAATAAATAAATAAAAATTTGATCATGGTGGCGCCGCCAATCGGCCTCCCGCCCAGGTGGCGACGGAGGGTGGTCGCTAGGCGGGAGGCCGATTCCGGGAATCGCCCTCCCGCAGCACGGGAGGCCGATTTTGGGAAACACCCTCTCGCGGCGAGAGGCCGATTCCAGGAATCGCCCTGAGGTCGATTCCTGGAATCGCCCTGAGGCCGATTTCGAGAATCGCTCTGAGGCCGATTCCGGGAATCGCCTTGAGGCAGATTCCGGGAATCGGCCTGCCACCGCGGGAGGGCGAGAGGCCGATTGCGGGAATCGCCCTGAGGCCGATTCTGGGAATCTTCCTGCCGCCGCGAGAGGGCGATTCCCAGAATCGACCTCCCGCAGCGGGAGGGCGATTCTCGGAATTGGCCTTTCGCCGTGGGAGGGCGATTCCCTGAATTGGCCTCTCGCGGCGGGATGGCGATTCCCGGAATCAGCCTCCCGTGGTGGGAGGGCGATTCCCTGAATCGGCCTCTCGCGGCGGGATGGCGATTCCCGGAATCGGCCTCCCGTGGTGGGAGGGCGATTCCCGGAATCAGCCTCCTGCCCAGGTGGCGGCGGAGGCCGGCTGCTGGGCGGGAGGCCGATTGGCGGCGCTACCACGATCAAAAAAGTCTCTTTTTTTTAATTTTTTATTTAATTTTTAATATATATATATATATATATATATTTTTTTTTTTAATTTGATTTTTTTTTTTTTTAAATTCAAAAAATTTAAAATTAATTTTTTTTTTTAATTCAAATTTTTTATTTTAAATTTAATTTGTTTTTTTGTTTTTTTTTTCTTTTTTGTTTTGTTTGGTTTTTAAATTTAATATTTTAGATTAATTATTTTTTAAAATTTAAAATTTATTTATTAAATCTTAATTTAATTAAATATATATATATTTTTTAATCTTTTAGTTTATTTAGTTTTTCATTTTTAAAATTTATAAATTGTTTCATTTAAAAAAAATAGTAAATTTATGGATATTTGTTTTTTAATTATTTGCACGTGGTTTTTTTCATTTTTTTTGTTTTTTAATGATAGTTTTAGTTTTTTTTTTTTTTTTTTTGGTGTTAATTTTAAAATTTGTATATTTGTTTTCTTATTATTATTATTATTTTAATTTAAATTTTTAAATTTAATTTTTTCTTTTTTGTATTTTATTTTTTTATCTAAATTTTAATTTTGTAATTTAAATTGTTTTTAAATTTTCTATTTTAATTTTTTTTTTTTTTTAATTATATGGTTTTTTTTAATAACTTAGAAAAAAATGTTTTTGATGTTTTTTTTTTTTTGGGTTAATTTTTGTTTTTTCTTTAAATTATGTGTTTTTTTTCAAAATTTTGTCATTTCTATTGATATAATTTTCGAATATTTTTGTTTTTTTAATTTATTTTTGTTTAAATTTTTTATTTTTAAAAGTTAATTTCGTTTTTTTTTTACATTTTTATTGGTTTTTTTTATTGTTTTTATATATATATTTTTTATCTAAGTTTTGTGTTTTATTACCAACATGAAAATAACCACTCTAAAAAAAAAGGTTGATGCTGCATCAATACGTTTCAAAATTAGCATGAAAATCACCGCTCTAAAAAAAAAAGTTGATGCTGCATCAATACGTTTCAAAATTAGCATGAAAATCACTAACATTTTAAAACAAATATTCATACTTCATAAATAAAAATATTAGAGTGTAAAAAATGTGCTAAAAAAAAAAAGGTGATTCTGCATCACCACTTTTCAAAATCGAGTGCTTTTTATGCTACCAAAAAAAAGTAGGTAACAGTGCGGTTACCTATTTCATCAGTAACAGTGTTGTCAACAGGTATCTACCTGGGATTCCTTTTGCCCGGTTTGGATCTTTGTGAGCATCCTTGAGGAAGATGTTGAGATCACCTCCTGTGATAAATTATCCCTTGAACTACCTTTCTCCTTCTTGGAAGGTTAATGGCTTCAACAATGGAGTCTTCAGAAACCTTCAAAGTGAGGTTATTGAATGTAGCCCCCTGTCCATTAAAAGAATTAGAAAAATCAAGAGAAACTCCGGAATGTGAGCTTCCCAACCTGGTGCAAAGAGGATACCATCCTAACTACATAAACAGAGTTCTCACCTTTGGATTAGCATCAACCAAATATGCACCCTGTGGCTCTATTTGATTTATCTTACCACCTGTTTTAGTCATCTTCATAAAAATAAATGACTATGTTTCCTACAAATAATAGGTGGCAGAATAGGAAGATTTTACCTTACAGGTGTGGCCTGTATTCTCCTCTGCAACTTTGTCTGAAATCCATACTTCTTCTCCAACTATAACTCTCAGCAAATTCGAATCTAGCAACTTAAACTTCAAATGATAACATTCCTATTTTTTAGGTGGTTTTAAAAATAAATTTGTTTCACCACCCCATGCAAATCACCCTCCATCATTAAAAATATTCATGATCATGATGTGCACTATGTGACACACCATCACCACCTTCAGTTGCATGTTTTTTCCATATGGGATCTCCAAATAGCTTATGGAAAGTGTCTTTGATGACACACAGTCACCTCTACAAACTGTGTTTTTGATTGGCTATAATTTTTTACAGTAGTGTTGTGTGGCCAGTAGAATGGTTATGGAGTGTGATTTGATCACCACGATCCCTCTAACTCAGCAAAACACGTACCTTAACGTATGGATGAATGACTTTCTGTAGATAGGCATGATTGGCAACGGTTCGATCATTAACTGTGGATGACACATGTGGCTTAACGTATACAACGACTTGAACTTAGCTAACTTACTGTAATACGACACCTCTCATTAGATAATTGATGCATATTAACCCTACAACACGTGGTATGACTAAAATGGATGATCTTTTTCGCTTTATTTAAAAAACAGAGTATGCTTCTGGAAATTCTGGCAGCATCGGGAAAATAAATAAAAAGACCAAAACAGGAAATAATAGAGTGTTCAAAAGGCTTAAAAAACTGGCGCTTCCGGAAATTCCGGTAGTGCCCAAAAAAAATATTTAAAATTTTGAAATTTTTTGAACTTTAATCCTAAAAACAAAACTATGGAATGGACTCGTGACTTAGCAAAGAACTGTGCTAATAGTTTTGATAATACCATGGTGTGGAAACAGTATGCAACTCTTCTTCACCACACATGTGTATGTACTCGGTATTTCTTCACTAGACCCGCATATACTTTCATAAACTTCACTTTTATCATTCCTTTGTCTCTAAACTAATCTTCCTTTTCCCATATCACCTATATTATTTACATAGTCATCATGATGACATATTTTATCAAGTATGTTTCCTTCAAGGACAACACATTAATCATAATTCCAACAATCTCCCCCTTGTACTTGATGGAAACCACTTTGGTGTTTGGTCACCACTGCCTCTAAATAGTTACAAACACATTTGTAAGGATACCAATCTAAGTACCAAACTAATCTTCTCCAAACACCAAGAAGCTCTCCCCCTTTGACATCAAGGGAAAAGGGTTGACCAACTTGGAATGAAGGATTATTTTTCTTTGTGAAGAGATGAGAATTGTAGATTTGATTTGTTGAATACTGATCATTCTCCCCCTAAGCATATATTGAATGTTCTGGAAGATATCCAAATAATTACATGACTCTATGACTCAACGAAACATGGCCTTTCATATCACCAAGGAATCATGCTTACATTAATCACCCAACATAGTGGTGTTACATAGTTAACACAACATTACATCAAGTGCCCAAAATAATGGGAATATATACATAAATGAAATGACCCCAAAAGTCCAAACATGAATAAATATTACAATTATTACATCATGGGTCTTTACATCAAGAGACAGATATGACATTTATGACCAAAACCAAAGACCGAGAAATAGTGAGGTAGTATGACCATGATAATCATCAACAACCATCAAACACCATATAGAATCCAAGTGGTTATAGCAGCATCATATCAATAACCGTCCTCATGACTTCATCAATATCAGCAAGCAATATCATCATTTGGAAAGTATTGCTCAAGTAGCTATAATTCCAACAATGTGTCATTAGAATCATAACAGATGCTCCCCCTGAACCTATGCCAGCTATTCTCTTATCAGGCATGATCACATCCAACTCAACAAGTAGTATACCCATCTGAATAAACCAAAGAAGTAATGTCATATTGAAGAATGTGTGAACCATCACAAGCTAATATCACTGTTGGCTTCAGGGGTCTTGACCCAAGTTCAAAGTTAGTGTGTAACCAACAAAACCATCATACTACCATCCCTTTCGGAAATGACCTGCTTAGACAGGGAAAAGTCTCACCCGAAGCAGTATGGGGGGGTGTTCGAACCACATTTCCACACCCTGAGAGAGTAAATGAATTGGGCATCTTCAATTATATCTTATTACACATACTATCTTGCACACCAAAAACCCTAACCAGAAACCTCGGGTTAATTAACACAGGTTAACCCTGCGTGCACGCATAGACAGTATATCCTCAATACCTTGAGTTGTTCTAACAATTTAATATTCGTATTTTACATCAATAGGCATATATAATGATCATTCATCAACAGTAAAGCAGGTAAGCACCCGATATAATCATAGTTAACAGAAATCATATGCAGGAAATGGAAATCCTACGCAAAGACAAAACATAGAGTAAATCACATATGCATTTGATACTCAGGTTTTCCAAAACATATCTTTATTCATCAGTTGTTCACAAAATCCCTTACAATTATTCATATCTACCCACACACGTATTCGGATTAAGGTCTCTGCGCACACAGCCAGCAAGAGCCTTTCGGATACAAACACTTACCACAGACTTACTTCAGAGTTCTATCATCAACATACATCCATTAAATTCCATCAAAAAATAACTTATCTGACTCGATCTAGACTTCTACTTATACTTTAGCCTGCACTCATACTATGGTCCTCAAATTGTGGTTTGAGACCCCTATATTTAGCCTTTAACCCATTAAAATTCATGAAGGGACTTTGACCTACCCCAAAGCCCACTAACTCTTCATTTTTTAGCACGCATGACTCAAAGCTACAAAAAATACTATTATTTAGCCCAAAATTGTGGTTCTAAGGGACCCTGCTCCAACAGTCCCCCAACACAATATTGTGACTCGTCCCAAGTCACAGACACATTGGGGTCCTCATCTTCATCTTCAGCTCCTCGATGGTGGCGGTGAAGGGCGCAAGGATGCCCATGCTTTGATCAGCAACACTCTGAGCCGTGTCCACCAACTTCTGAGAGGTAAGTTATTCTGCTGCAAGACTGATGTTCTGGTGCGTCTGGCTCAGGTTCTTCATGGAAGCATCAAGGTCCTGAGATAACTTCATGGTTTCATCAGTCCACAGCTTCATATGGGTGGTTAGAATGTGCTTATTCCACCGTAGACCTTCAATTTCTTCATGCAACACCTAGCTTGTCTGCAAATTTGACATTCTCTAAGAAGACACAAGTGTGGGCAGTTCCTCCTGAATCTCATCAAATGTCTACTCTTTCATGCGCAGATCTTGTGAGATTATTCTGATGAGTGGATCATTCTGTACTGAAGTCCAGAATCTCATGGATGTATCCAAGAGTTCAATGCCCTTGTTTATTTTTTTTGCAATGCTGGTTGATGCCTCCTTTACCAAAGCAGCGCACTACGCTTGCACTTCCGGTGGAGTCTCTGGTTGGAACTTTGCCTGTAACTCTGCAATATGCTGTTCAAAATTGGCCTTTACCCCTTGGACTTTGGAGTGGGAGGCCTTTAAGGCATCTACTATACTTTCAACCTTGTCCTGAGGTGCAGTAGAGGCAGGGATGGAAACCTCAGGAAGGTCACCACAAAGGTGATCAATCAAAATTTCCATTTCGGCACGTTGGGACACCACTTCTTGTTGAGATGTCTGTGCCTGGAGAGAATATTTTTTTTGCATTGCAATCTTCTGCTCTCTACCTAGGTGAGCTATTGGTGCATGCGTGCCTCTTGAAATTGTATCTCATCGGTAATTATAGTCTGTATGGCGTGCAATTTTCCATTGGGAAGCATAGACAAATCGATTCCAACCTTAGGGCACGTCTGCACATGTGCACATAAATCTTGTTGTTCCAAGGTAACTGCAACTCCATGGAATGGCCATATTCAACTATTTGTTGTGTTGATAATAATTTTGGTTATCGGGCTCACTTGATCCGGCCTCACCTAAGCAACACTTGCTTGAATGTTGTCTGTCTTCAGTTGAATTACCTGCAATCCGGTTTGCATTGCCTCCACTGAAGCTTTGTATTGTTCCTCTAGCGTGGCACATTGTTCCTTGGATGCAAAGGTGACCACATCTTCAATTTTTTCCAAGTCGTCCTCTATGAGGGTGAGATCATCTATGCCACCTATCTTTGATCCTTTCCTTTTATTGCGCACACCCTTAGGGGTCTCAGCTCCCCGCTTGGTACCTCTAGGGGACTCAGCTCCAATACCATTCTTCCCATCTATGCCCGTGAGATCAACTTCCAACTTTTTCTTAGCTTCCTTCTCTGCATATTGTTTGGAGGCTTCATGTTCTTCCTTTTCAGCTTCTTTCTCTTTGGGAGCATCGGTTTTTTCTTTTCCAGACATTGAGGCTATGACAAGCTTCGCAGATCCTAGCTCGGTCTTCCATGTAGTTTTCCAGGTCGCAATGACTTGGTCAATATCATCCTCTATTGTCATGTAGGGCTGGTTGTACCTACCCTATCTTTGCGCGCACTTATTTGTACATTGTGCATACTCACCTGAAAGTCTGCAATGACTTTGTATTTGTCATATGCAGTTGGGGACAACCACGGGCGCAAGTGGATTGTTGTGGCCAATGCTCCTTCAAATAAGGCCTAGAAGATCTCATGTCTGTAGATTCCCATAGGTTGGTGCAGCGTGCCGCTTCAAAGGCTGTAATATTCCCATTTTAGCTCATAGCTAAATGGAACATTAAAATTTTTCCTTTTAAGTTAAAAAAAGAAAGAAATTATAAAAAATAAAATATAGAAATTAAATTTAAAAAAAAAATGTTAAAAAAAATAAAATAAAATAAATTTTAAAATAAAAATAAAAAATTTAAAGAAATATATTAAATTTTAATAAATTTAAAACTTTAAAATAAAAATTAAAAAAAAAAAAAAAACATTGTGCATACTCACCTGAAAGTCTGCAATGACTTTGTATTTGTCATATGCAGTTGGGGACAACCACAGGCGCAAGTGGATTGTTGCGGCCAATGCTCCTTCAAATAAGGCCTAGAAGATCTTATTTTCCATCACTCGCTTCATGTCTGTAGATTCCCATAGGTTGGCGCAGGTGCCGCTTCAAAGGCTGTAATGTTCCCATTTTAGCTCATAGCTAAATGGAACATTAAAATTTTTCCTTTTATCACCTAACAGCTAAATAAATGGGTATGGAGGCCCATGCTCATGAAAACATGAATAAAATCCCTCATAATGTGGAAGGGATCATCAGATTAGCTTTATTTTGCACCCTCAAGTGTGAAAAGGGGCAAATGCATGAAGACAAGGTCATGTTTGACCAAGTCAATAGCGTTGCCATAGGAGGAGTGGCTTTCTTTGGAAGACATCGCAATGTGAATGAGGAAGAGGATATTTGGTGGAGGAAACCCTAATGGATGGGGCCCATGGAGAGAGAGCTTTCACTTGTTTAAAAGGAGGGCAAGGCAACCATTGTTTCTCATGCTTTGGATTATTCATTTCATGTCTATTCAAACATTGTGCATTCTTTTGCTGTTTAACAAGAATTGTCAAGGAATTCCTATTTAGGATTCCTTCTCCTTCTTGAGAGGCCTCTTGAAGGATTGTTCTTCATTCTCCATATCTCTTGGCTCAAGGCCAAAGATTCTCCTTTCATATATTGCGTTTCCTCAGCAAACACTTTGGATGGGTCTATATCATTGCATGCAGTTGATCCAGAGTAGAAGAATAGCACTGCACTGAGCAATGATGGAGAAAGGAGGGATCATTCCTCATATGAGCATTTAGAGAGAAGCTTCATTCAGGAAGCCATGAAGGAAGCAGTGAGAAGGAGTAGACATCTAGAGATAAGAAACTCTTTCTCCTCTCTAGATTACACTCTCTCAATGAGCATGCCACAACTCAAAGAGAGACTTCTACTTGCAACAGATCCAAGGCCTCTTTGGTTTTGGAAGGACATGCATGAGGAGGAGATCTCTCGGAGAGACTTCAGTAGAGGTGCACTCCCACACATCATGGAGTGCAAGATTCTTCATCAGTTTGAGGAGGTTCTTCCCTTCTCACAGGAGTAGATAGTAGATGGGGGACATCTTCGGATGGATAACATCTCTCATGACTATGATTGACATTCCTTGAGCCATGCACATCATGATGGGAGGTTTTTTCCTATCACCTATTTGGATTCTTATAGGGTCAAATTTATCCCTTATGGGAGGAGTACCAAGATGGAGGGTGGAAGGAGGCATCCACAATTGGTTGAGTGGATGTGGATGGTGAGCAAGAATCTGGTGAGCTACTTGTAGGTTTATGATACCAGGTAGCAGGAGGCTTGGTTGCGCTGGTTACTCTTGAAGGATTTTGGCCATCACTTGGCATACACTCTTTCCAAGGGTATGGGGATGGAGAAGATGTGGCAGGATGCTGGCATCATGGAGCAGAAAAGAGTATGGGTGCATAGTGATGATGCAACATTCATGTCATTCACTATGTCTTCATCACAAATATTGCATGATGAGAGCATGAGGAAGCAGCAAAGGAATTTTTTTTGGGGGCCATTCTTTGGAGATCAAGGGAAAAATTGCTCTCATTTCTTGTATGATGTTGCAGGAGTAGGAGATGGAACTATCATGGTGCAAAGGGGATACTCCTTGAACCTTGACGATCAGGAATTACTTCCACCTTGGGAGAGATTCCATATGTGCAGCAACACTATTGGAGGGTTGCCCATCTATGTCGAGTGTTGAGATTCAACAAGATGATGAGCTTAGTGAAAAGAGTCGCGTTCACTAAGTGGGCCCGCAAGCTATTTTTGGCGCAAAGTCTATTTTTAGACTATCTCTATTTTTATACATGCCGATCATATTCTATGACTTGCAGGATGCTATTTGTGGATGGTTTGTCAAGTTGGAAAAATAGATGGACTTCTATTTTTAGACATATTGAGCAGAGTCTATTTTTAGACTGCTAGTCTAAAAATAGATATGTTGAATAGATATGTCGAATATTATTATCTCTTAATAATATTTGGAATCTAAAAATTATCTTATTCTCTTGGAGCACTTCAGTTAAGTGCACAGATGTGGCACAGCAGCTGACAAAAGAAATTACGCTATTCCTGAGGGTTTACTGGAGCTATTGCATGGAGGAATTCAGTTAGAACTCATGTGATAGAGGTTGGTGGAGTTGTATTTAGTTTAACTTAGTTAGACTCAGTTGAGCTAGTTGTATCTAGTCTAACTGATTGATACACTAGTGAGAGTGGTGTGAATTAATTATTTAATTAATTCACTAAATAATAACTCATTAATCAACTGAAAAATACATCAGTTAACTACAATGCATGGCAGTTTTAGTGGAGACCAGTGGAGAGATAGGTGAAAGAGTAAGTGTGACTATCAGTTGTGACTATAGTGATGCATTGATTGCAGCCAACACTCAGTGGAGATGCCAATGAGGATTGCATAAGCAAGGCTAGAGAAATTTTAGTTCATTTACAGCCATTCTTTAGCAGGGATTGCGCAGTAGAGGCAGGCTAGCAAGTGGAAAATATTGGTGCATGGATTTGCAAGATCGGGCTTGATTAGTGTGTAGCGATTGTATTGTACTGAGAGCTTGATATGATAATATTTGTATGAGGATTGTTACATGATCTATATTACATATATTATATACAGATAATTTGGTTTTTCAGCTTCAGGCTTTCCCGTTAAACAACTTTGTTAATGTGTGTGAATTTTTATTGTTTCATGTGTGAATTGCAATCTTGATTTAATTTCCGCAAATGATCAATGGTGGAATAGATTCTGTATTTTGCATGAAGTTAAAATAGTATGAGATCAGGAGAATATTGGACCTATAACACATAATTTATATAATTTCTACATGGTATCAGAGCAGTAATGATCATTGGAGGAGATTTCAATTATTGAAGCGGTTGAGTTTTGTGCTGGTGGAATTCGAATTTGATGCAGTGTTTTCTTGGTGTCGAAATTGAGCATTCATTGAAATGTCTTTAAACGGGTTGCGATTGGAGTATGCCCTTGATGGGAGCTCGAATTACATAGCATGGAAGGACATGATGGAGGTGGTGCTGGATGATAATGTGCTGAAGGAGTTCATCGATAGCGATGTTCCTAAGCCGGGTTCTAACGATGCAGCCGCACTTGACGCATGGCAAAAGAAGGTAGCAAAGTGTCGAAGGACTCTGTTGGAAGGTGTCAAGGACCACATAGTTTCCAGCCTTCATGGTAAAGCCACTCCATTCTTGATGTGGAAGCCTTTGACAGACTTGTTCCAAAGCAGAAGTGACCAGAGGAAGTTGGCGCTTAAAGACAAAAAAAAAACAAAAAAAAAATGGAGAAAGGCAACAGTATACCAAAATACCTCACGAAGTTTTTCCACTGCAAGGATGAGCTAGGAAGTGTGGGGGTTACTGTTGATGAAGAAGACTTGGTGAGCTTGGCTCTCCTTGGGCTTATGAAGAGTTGGCATAGCTACGGAGACTCTATCAATGGACGGGAGAAACTGCTAGGATGGGAGCGACTTTGGTCGGATCTTGTGCAGGAGGAGATAAGGTGAGGTACCAGGGATGGATCTTCATCGAAGAATGAAGATGAATAAAATTTTGCTTTGGCTGCCAATGCAAGGAAAGGGATGGGGAATAAAAATCCTTCTCAATCTGGTGCAAAAGGAAAGAAGCAGGATTTGTCCAAGGTGAAGTGTTTTCACTGTCACCAGCATGGGCATTTCGCCACTAATTGTCCACAGAAGAAGAAGAATAAGCAACCTGCTGGATCTGCAGCTGGAGAGGCCTTAGCCTCACAATTTGAGCTAGATTTTTCTTTGATCGCATGCTTGGTTTCAAGTGTGATGGGATCGATGAGGTTTCTTGACAGTGGTGCATCTTTCCATATGACTAGAGACAAATATTTGTTTAGTGATCTGCAGGAAAAGGATCTTGGAGTGCACATCGATTGGGCGATGATGGTAGATACAGTGTGACTGGTATTAGGACCATTTCCTTTGAGAAGGAGTCCGGTAAACCTTTCATCTTGAAGGATTTCATGCATGTTCCAGGATTGAAGAAGAATATGATCTCCGTGGTGATGTTCGAAGACAAGGGTTATGATGTTGTTTTCAGTGAGGGAAAGGCTTTCCTTCGGCATAAAACAATTGGTAAAACCAGGAGGATAGGGATTCGAGTTAAGAATATTTATCAATCGTATGTAGATGGTTGTGTAGCAATGGCAGGCAAAGCAGAAGGAGTGGTGAGCCGGGATGAGGGTGAATTGTGACACGGGAGATTGGGCCATCTTCACCATGGCGCTTTGAAAATTTTGCAGCATATTTCTACCGGGCTTCCTAAAGGTACACTTGCGAAGTCAGATCAGTGTAAGGGATGTACTTTGGGAAAATTTGTGAAGACCACTTTTCATGAGAAGGATAGTCGTGCCTCGATGATCCTTGAGAGAATTCACACAAACGTGTGTGGACCTTTCTCGGTTGCTTCAACAACAAAGCATAGGTATTATGTGATATTTGTTGATGACTTTTCTCGTAAGTGCTAGATTTTCTTCATGCAGAAGAAGAGAGATACATACTCAAATTTCTATGAGTTCAAGGCACTAGTTGAGAAAGAGTCAGGGAATCAGGTGAAAGCTCTAAGGAGCGATAATGGTGGTGAATACATCTCTGTCGAATTCAAATAATTCTGTAGCAAAGAAGGAATTCGAAGAGAACTCATAGCACCTCATAACCCACAACAGAATGGGGTCACGGAGAGAAAGAACAGAACGATCGTGGGTGCTGCACGGGTGATGTTGCATGATCAGGGCCTTCCCATACACTTGTGGGTTGAGGCATGCAACACTGCGGTTTATGTGGAAAACTGTTGTCCTCATAGAGTACTTGGCATGAGTACACCCGAAGAGGCGTTTTCTGGTAAGAAGCCTGATATTTCTCATTTGAAGATTTTTGGCTCACCTGTTTACATTCATGTGACGAAGGATGCCGGGAAGAAGCTAGAGTTGACCGCAAAGGTTGGGATATTTGTGGGATATAAAGAAACACCCCACAATTATCGTGTGTATTTTCCAGATAGTCGGATGACTCTCGTGCGATGAGATATCAAATTTCATGAGGAGAAAGCCATGAAGTTGTCACTTGAGAGGGAGCTACAGTTGCATGTAGAGGAGGAGCTACTTGTTCCTAAAGATGAGCCTCAAGATGTGGATCAGCCACAAGAGGATGTTCATGGAGTGGAATAAACCACTCATGCAGCACCAAACATCAGAGGGCGGAAGCGCACTATAGAAGCTGAGCGACTGAATCTTGATGCAACATAGAATGTAGGAGTTCCTACATCACAGCGCAGACAGAGACAGTCACCTGACCGATTTACTGGATACATGGCTCTAATGAGAAAGTGTATCGTGATAGAGCCATCCTCTTTCGTGGAAGCTGTGGAGGATTCCACATGGGTAGATGCCATGGTGGAAGAGTATGATTCGATTGTCAGAAACAGTGCATGGGAGATTTTCCCAAGGCCAGAAGGGAAATCAGTGGTAGGTTCGAGATGGATCTACAAAGTGAAGCAAGCTGCTGACGGGAGCGTCGAGAAGTATAAGGCAAGATTTTTTGCCCGAGGCTTCTCACAGATTGAGGGGATCGACTATGAAGAAACCTTTGCACCTGTCACAAGGTATTCTTCCATACGGACCATCCTTTCTCTCTCAGCGCAGATGGATTGGTACATTCATTAGATGGATGTGAACACTGCGTTCCTCAACGGAATCATTGAGGAGGAGGTGTACATTGAGCAGCCTGAAGGATTCGAAATCTTCAGCAGCAAGTCGCATGTGTGCAGGCTCAAAAGAGTGCTATATGGGTTGAAACAAGCACCTCGTGCTTGGTACACATGGATAGACAGTTATTTCACCGGACTTGGTTTCGCCAAGAGTGAGGCAAATCCAAACCTATAATATATTGTGGTGGAGGGTAAGCTTTTGATCAGTGTGCTTTATGTAGATGATTTAATACTAATAGGTGATGAACTGTTGATACACTCATGCAAGTCAGATCTTGTAAAGGAGTTTGAGATGAAGGACTTGGGCCTCTTTCATTATTTCCTGGGATTGGAAATTTGGCAGCAGAAAGGTGAATTGTTTGTGTCTTAAGGCAAGTATGCCTAGGAGATACTGGAGAAGTTTCACATGCAAGGGTGCAAGCCTATTGACACTCCTCTTCCTGGTGGTTGGAGGAAGGATGATGCTACATTGGCAAAGGTAGTGGATGCCACTGTTTATCAACATTTGGTTGGTTCGCTCATGTATTTAGTCAATACACGACCGGACATATGCTATGCTGTGAACCAGCTTTCACAAGCGATAGTGAAGCCTACCAAGCTCTTTTGGAAGGCATGCAAGCATGTCCTGAGGTATCTCAGGGGCACATCTGGATATGGATTATGGTACAGACAGTCGGATGAGGTGAAGCTGCATGGCTTCACGGATGAAAATTGGGCAGGAAGCCCAACGAACAGTAAGAGCACATTTGGAGGGATTTTCAGTATCGGATCTACAACATTTTCTTGGTACAGCAGGAAACAAAGATCTGTGGCACTCAGTTCAGCAGAGGCCAAGTACATGGCAGAAATTTTGGCTGCATGCGAGGCTATATGGATGAGGAAGATCCTGGTCGGTTTGTTCGGTTCACATTTAGATCCCACGGTGATATATTATGATAATCAGAGTTGCATTAAACTCTCAGTTAATCCAGTATTTCATGATAGATCTAAACATATTGACATCCGTACCATCATACGTAGATTGTGTGCAAGGAAGATCATGTTGCTTTCTTACATTCCTTGCCGCAGGATCAGATGCGCATATTCTCGACGAAGGCGCTCACCGTATACCCGTCTACCATAGAGACAAATAGATCTTCACAAGGGCATAATCCCTATCTTGTTGAGAGGGAGTGTTGAGATTCAACAAGATGATGAGCTTAGTGAAAAGAGTCGCCTTCACTAAGTGGGCCCGCAAGATATTTTTGGCGCAAAGTCTATTTTTAGACTATGTCTATTTTTAGACATGTCGATCATATTCTATGAGTTGCAGGATGCTATTTGTGGATGGTTGGTCAAGTTGGAAAAATAGATGGACTTATATTTTTAGACATATTGGGCGGAGTCTATTTTTAGACTGCCAGTCTAAAAATAGATATGCAGAATATTATTATCTCTTAATAATATTTGGACTCTAAACATTATCTTATTCTCTTGGAGCACTTCAGTTAAGTGCACAGATGTGGAACAGCAGCTGACAGAAGGAATTACGGTATTCCTGAGGGTTTACTGGAGCTATTGCATGGATGACTTCAGTTAAAACTCATGTGACAGAGTTTGGTGGAGTTGGAGAAGTAGTTGGTGGAGTTGTATTATGTTTAACTCAGTTAGACTCAATTGAGCTAGTTGTATCTAGTCTAACTGATTGATACACTAGTGAGCGTAGAGGTAGCAGGAGCCACACAGGGCTGACGCAGGCCCAGTCAGGGAAGCGCAGGGGCAGTGTAAGCCCTTCAAGTGTGATGCAGGCCCTTACTGAGCAGCGCAGAGGCCGACGCAAGCCAGTTAAGCTGACGTAGAGGTATTCAGAGCAATGTATTACTGTCGTTTTTATTTCTCTATTGGGTGAACCAGTTTTGGTGCCCATGATTGTTGTACTTAGAAACTGCATTACTATGAAAAACCTCCAGAGCTAGTTGCATTGGTTTTCCCTGCATTGGGTTTTTTCCGGGGACAGTTGTCCAGAAAATCCGTGTGTCACTTTGTCTATGAGCACGTTATTCAGTATTTGATCTGTACGTGTAGGTTGCTAGTTGTATTTACTATTTACTTCGCTAATTTATTTAATATTTCATAAATTAACTTTTTCCTTAATTCAATTAGGAGAATTAAATCAAGATATCGCAGTAGGGTTTTTTGGATTAAGAAATTTTCACATTCCCTAGGTCTAGCCCCATTAGGTTACCTAGGGCAACAATTTCCCAGGAATCTAGCTAGAGGAAAACTTCTATCTTCTAGAGGCAATTGCATTGCTGGGTGCCCTCACTCTCCTCAGAACATGGGCCAATTCCAATTGTGGAATCTTTGGATACCTCAAGCCCTAGCTCTAGGATCAAGTTTTTCCTAGGTGTTCCCAAGGATAGAACCTAGTAGGATCAATTTGACCTATCAAAGTAAAAACTCTTTTCTGATCCTTTCCCATCACCTTGTCCAAGATAGGAACATCATTGGTTGCTAAATTCCATCCCTGAACCTGGGTTGGGTCCACTTGGCCCCGTGTTGTCCCATTTGGTGCCAAAGGCCTTTCATCAAGGACCATTTTGGAATCCAAGTTCCCAAAGGATTTTAGGGATTGAGAACTTCCTTCATAAGTCTTATTCTTCTCCCTCAACCCTTCAATCCCCCTCCTCTCTCCCTAGAAGATAAATTCCCTTGCTTAAAAGGAAAGCGAGTCCCACTCTTTATTTTATCTTAGGGAAAGGGATTCGAGGGTCACTTCCCACCTGTTCATTGACCTATACTACCGAGACTCCACCCATTGGTGAAATTCCGTGAAGAGAAATGAGCCTTAACTATGGTGACAATGGGATAAGCCTCCATTGTTTCCCTTATCCTAGCATTTTCCCTCTTAGGAACCCCTTTTATGTCCACTACTAGTTTGAGTGGTAACAAGTTGTTCACAATTCCATTTGTGAACAACTCTTTGGTATGCCCACTTTTTCCATACTACAAATCCAAGATGAGAAGTTCAGGGCTATGGAGGCTGCCCTTCTTCTCACTGAATTAATCCTCTAGAATATAGTGAACTAGGGCTAGTTGGTTGGCCCACTCGACTGTTACTTTAGTCCTTCAAAGTCTGCACATCATTAGGCCCTATACACCTACCCTTCTACCAATTTTTTTGTCCTTCACCAGAACAAGAGTTAGGGCTCTTCTTTGACAGTAACCTAACAACCCTCCAACTGTACTTGGACTACCATCAATCTTCCCAACCACAGTCAATTATTTTCACTGATATAGGGCCCACAATATTGTCTTCATCTAGGGCTCTTCAAATCTGCCACCTAACAATGGTTTGAGTCCTCTCAAGATCATTGTTATTGTGTATCGACAATTTTATCTTTGTTGTCCAATCTACGAACAAATATGAACTACTCCTCTTATCATACTTCTAACAATCTGTAGATGACTGAACTAGGGTCACAAATCAGCCACTAACAGTCCATTTACTAATTTTTTATAGGTTTCTTCAGATCTTTGTCTAAAAATCTATGGAAAGTCCACCAAAATCAACTCCTCTGCATTTCAATCCATTCTTCATATGGCACATTTCTTCTGCATGCTCAATCTTCTGCTCAGGTTCCACCCTCCTTTAGATCTGTTGTCTCCACACATACTGAATTTGCAAACCATCTTCCAGATGTGTGGTCTTTATTGCATAAATAAACCTCACTCTAAGGGTCACAACCCATCTTCTTCTACGCAAAATTGTCACAGTCTTAAGGGCATACCTTATGAACTAAACATGCTAGGAAATTGTCCTAACTAGGGCATTATACTTATGTACTTCTAATTGTTGTAGAACAAACCCTATCCACACATAGAAAAAACACGACTCTTGCCTCCATAAGAGACTCGACCTAGCTCATATGGATCCATAGATTCTAGGCATTTCTTTGACTGAATCTTGACATGAACTTCAGATCTCAATGTCCACCCTCAAACTAAGGTTAACTCAGTCAATATTATGCCTGCGTCGACTTCTGTTATGGCTCTAAATTACAGTGCAAGCCCTCCTCCATTTATGTTGGTCTTTATCACAGACCTTGCGACCTACTAACCCCCACAAGGCAAGATGGTATCAACCCTCTCTTCTATTTCATGTAGAAAATCTAACCAATGGGATTCAATATGATCTTGTAATGTACTAAAACAAGACACTGAATCCTTCCTACAATTTGTGGAAACAAAACATGATCGCACAATCACATATAAGTAAGAGAAACAAGTTATCAATTGCACAACACAAGATGTATCTGGGGAAGAAACTGCTCAAAACCCTCTATCTCTATTTTGTATTAAGTCAAGGAATCATGAAACAATACAATGCTTAATCTCTCTTGAGATTCTCCAACGCTCTGCCAATTGTCTTCTGCTGATCTAGGAAAAATCGGTCTAGTACTTAGCCAATTGTCAGCCTTCCTTCAGCCTGCCTTACTCATGTAATTCCTATGGAATTATCTCTATATTAATTAGGAAAATCAACCTTCCGTGATTTCACAATCCATCATGGCATCCCAATGACTTTATAATTGCACATGGGAAATTTCTATAAATACAACTGATAGTTATGTTCCTTTGAACTGTGTTACAATAAGGATCAAGGGTATTTTTATTACTTAAAATAAGATAAAACCCTAAAAATCCAAAACCCTAACTCGAGGAGATGTAACACTAAGATTTTATGGGCCCCGTAAGGGTTATTTGGGCAGCCAACTTCCCGAGGTCGTAACTTGGTCATATGATCTTCGTTTGACGCACATGATACCTTGTTAGAAAGATCTCTCCGAGGACTACAACTGCTAATGCGATTTCAATGAAATCGCCAAACCTTTCATGCCCAAAAAAACGTTTTTGGGGGCCTCAAAATGGCTCCAGAAGTTCATGACCCGAAAAACTACAAAAATAGTAAATTGTGCTATAATTAAGGAAACTGAAAAACTAAAGAGACAATGGCAAGGGCCCAAGTGGAATAGGCGGGTGGCCACCAATATCCACCTCGATCACCTTAAATCAAATTTCTTGAGCTAAATCAATCACATGACTTATTTAACTGACACAAGTTGTTATGAGACGAAATGACAATTTATTGTCCAATTTATTTAAGGGAAAAATAAATTAGAGGCCTCACATTCCTCACTCCTGGTACATCAAAATTCCTCACCAGTGTGGGTGCATTTTTTTTTGTCCTTTCTAGTTGCCAATTTCACTATTTCTTGTTGCAAATTTCAACACTTCTTCTCAACAAGAAAGGAATTCAATCTATCCCCATCATGTACCTTTGGAATGTTTTGCATGCTACACTTCTCTAGTGTTGTTTTCACCTGCAAACCTTGAAACTGAATAGACTCCGAACAACTGAATCAGTATAATGCATCTGTCATCAGAGTCTTCTGACTACTGCTAGTTACTACACCTATCTAGTACTAGATTCTCCGCGCTGCTGCTGACATCTACATCTGTGCCCTTTGAACTGTTGCTAACTTTGATTTGTGCTCCAGTATTTGACATTTGTCACTCTAATTTATGTCTTGCTTACATCTAACTACATCAATCTAACTGATCCTTCCTACTACTACTATACTGTGGGCTCCTTGTAGCCAAGTTTGATCCATGAGACATGCCATCTCAATGGACCTACCCCAAATTTATTATCTTCGAATTATGTCTACACATCACCCCACCATACACCTCGAGGTATGATTGCTCCCTCTTCCCATCTGGCTCAAAATTTCCCCCTCATGGAGGTCTCTGCTTGAGTGGATGCTTCCACTCGGTCTCCTCTCTGCTTCTCCAATTGTGGTAGCTACTCCACAACCTTCTGAGACTACTTCTCATGAGGATGCATGTTGAGAGGTAATTTATGCTCCCTCTAAACAACCAAGTCTCTAACTTCTGCCTTTCTCCTCAAAGCTTTGCATGCATCTGGTACCTCAAGTGCATATAGGTTCTTGATTTGCGCACAGTGTAATTGTCCTAATGTTACAAAAAGTTTCTAAAAAGGAGTTGATTTTAAATCAATGATATCTCCATCATCTGAGCTTCGATTCGACCAATTTTTTTTTTTTCCATTTGGGTAGATTTTCGCAAGGAATCCAAATATTCTATTTGTTTTTGAAAATTTTACACCAAAATCTTCAAATATTTTCTACAAACTCGCTGCCCAAAAATTCCTGCTCTGATACCATGTAGAAAATCTAACCAACGAGATTCATTATGATCTTGTAATCTACTAAAGCAAGATATTGAATCCTTCCTAAAATTTGCGGAAACAAAACATGATCACACAATCACATATAAGTAAGAGAAATAAATTATCAATTGCATAGCAACATGATGTATTTGGGGAAATAAACTGCTCAAAACCCATCTATCTCTATTATGTATTAAGTGAAGGAATCATGAAACAATACAATGCTTAATCTCTCATGAGATTCTCCAACACTCTATCAATTGTCTCCCGTTGATCTAGGAAATCTCAGTCTAGTACTTAGCTAATTCTCATCCTTACTTCAACCTGTCTTGCTCATGCAATTCCTAGGGAATTAACTCATTAATTAGGAAAATCAGTCTTCCTTGATTGCGTAATCCATCATGGCATCCCAATGACTTTATAACTGCATATGGGAAATTTTATCTCAATACAACTGATAGTTATGTTCACTTTAACCTCAATCTCAACTTGGTATTCCTCAAAACTGACATGCATGCAACTATTAATAATGAATTATCAGTTATCTGATTTATCACTCATTATGAATTAAATCTAATTTAATTCAATCGACCTCTCACTAGCTCATCACTCAGTTAGAACTAGTTAAACTGATTTTAACTCATTTAATTGACTTAATTACACTTGCACCCCACTAATGCGTCAACTTCAACTAGACTCCAAAAATATTAGAATCCCTCTAGATGCCTCATCTTAGACCCTCAACTCGAATTTCTTGAGCTAAATCAGTCATCATGACTTAATTAACTAACACAAGTTGTTATGAGATGAAATTACAATTTATTGTCTAATTTATTTAAGGGAAAATTAATTTAGACACTACACATTCCTCACTCCTGGTGCATCAAAATTCCGCACCAGTTTGGGTGCATTTTTTCTTGTCCTTTCGGGTTTCCAATCTCACTGTTTCTTGTTGCAAATTTCAACATTTCAGAATTTGATGCGGCCTTCACACAAAGACACCATTGAAATCATGTGCCCATATTCTCATGAGAAACCTTTCATAAGCTCGATCTACCAAAAGAGAAGCAACAATATGCCATCCTACTTCCTAGTGCAAACCGACCATTAAGGCATGCAACATTCTTCTGAACCCTCACATGATGATCTTGATCTTGGAGGATGATCATGACATCCCTTTAACAACCCTTAATTGGTCCTCGTACTTGACCTAATTTAGGACTACATCTCTCTTCACCCCCTTGATGTGCCAGATAGTGGGAATACATGTCAAATATGCTAAGATGTGCCAAGTGATAAGGCATGCCAAGATGTGCAAGAGTGTGTCAATGCGTGTCAGGGACTGTCAAGACAACAAACTGGAGAAAAAAGTTAAAATACAAGGAAATGAACACACAAGAGGGTTAATAAGTCATCAATTTACCTTTTCCAAGAGGGGCATGCTAGGTACAACAACACTAGGTGGCAATAGGTGCGAAGTGAAAAGTATTAGTTCATTCTAAGTGCCAAGTATTCCTTTGTTGCTTCTCATATACTTTCCAACATTTGATCGTGACAAATAAATTTAATATTAAACCATGCCAAATCATACCAAGGCATCTCAATGTATTCCATACATGCTAAGACTTTCCAAGTGCCAACACGTGCCAAGTGCCAATATGTGTCAGGGACTAATTTTATGCATGTTATAAAGTCGAAGGGAATGTTGAAGAGTGCCGAGCTGTGCTAGAGAGTGATAATGCATGTTCATGAGTGTTAAAGAGTACTAGGAAAAAACATTAAGGTTGCACTAGGTAAAAATTAATGGAATTTAATGAATATGAGGAACATGTACTGCCAGAGACTAGTGTTAATGAGTGTTAGTTGTCATGCCAAGGAGGGAGTGAAAATGTATGCTAAGCATTAGTAAGGCATGCTAGGGAATATCAAGGCATGTCAAGATTTCCCAAAGTTTTCTTGGGAGTTCCAAGGTGTGCTAATTATATCATGTGCCAATTAATAGTGCCAAGATATGCCAATACATGCTAGGTGTTAAGGATGTGGCGCAGGGTGCCAGGGTATGTCAATATGCGTCAAGGCAACAAAAGGAAGAACCAATAAGAGGGTTAATAAGTCAGGACTTTATCTTTTTTGAAAAGGAGCATGCTAGGCAGACTAATAATAGGTCCCAATACATGCCAAGTGCTAATGTATGTCAATGCATTCAACCAAGGTGTTCCAGGGCATGCTAGGGACTATATGCAGCATGCCAACACATGGTAGGAGAGTTCCATGTTGTGCTAGCGCATGCCACCATGTGCTTGGACGTCAGTGTCATTAGAATATGTTCTAGGTACAAAGATGTTCGAAGACATGTGTGGTGCTAAGAAATGTTAGTGTGTCCCAAAGCATTAATTTAAGGTGTGCCCAGATTGTTGAGGATTTTTAGGTCTTTCTCATTAATAGAATTGTTAGAGCTTGATTATGTATTAAATAATATATTTCCTACAAAAAATAGTGGAACATTATCTAAAGGTAATTTTCTAGATAATAAACTTAATAGATATGAATCATGTGTTGACTCATAGGAAATCTCTATTCAACTAGTCATTACTTGAAGGAAACTATACACAATAATTACTTCTTAAAATTGACCTAATTCTAACCACTATGGCTCTCGAGACATAAAACACTCAATAATGGTATTAAATTGTTATCTTTTGATAAAAAATATATTAACAGGCACATAGCATCATCAAAAACTCATTAGAATGATCAATGATGACAGACATTTTTTGACCGTCACCAAAAGTAACAAAAAGAGTATTGGTGAGGGTCATTAAAATTTCGTCACTAGAAGTGTCACCAAAGAGAGAATTAGTGATGGGCCTTTAATGACCATCACCGAAAGTGTCATTGAAAATTTCTTTGGTGACGGACCATAAAGGACCATCACTATATACACTTACAGTGACGGTTTTTTAATGATCAATGATGACAGACATTTTTTGACTATCACTAAAAGTAACAAAAAGAGCATTGGTGAGGGTCATTAAAATTTCATCACTAGAAGTGTCACCAAAGAGAGAATTAGTGATGGGCCTTTAACAACCCTCATCAAAAGTGTCATTGAAAATGTCTTTGGTGACGGACCATAAAGGACCATCACTATATACACTTACAGTGATGGTTTTTTAAGGACCGTCACCATATGTGACATTGGCGACGGACCTTAAAGGTCCTTCACAAGCATGACCCTCACCAATGTGATTTTTTCTTGTAGTGTTAGTTAACTACAATTCATGGCAGTTTCAATGGAGACCAGTGGAGAGATAGGTGAAAGAGTAAGTGTGACTATCAGTTGTGACTATAGTGATGCATTGATTTCATCCAACACTCAGTGGAGATGCCAATGAGGATTGCGTGAGCAAGTCTAGAGAAATTCGAGTTCATTCAGAGCCATTCTTTAGCAGGGATTGTGTAGTAGAGGCAGGCTAGCAGGTGGCAAATATTGGTGCATGGATTTGCAAGATTGGGCCTGATTAGTGTGTAGCGATTGTATTGTACTGAGAGCTTGATATGATCAGCTTTGTATGAGGATTGTTACATGATATCTATGACGTATATTATATACATATATTTGGGGTTTTAAGCTTCAGGCTTTCTCGTTAAACAACTATGTTAATGTGTGTGAATTTTTATTGTTTCATGTGTGCATTCCAATCTTGATTTAATTTCCGCAAATGATCAATGGTGGAATAGATTCTATATTTTGCATGAAGTTAAAATAGTGTGAGATTAGGAGAATCTTGAACATATAACACATAAGTTCTATAATTTCTACACCGAGGGAGTTGAGGGAAACAACAATGTGCCATCTAGAGATTATCTAGTGCCTCATGCAGAGGAAGGAGGAGCTCTTGCTCCAGGTAGAGGGATTCTTGCATCCTTGCAAAGAAATCCCTAGGATCTCATGTGTGGAGATCAAGGCACAATCCATGTTCTACATGTGCCATTGTTGAGGAGGTGTGAAACCATGGAGACATAAGGAGGAGATGGGGAGGATGACCATCGTGATGTGATAAGGAGCACACATCCCTTTCTATTTTATGAGGTTGATGCACCTAAGAAGGTGTTTGGATTGTGTTGTGGAAGCATGGATAGATTTGTTCATTCATATATGCAGTCACCTCTTGATGATGATGTCTCATTACATGGAGACATTTTTTCCGGGGAGACCACTAGAGCAGCAAATGATGAGAGATGATTCACAAGTTGAGGCACCATTCATTGATCTCAAAGGAGTGGAGACCTTGGGAGATAACCATATGACAGATCTCCTTCATGGGGAATTATCAGCGTTGTCACTATGGAGGATAGATCCATGTTGGAGCTCCGGGTTTTGGTGGAGTATTCCTAGGATCATCTTGCTTGCATGATATTTACAGATCAGCATATGAGGAGATGCATAGATCATGTTCAGATGGAGGAGATACATAACTCCTTGGAGGAGTTAGCACAGCCACCTCTTTTCTCTTTGAGGATGAGAGGAGACTCATTTTTTAGCCACTCCATTTGCATACACAAAACGTATGGTAAGGGTATTGTTTATTTGCATGATGATTTGTAAATTCAACCCTTAACCATAAATGTACAGGATGTTTCTCCAAGGAGGAGCATTCTTCTTTATAGACCCCATGGTCTACTTGAGGCCATGAGCACTATTTGTGACCACTCCCTAGGAGGACTTGGGGAGGAAATGAATTTTGGAGGACATGCTCACCTTGCACCATGCATAATTTAATTTCTCCATACATTTGAGGAAAGTAGGACAGCAAGCAAGTGGTTGAGAGGCCACACCTTTTTTCATACTCTTTTGTAGTTGAGGGTCAAAATGCATTGGTTACAATTGAGGACCATTGTTCTTCTCCCTTGCCACACATGACAGCAAGCATGGTTCTCATAATGGTTCATTATGTTGTTGTTTTATTTGTATTTGTTGAGAGCATGATTGGGGGAATGGCACATTGGTTGGATGTGTCCTTTGTGGGAGAGATCTCCCACATTATTTGCATTGCATGTTCTAATGGGAGCATGAGAGCACATGTGGCCACTACAGCAAAACATTGGTTTCCATTTTAGGTGAGCCATATGATTGAGTGGATGCCATATGATGGTGACCTCCAACTCATCACATATGAGATGATTTAGGACATCATGTTTCATAACGTTGGGGAAGAGATCCTTGGAGGTCTAGTCTTCATTTTGCCACTTGAGGGCAACATTGTTGCAGCCCACTATCAGCATATACTCTACACTTATCCTAAGTGGAGAGGAGGACAGTGTGGGGTAGGCTATTTTTTCTACCAAGATCATATTTTCAACCCACCTACATTGCAGGAGCCAAAGGTGGAAGATGTTTGTCAAGAGTTGCCATGTTGGGAGGTAACTCACTTTGTATGGATCATTGCTTGAGGATGGAGGATCCATTTGGGGAAGATTTTCTTCAACATATTTCTGACTCCATGCCTTGGGTGGAGATTCTTTAGTTCTATCCTTGTAGTTGCTTGAGGAGAAGCAACATTTGGGAGGGGAGGACTGTAATGTTCCCATTTTAGCTCATAGCTAAATGGAACATTAAAATTTTTCTTTTATCACCTAACAGCTAAATAAATGGGTAAGGAGGCCCATGCTCATGAAAAACATGAATAAAATCCCTCATAATTTGGAAGGGATCATCAAAGTGGCTTTATTTTGCACCCTCAAGTGTGAAAAGGGGCAAATGCATGAAGACAAGGTCAAGTTTGACCAAGTCAACAACACTGCCATAGGAGGAGTGGCTTGCTTTGGAAGAAAGCGCAGTGTGAATGAGGAAGAGGATATTTGGTGGAGGAAACCCTAATGGATGGGGCCCATGGAGAGAGAGCTTTCACTTGTTTAAAAGGAGGCCAAGGCAACCATTGTTTCTCATGCTTTGGATTATTCATTTCATGTTTATTCAGACATTGTGCATTCTTTTGTTGTTTAGCAAGAATTGTCGGGGAATTCTTGTTTAGGATACCTTCTCCTTCTTGAGAGGTCTCTTGAAGGATTTTTATTCATTCTCCATATCTCTTGGCTCAAGGCCAAAGCTTCTCCTTTCATATATTGCATTATTTCTGCTCAAGTATAACGCAGTGTTGCTCGGGTGTTGCAGTGGAGGACACCATACACCATTTCCTTGGCTCATCTATCAGAGGAGGGAGCTTCTATTCCTCTGGGAGGTTAGTGAGGGAAATCTAGGAGCATATTGCAGATCATTGGCATCAAGCCAATCATTTCTCTTCACCAACAGTGCAGTCCTTCTCTAGACTGCGTTATTTCTAAGTGTAATTGCAGTGGGGACTTGCTCCACAAGTTTGGAGGGTGAGATCTTAGGTGAAAGGATCAGCCTTTCACTCTAGAGATCCTTTGGATGAGATTCAGCCATCTATTGCAGCATCATCAGCTGTCTACATCCAGTTCTATTTCTGATTTGCAGCTGCTGCCCAGCAACTCTGGCATTTTTGCAGATTCGCCATTTTGTGTATATTTCAGCCAATCCTTTTGAGGATTGTGTATTGTTGTTTCCAGGGGTTGAGATATTTCTCCCCCTCTTTTATTTGAGCTGTCTATTGTCATATTTGTGTATTGACACTATTTTGCAACATTCCTCCTTCATGGATTGCACAGTCATAGCCAGGGCTTCACTTGTATAGCAGTATTTCTCCACATTTCATGTAAATGTTTCATTGAGGCTGCATTGCCTAGCTTGAGAGCTCATTTTCCTCAAGATATTGTATACATTATTGCTGCTATATTCTAATGTAATGGTTATGTGGATCTTCCGACATTTTGGTTTGAATGCATTCACTGCTATTTTCCAGCTCATGTTTATGTATTGTTGATCTCCACATTGGTAATATCTTGAGATATTCCCAATAGTGTAGTTGTTCCTAATTTTGAATATTACAAAGGCACTAGGCTCCACATTCAGGAGGACTGCACTCTCTGGCGTTTCACATGTAACTAGAGAAATTAGCAGGATTACCCATGAATAACATAACTTTTTCCCCTCCTCATGCACATCACGCACGTTCTCCAAGAACTCTATGCATAGGTAATGGGACCACTTTTAGCTTACACCCTTCTCGCGCTGTCCTTCCTGTGCGATAACGTGCACAGGGACCACCTTAGGCCTTCACTTGTGCATAATTTTACATCCCAGTAATAAGGTTCTGAGGCGCACCGCCGGGTCATCAAAATGCTGCACCAGGAAGCCCCTGGTGTGACGTCCCACATTATAGTCTGCTTTCAACTTCATGATGACTCTTTGCTTCTGTATTTTTCCATAGTTCGCCATAGGGTGAGCTCCCTTCTTCTCTTCTAGTGCTATTAGGACTACTAGCTTGCTAAGGGAAAATGGCAAGCTTATATAGATGGTGGAAGGGGAGTTGGGATCCATACAATTGTGGGATTAGCCCTATCCTCAAGGAAGCTTCCATGATAGGTGGAAAACCACCTCCCATACATGGAGATCTGGAGCCAAACCTCCCAACTCATTTTAGAGACTCGTTCAGGAGTTCGTTGGAATCAAACTTCCGCCATTTATTTTTTAAAAACAATCCTTATTAAGCTTGGCACAAGTGAGACACTGGGAAAGAGCGCCAATTGGCGCACCCTCTATGGTGGATTTTCCCCATTGGCGCAACAGCTGAACTGGCTAGTCGCGCCAAGGCCAAAAGATCAGTTTTTAGTATTTTTCAAAGGAAAATTTCTTCAGAGGAATAATTGTCCTTGTCAAGAGGGATGCCATGAAAGTAGTTTTAGGTCATGTCACTGCTCACAGGTCAGGGAAAAGGCCCTCCAATGTGCGGGACAGGGAATTGCAGGGATGGTGACAAATTACTGTGTAACAGATGCCCCCTAAAGCATGAGGCCCGAGAGAGAGAGAGGGGTGAAATTCTTTATGAGAACATGCCCAACTGAAAACACTACCGTCAGAAACCTGCATAGCCAAATATAGCTGATATCTCAAATACATGATATGTGGTATGGGTGCATCCATCCATAATCGAGTATACAATAATCAGGATCCAAGGTATGGATGCAGTCATACAGAAAGGACCAATAAGCAGACTCAGGTATGGTCGCAGCCATCCAATCAATGAGTCATGTAACCAATCCTAATAATCTACAAAATAATTCGTAGCCTGGATGTATATCAGACAAAATCCAGGGTCTTGCGCTCCATATCGACCCGAATAGAGTACAAGTTCAAGCATGCGAATATGTGAGCTGAAGTCGAACATGCAAGAACATCATCTGATTACTAGCCAATAATGAAATCCATTAACATACGCGAGAGAAACCACCAATAATGACGATGGCCCTCAAGGTACATGAGGTACAATCCACGGAATGTGAACAGTGATCTGGCGTCGAACACTCGCAGAATCAACCGATTGAAGGCCAATAATGAAAACCTTGTGTCGAATGCGAAGAACCTGCCATTAAGGCATGCAGGCTCCAAGGTACCTGAAGGGAGTCTCTCGATCAGCTTCCTGGATAATGAGCTAAAGTCGACAAGAAGTGACCTTGATCGAAGGTGGGCCATAGTGTTTCCCACATCATCGACAGGAGACAGAGGAACATAATTTTTGTGAATCAGGATCAGTAGAGAATGAGAGGAGGGTTGAGAACTGTAGAGGTCAAATTTTCTTGAACATATCGGCGGCATGACACTGTATTTGCCAGTATTTGACATCAAAAGATCTGAGGTCATGATGATGAGGCAAAGAGTAGATGAGAGGTCAAAAATGATTACCCAAACCCACGGAAGCAATAAAATAACGAGATGAGATGTCCCCAACTTGACACAAATGCAGAAAAGTGCCATGTTCAAGAGCAACATACTGCCGACACGAAAATGATACTGGTTTCATTTTTCCCCACCATTTCTGGTGAGTACCTCTTTATTTTTACACAAGCTTGAAGAGGATACCATATGCTTGTCATATAATTTTGTCCTTCGGACAAATCCAACCTAGTACATTTAACGAGCCCTAGGAAGGAGGAACTTGAGTATCGTCATCACGACAGAGTCCGATGTCATCAGGTTTTAATGAGTCTGACAAAGGAAGAACTCGGCATCTTTTCATGTTTAGAGAGTTTGAAAAGACATCGAAAAAGTAAACTCCAGCACTCCCTTTTCGTAGATAGTTCCTCAGATCCGAAAAGGTAGAAAACTATGTCTGAGAAAACCTCCTAGTTGTGATAGGCTAGGGTATTCCTTTTTCATAAATAATCTATCCCAGCCCGAAAAAGGGGTAAACGTATACTGGGTAGATATCGTTTTGCAGCCAATTTAACGAGATCAAAACGACAAGCGACTCGATAATATTTTAAATTTTAGAGAGTAAAAAAGGAGTTGAAATTTGACTCCTCCTGGAGGAACGAGTGGTATAAAGGGTAGCATTTGGTTTCGATAATGGTGGAACTACTCTGAACAAATAAAGGTCGAGAGGCTTGCTAACAAGACCACTCATCACAGCGGTTCCTCAGGAATGGGTAAAACAACCAAGTGAAAGCATATGATCGGCCAAGCAGATAGTGACGATGGAGTGAGAAAACCAAGGCTCATCTGGCAAAAACGGGCTGATAAAATGGTAATCACAAGAGGTAAAATGGGAAAGGTTTCATTTTTACACAAGCTTGAAATCAAGAAACTTTTCTTGAAGTTGGTTTCATTTTTACACAAGCTTGAAACAAAGATAAACTATGCTTGAAACCGGTTTCATTTTTACACAAGCTTGAAACGGAAACAAACTATGCTTGAAAAATTAAGCATGCCCCCAGCATGGTGATTCAATTCGAGGTACATGCCCCCCAAGCTTCAATCCTGTTGTGGCCAGCAACAACCCCCCTTTTTATTAGTAATCATACTAAATAAATGGGGACCCTTAGTTAAAAAATCCAAAAAAATCAATTAGTATTTGTTTCCCTTTTCAAATAAAAATTTCTATCATAACTTAGGGAAATTCCTTAGAAAATCCTTAAGAAACACTTAAGTTTATGATAGATTACAATAAAATCTTTCTTTGAGCAAAATAGCGCATCCATCGCAAATGGTAGATATATTTTGTAAAACTGAATCTTTTAAAACTGCGACTTTGCGATATTGCGATAACGCGATCCCAAAAAATCCTATACATTAAAATACTGGTCGCAAATCGCATATCGCAGAAAAATGTTAAATGAATACTTTTTATATGTGATATTTGCGATTTGTGATTTTTCGATATTTGTGATTTGCGATTTTGCGATATTTGCGATTTGCGATTTTGCGATTTGCGATGGTTACGCTTTGAGAAATATGCGATTTGCAATATTGCGATATTGCGATATTGCATAGCAAATCGCAGATCGCAATATCGCAGATTCTTAAAAGCTCGTTATCCAATGTAAATCTTTTCATAAATCAATATCCGTTATGCGCTTTAAATGATTGAATTAATGAATGGATTTTCGATTATCAATAAAAAAGATTTTGTTTTGATTGAAAGGTTGTTTCCATTAGAATAATATATTTCATCCGTTGTTTGCATTCAAAACTATCTCATCACCCTTCTCATGTCATTACTCTCACTTAACTCGTAAAACCGCAGGCGCGAAGGAGCAAAAGACTATACAAAGCTTTCACAGAGCATTATGGGTAAGAAAGAGAAGATTTCAAGTTCTGAAAACAAAGAAATGGCTTCACTATATGCGGATACTGCTTGCAATAAGGATGTTGGTACAACCACCTGGGAAGGAATGTATAATTTGCTTGAAGAAGAAAATCACAGGGTGATGCAAGTTGTGGCCACTGCAGGATCAAGTAATTCATCTGAGGCAACCCTTAAAGAACTGGCTTGTTCATTTCTACATCGGATAGCGGCAAGACCAAGAATTCTTCCGTATACAGACATGGTAAAATGGGTGCTGGACAGCACCAATATTTAAGACAGGCAATTTAGAACTCCAGATCAAGAGCTCATCGGGTCGTTCACTACGGAAGATTTGAGGCTGATGTATCATTTTCCGGAACCTCAGGCGACTTATAATAAACAATTTATGGAGAATTTTTCCAAAGAACATGCAAATTTGGCGGAATGCACACAGGAATGGACCAAAAGAGATGAACCATTGAAGAAAAACAAACACGGTATGTACAGTACTGGTTCACTTACCTCTCCATATTGTTTTGATGCTGCTATGTTATGCAGGATTTTTGGAAAGCCTGATATAAATATGGTCTTACCTGAGTGGCTTCCGTTATTAAATGCTGCTATTAACGCTACTATTGTAGACTGGGCCAAGATATTATCTGACAATTTAGCAACTGCCATTTTCAATTACCGGTCTAAACGAATTGTTTCTCAGAGGATTTATCCTCCTTTTTATCTGTCTGCCTATGTTATGGATGATATCTGCTTTGTTTCTAAATTCCCTCTGATGGGTTGGCAATGGAAGACTCACGATCCTTTGCCTATTCATGTGTATCACAAGGAAATGTGGGAATCCAAGTTTGTTCCTCATTTTTACAAGATTTTCCATGGCATAATGTTGCCTCTGCACAAAACATTGTATAATAAAGATGCTACAAGGTTTTCCCCGGAAGCACAAGTCGACATTCTCCCTGTCGCGCGATGGTTTGGGGAAGAGTGGTTTACCTATGTAAAGGTTTTTGGAAGCTCCGCTTCTCCTCATGTTTTACCCTTATATGTTTCTGATAAACTTATTGCTCGAGAAATTGCATACCAAACCTGTGGTGAAGGAGGTTTGAAAAAGGAATTAAAGGATAAGAAGAAGGCCATTTGGCCACAATTTCCCGTAGCTTGTGGAAAATTTTCATTATTTGATGTTGGACATGCATTCAAGGAAGTAAACGATATTACATGCTTACAATTGTTTAAATTTGCAAAAAGGTTATTCGACCCTAATGAAGTTGCTAAAAATTTCACCACTGTGATCAAATTAAGGATATTTTCCGGAGAAGAGGATCCTTTTGATGATATATTCCTAGGAAAATCCACACTGAAAGAAATTCTACATTCAGCACAGATGCAGTTATCTCCAGAACAATTTCAAGAATTTAAAGTTTACAGAGAAAGAAGACTGACCACTATCCCTTTGGAAAATTTACGCTTGGAACCCACAAGGGAACCAACTCCTAGTGTCAGTCTTAACGGCAGTTCAAGTACAGATAATTCTAAGTCAAAATCTGAAAGAGAGACTTCTGAACGTTCTAATAATTCTAATGAAGAGCAAGATAAAATTGAAGAATTAGTGAAAGATACTGCTCAATCGAAAGAGCTTTCACAACAGCAAATTTTGACTTCTCAGCAGATAAATCCTCCTCCTACCAATGTAAAGCAACAGTCAGTCACAATTGAATTAGACAAAGAATGGGAAAGCTTTAATCAATTGCTTAATGTAGAAGGACAGAATATACAGACCCCTCTACAGACAACAAAATTTTTGAGCACAGGAATAAGTAGCACAGTCACAGAAACTGAGTACATACCTATCATTCCCTCGTCTGAAATTGTACTTAATGTAGAGGACATTCCTCCTCTAGATGTATTCTACAGCCCGAAGTACAAAGCAGTAGTGAAGAAACAAAGGAAAAAGAGAAAATTAGAAGGTGCAATTTCCACTGAAGCAGAACAATTAGATGTCTTGTGGAAAGATCCTACCACAGAGCCTACTGATAATCTTGCTAAGTTATCTCAAATTACAAGGGCTTATGCTTCTGAAACTATTGACAAAGCATTTGAGATACAGCTCTTATTAAATGAAAAAGAAGAACAGATACAAGTTATGCAACATCAATTTCAACAGGTACACGCCAATAATGAAGCACAGATGAAACTTGAAAAGTTACAGCAACAACTTCAAGAAATGCAAATTGGACATCAAAAAAGTTTGGATGATAAAGAGAAACAAATACAGATTATCCAAGATCAGCACAAAGATGATCCTAAGCTTCCAGAGTTTATTTCAGAAACTATTTCTTTAAACAATCAACTATTGCAACAAGAAGAAGTATTATGCCAAAAAATCTTGCAATGGAATTCTTTTTGTCAAGAAAGTGATAAGATCACTAATCATGTCGTAGATTTACGAAATGATTATGATTTAATTAATGAAAAAGTTACTGATTATTTGGTATGGCAAAAAACAAAGGAAGGAAGAAAAGCTGATGCACCAATTATTAATGAAAATCATAAAGAAATACTTTTCAATGACTGGGATGCACAAATCAGAGTGGCAGAGAAAGCAGCAGAAGAGTCGGCTACAGCAGCAAGCAGTCTTACTGATTGTGTAAATGATAATTTGCACAAAGCAAATTTGATTTCAGAAAATGTTCCGGTATATCTTCCACAGGCGTATCAATTGAAAATAGAATGGAGACAAAAGGTGGAAGAAAAAGCAAAATCAATCCAAGGGTTGACAAGATTAAAATGGGATTCTTACTGGACATACCTAGTGAAACCACACAGTCAACACAGTGCGCTTAATTGCATCATTAATTCTGCTGAGAAGATTGCGCCTACACTTGTCGATTCTGTCTTTTCAGGACAGTTGAAATCTGAAGTCGGTCAACCACATCTTCTCAAAACAATGCTAGATGCCCGCAAGTTTAAAGATCAAGTTCATAAGTAGTTACTTAATAGTTTTTATTTTTAGATTTAGTTTTAGTTTTACTGTATTTTTTCCTAGGAAAAGGACGGTCATTTAAACCGAATCCTTAATTTTTGTAATAAACTATTTTTAGATTTAGCTAGTAGTATTAAAACCCTTCTCATGCATTTAGAGAAGGGTCCTGAATTATAATCTTTTTGACTTGGAAGTTACATTTCTGTACTCCATCGGCTCTTATATTTTATAAAGGATCACATCTGGAGATTTTATGCAGAATTATTCTTTAAAGTGTTGCATTTTTGTACCTTGGAGTTGATTTTGCATCAGAATTACTGGATTAGAGTATCAGATTTCATTTGAAAGCTTTCAAGATGAATAAGGTATTTCTATCTGTTCACTATTGATTTCTTTTGTCTTATGATATTCGCTTTAAAATTTGCTATCATTTATATACATTTGGTTTTAACAACGTTTCTTTATATATCATTTTTGAGTATAAATGAAATGTTATCTTTCATAAGTATATGTAGATGATATATCATGATGAATACAATATGCTTATATAACTCTGTTTAATTTCTTAAACAGATTTATCTTTATTTGTTTCTGCACATTTCGATTAAACGATAATACATTTTTATGGTTATTATTCAAACGGAATAATCTGAAGTTGTATTCACATATGATTGCCCGGGTTAGTGTTAGAATTTCTTTATCAGTATTTAGTTTAAATTAGATAGCTTTATTTCAGTCAATTTAGTCTCACTCTCACTCATCCAAATCAAAACGATCACCAACCCATTAGTTATAAGGAAACTGGTCCTTTCAATCCAGTCGGAGCCACCATACCAAACGGATAAGGAGCTGTCCTAAGGTCCCGATCGGGTGGTTTTTCCCAATGTTTGAAGCAGAGATTTTCTAGGCTTCAACATTTTTGGCGCTAGAAGGAGGGCATGAGCTATGAATGGCAAGTAAATCTTTATCCACAAGCCATTCTGAGAGCAAAACGCCCTCATTAACTTCTTCAATTTCTTCTGAAATACAAAATCCTATAAAAGGAATTGAAAAGAATATTCAGACACCCACTGCCAAAATGTCAAAACAATCAAACAACCAAAATCCTAAGTCTCCTGAAGTACAAGATTTAATTCATAAATTGAAAGGATTCTCATTATCTCTAGATGAGTCTGAAATATTTGAAGGTAGTGTAACTTCAAAATTTGTTTCTTCAAAACCTCTTACTAGGTTTCAAAGTGAAAAACTTGGTATTTCTCCGAAAGAATTCCCTTTACCTAGTAGAGTCAGGACAAGAAAAACTCAATCGGAATCAGTAAGTGATATAAGTTCTTCATCTCATATTCAATCACCTGTTTCCAAAACCCCAACTCAACAAAGTGTAGTTATTCCCACATCATCTGCTCAATCATCATCAATCTCAACATCATTTATTCCAACAACTTCTGTTCAGACACCACCAGTCTCTACTACTTCTCCAATACTTGTTACAATAATGGCTAGACCATGGGCTACTCCAGGGGCTGTCAACATGCCTGCACCTTTACATGATTTACCTGACAATCCTGGAAAATGGCTTCCAAAGTTCAGTCCAGAGCTTAACATTCAAGCTGAAGAACACATCAATAACTTTATGCTGGCTGTAAATTTGAATGGAGTCGTAGAAGTAGATGTTGTAGTCAGACTATTCCCTTATACTCTTCAAGGGGCAGCAGGATCCTGGTACTTTTCATTACCTTCAGGATCCATAACAAGTTGGGCCATTTTTGCAGATCATTTTTTGACCAAATTTGGAGATGACAGATCAATAGCTACTTTAATCAACGATCTCTCAAATTTTAAGACAGAACCCAAGGAGCCCATTAAAGATTTCAACGCTAGATTCAACAAATTCTTGAATAAAATCCACACAGATTCAAGGCCTAGTGAACAGGTCAGAAGTGAATGGTACATAACCGCTTTACCCTCAAACATAGCAATTTTTGTAGATAGAGCTGCAAAACCTACGTTAGCCGAGAATATGAAAGAGGCTATTGCAGTAGAGAAACGAATTATTTCTCTAGAAAAGAAAAATGCTATTGAGGAAAGGAAATCCAAAAAAGTCAGCTTCAAATATGATTCGAGGAAAAATGCCAATGACCCATACGACATGGAAGGTTTACAGAAAGTTCTTAAAACCATGTCAAATGAAATGGTTGAAATAAAAAAACAGGTAGCTGAAACTTCTACCAAAAAACCATTCCGAAATTTCAAAATAAATCAACTTGAATCTAAACCTCCCAATTCAATCTCTAATGCAGAATCAGAAGAGGAAGAAGAAGAAGATACTCCCCCAGTATCAGAAGAGGAAGATGAGAATGAAGAAATAGTTGAATTGCATGGAATGTGGGATTTTATTCTCCCTAATTCTGATAGTGAGGTAGAACAAGAAGCTATGCCTGTAAGTACTAGGAGTAAATCTACATCGGAGCCTGTACAAACAGTTCCTAAAAAGAAAATTACAACTCCAAGTACCAAAGACAAATCCCCTGCAAAGAAAACTTCTCCGTTACCTACTCAAAATCAGCCATCCTCTTCTAATCCTCCTACATCGACAACAAATACTTTAGTGGTGTCAGATCCTATGGAGTATAACATTGTTGAAGACATGAAAAAGATTAAAGCCAACATTTCCTTACATGAACTCAGCAAACTAAAACACCAGCAGAAGTTGCTATTAAAAGAATTAAATGCTACACCAATTGCTCCTTTACCAAGTGGTGTAGTTGCAAAAGCAGCAAAAGGAACTGGTAAGCCACTAGATAAAGTAGATGCTACTGATACTGTGCTCATTGGAGAAAGATCAAATTCTCAGACTCCTCCTTTTCTTTTGACTTATGAAATGTACAATAAAAATCTGCATAATTGTTTAATCGATTATGGAGCATCCTCTAATATAATGCCTACTTCTGTTTGTGCCAAATTGAATATTGAACCACAGAAATTGGCAGTTCATATTGTTAAATTGGATCGCTGTAAAGTTCAAGTTGTAGGAGAAATAAATTCAGTTACTATCAGACTAGCTTCCGATCCTAGGATTGTCCAAAGAATTGATATTTTGATTGCAGATATTCCTGAATTCTATGGATTAGTCTTAAGCAGAGACTAGTCTGCGAAACTTAATGGTTATATCGCAACTGATTATTCACATATGTGGCTTCCCTACAAAGGGAAACCAAATCAAATCAAAGTTGAACGAGAAAAACATATGATGCACACTGTCACTGAATTTGAACAATCTAATGAGCATGTGGCATTCACCAACAATATTCTTGGAGGTTATTCTGCTGAGTCATTTCTTGGAAACTTCAAAGCACCACAATCACCTTTTTCTGTAAATACTTTTGTTTCTCAAATAGAAAATTTTTCACAATCTGATTCTTCCAGAATTGTAAATATTTCTGATGTAATTATAGATAAGCCAATAGATAAATCTTTATTTTGGTCATTATATTTTGATGGATCAAAATCTAGTGATGGAGCTGGAGCATAATGCATCTAAATTGATCCAGATGGAGAGAAAACCATGCTATCATGTAGGTTAGAATTTGAGTGTACGAACAATACTGCAGAATATGAAGCCTTGATTCAACGACTTTATAAAGCTATTGGGTTAGATGTTAAATACTTAAAAGTCTTTGGTGATTCCTAAATTGTCATAAAACAAGTTAGGAATACTATCCATTGCCTTTCAGGACATCTTAAACACTATCAAACCCTAGTGCAAGATCTTACTACTCATTTTTTAGCATTCAATATTTCTCCTATTCCTAGGAATCAAAATGCATCAGTTGATTTGTTAGCAAATGTTGCATCCAAACTCCTTCCAGCTGAAGATTGCAGTCCGGATAGATTTTCAGTAGAATTGATTTTTCGCCCATCTGTCCCAGATAATGTCACAAATTGGAGAGTATTCTATCATGATCAAGATATTTTAAATTTCATGACTTCAGAGAAATCATATGATGAACAAATTATTGATGAGAATGATCATGATTTACAAATTGCCTCAAAAGGTAATGAAAATCCCATTCTGAAATCTGTTGTGAAATTAGAGGACTTATATGATATTAAAGACAGATTCAAGAAAGTCACTAATGCTAAACTTCAAAGTTCCACTTTGAAGTTTGAATTAGTAAATCTTGGCTCTGACTCTAATCCTCAAAACGTTAATTTAGGACTCAATTTAACTCCAGAGGAAAGGAATGCTTTCATTAAACTTCTGAACAAATATAAAAATGTTTTTGCTTGGAATTATGATGATTTAAAAACGTATGATACTTCGGTTATTCAACACACAATTCCAATGCTTTCTGATATTAAACTTGTTCAACAGAAATTAAGAAAGATTCATCCAAATCTGGAAGGTCAAATCAAATCAGAACTTAATAAACTTTTAAAAGCCAAAATCATTTTTCCTGTAAGGCATTCCAATTGGGTTTCCAATATGGTACCTGTAAGGAAGAAGAATGGTGATATAAGAATTTGTATTGATTTTAGAAATTTAAACAAGGCATGTTTAAAAGACAATTTCCCATTGCCAACAATGGAACAAATACTTCAAAAAGTGGATGGTTCTGAACTCATGTCCTTTCTTGATGGATTTTCAGGCTATAATCAAGTTTTAGTTCATTCAGATGACAGATTGAGAACAACTTTCAGAACCAAATGGGGAACCTACGCTTATCAAAAAATGCCTTTTGGTCTAATAAATGCAGGAGCAACTTTCCAAAGAGCCATGGACATAGCATTTAAAGGTCTGATCAACAGATCAGTTGTTGTTTATCTTGATAAAATAACAATATTTTCAAAAAAGAGAGCTAATCATCTACATGATCTAAAGCAAATAATTGAAAGATGTAGAAGGTTTGGTATTTCCTTAAATCCAAAGAAATCTTTCTTTGCTTTGGATGTAGGAAAACTCTTAGGATTTGTTGTGTCAAAAGATGGTATATATATTGATCCAGATAGAGTGAAAGAAATTTATGATATTTCTTTACCTCATAACAAAAAATCCATGCAATCATTTCTTGGGCAAATCAATTTTGTAAAAAGATTCATTCCCGATTTTTCTCAAATTGTTTTACCTATGCAAAATATGATCAAGAAGAATTCAGTATTCAAATGGGGGCATAAAGAGAAAGAAGCTTTTGGGGCAATCAAACAAGCGATCATTAATGCACCAGCATTGAATACTCCTGATTTTTCTAATGATTTTATTTTGTATACTTTGGCCACCGAAACATCCTATGCTGCTGTTTTAACACAGCTAAATGATCAGAAAATTGAAGCACCAATTTCTTTCTTTAGCTCAAATCTGCAAGGAGCTGAGCTTAATTATTCCGATGTTGAAAAAAAAGCCTTTGCCGTGTTTAAATCAATCAAACATTTCAGACCTTTTCTCTTGAAAACACATACAAAAATCATTGTCCCATTCTCTGCAGTGAGACAATTATTAATTCAAAAAGAAGTAAGAGAAAAGAGAGCTAACTGGGTAACAACTTTGCAAGAATATGATATTGATATTAAACCAGCTAAGATTGTTAGAGGACAAGGTTTTTGCAGATTATTGGCAGGAGCTCATAACATACCAGAAAATCAAGATTCAAATAAAGATATTCAAGTAAGTCAGATAAGTGTTACAGACTCTGAATCTCAGTATGCTGATCTCATCTATTACTTGAAAAATGGGTATGCTCATTTTAATCTCAGTTATAAGAGCAAATGTGCTTTAAGATTAAAGGCTATTAAATATAAGATCATTGATAATGTGTTATTCAGAAAGAATTATGATTCAATCCTATTAAGATGTCTTGAAAAGACTGAAGCTAAAAAGGTGTTGCAGGAATTGCATGATGGACCAGCAGGAGGTCATTTTGGAGGTGATACCATAGCTCACAAAATAATTCGTGCTGGTTATTACTGGCCTACCCTTTTTAAAGATACGCATGATTACGTAAGGAAGTGCAGAATTTGTCAAACTGCAAGTGGAAGACAAAGGAAACCAGCTTTTCCTTTGCAACCAGTGAGTATTGAGCAACCATTCGAACAATGGGGACTTGACATTATTGGTGAGATCATACCTCATTCTTCCAAACAACACAAATACATCCTTACAGCAACAAACTATTTCACAAAATGGGTAGAAGCAATCCCGTTGAAGGTAGCCAATTTTGATGCAATTATTGATTTCATAGATCAATTCATCATAACCAGGTTTGGTGTACCTAACGCTCTTGTCTTTGATAACGCATCTTACTTTTCCGGAAATAGTATAATAGAATTTGCAATCAAGAGAGGTTTTAAATTGAAATATTCAGCAAATTATTATCCACAAGGTAATGGTTTGGCTGAATCCACTAACAAAAATCTTATCAAAATCATTAAAAGACCCATTGATCAAAATCAAAAGAATTGACACAAGTCTTTAATCTTTGCACTATGGGCTGATCGTATTACTGAAAAAGCTTCAATAGGAACTTCACCTTTCAATTTAGTTTATGGAAAAGAAGCTGTGATACCATCAAATTTAGCTCTTCCATCATTAGCCCTAGTGCAATTTATTGAAGAAAATCCTTCTTCATCCATTCAATTGAGATATGATCAAATCCTTAAATTAGAAGAAGATAGAAATAAAGCAAAAATTATTCATGAAAAACATCAACATCTTGTAAAATCTTCTTTTGATGCAAGTTCTACTGGCTCAAAGATTTTGTCAATTGGTAATCTTGTTCTGAAGTGGGATAAAGCACATGAAGAAAAAGGTAAGCATACAAAATTTCATAAAATGTGGCTTGGACCATTTCAGATTGCTGAAAAGATAGGCTCAAATACATTCATACTCCAAGATTTAACAGGAAAGAGAGAATCTCTTCCTGTAAATGGGCTTGTCTTAAAGAAATTATTTTCATAAGAAGGTAACCCCTTCTTAATTGTACCATATTCCTTTATGCAAAGTTTTTAATTATTTTTGCAAATAAAGGTTGTTAATAAGTCTCTAATTGACTGTTTACTATTAAGAAAATTTCTTAGGAAAAATATTATAAATATTTATTTTGTGTAAATAAGAATTTTTAAAGAGATGATCACAGTTTTTGGATAGTTTAAAATAAGATGTTAAACTTTGAAATATTATTCCAATCATTTGCATGATCTTTTGAAAACTTGAAGAGAATGTAAATCATTATAAGTTTATTGAGCAGAGAAAGGTTATCTATAAAAGTAAATATTTTTCAAAGTCTTGGTACTCAAGAAACTCTGAAAATTGTCATCCATTGATTCTTAAGGATAAAACTATTTCACCCCATCCATTTAAGTTGTGATTTTTTAGAATGTATTCTAAGAAATTATATGAAAATTTAAGAGATAAGAGGTCTCATTATGAGCCGACTTACCATGTTCATAAGAAGTAATGAAATTGACATTACCAATACTGCATATCAAAACAGGGTAATGGCTTATAAATATAAGACAAGGGGTCTCATCACGAGCCAGCTTGTTCAGTTTAATTACAACTAGTGAATGGAATTGTTATTAACTGGCTACCAAACCAGAATAATGGCTCTTAAAAATAAAAAATAAGTATAAGACAAAAACATGAGATAATATGTCTTATGAATTTATCTTTTAAAAAGTCATAATTTTAGTTGGATGGGACAATAAATGGTTAATGGTTTAAAGGTAACCCTGTCGAGACTATGAACGTTTGCAGGCAGCAGAGGCAATACCTATGACAATAGAGTATATTATAAAACCAAACTTGGAGAAATCCACTTACTTCATTATTAACACCGATCAAAGCTTGAGATAACCCAAAAGTGTTTTTGTTCTTAAGGAATTAGAAAGAAATTGTGAATGATTTTTATTTCTTTTTCATAGTTAGATTTTATTTGAAATATCCTAAGATAGTTTTCATTATCTTTAAAAATCTTTACTTACTAGAAATATAGTGTTCATTTTATTTTTTCAGAGATAACTGTTTCTTTCAGTGAATCGCCAATTGTTGTGGCCAGCAACAACCCCCCTTTTTATTAGTAATCATACTAAATAAATGGGAACCCTTAGTTAAAAAATCCAAAAAAATCAATTAGTATTTGTTTCCCTTTTCAAATAAAACTTTCTATCATAACTTAGGGAAATTCCGTAGAAAATCCTTAAGAAACACATAAGTTTATGATAAATCACAATAAAATCTTTCTTTGAGCGAAATAGCGCATCCATCGCAAATGGTAGATATCTTTTGTAAAACTGAATCTTTTAAACTGCGATTTTGCGATATTGCGATAACGCGATCCAAAAAAAAAGCCTATACGTTAAAATATTGGTCGCAAATCGCATATCACAGAAAATTGTTAAACGAATATTTTTATATGTGATATTTGTGATTTGCGATTTTCCGATATTTGCGATTTTGCGATGTTTACGCTTTGAGAAAATTGTGATTTGCGATATTGCGATATTGCATAGCAAATTGCAGATCGCAATATCGCAAATTCTTAAAAGCTCGTTGTCCAATGTAAATCTTTTCATAAATCAACATCTGTTATGTGCTTTAAATGATTGAATTAATGAATGGATTGTCAATTATCAATAAAAAAGATTTTGTTTTGATTGAAAGGTTGTTTCCATTAGAATAATATATTTCATCCGCTGTTTGCATTCAAAACTATCTCATCACCCTTCTCATGTCATTACTCTCGCTTAACTCGTAAAACCGCAGGCGCGAAGGAGCAGAAGACTATACAAAGCGTTCACAGAGCCTTATGGGTAAGAAAGAGAAGATTTCAAATTCTGAAAACAAAGAAATGGCTTCACTGTATGCGGATACTGCTTGCAATAAGGATGTCGGTATCACCACCTGGGAAGGAATGTATAATTTGCTCGAAGAAGAAAATCCCAGGGTGATGCAAGTTGCGGCTACTGCAGGCTCAAGTAATTCATCTGAGGCAACCCTTAAAGAACTGGCTTGTTCATTTCTGCATAGGATAGTGGCAAGACCAAGAATTCTTCCATATACAGACATGGTAAAATGGGTGCTATACAGCACCGATATTTCAGACAGGTAATTTAGAAATCCAGATCAAGAGCTCATCGAGTCGTTCACTACGGAAGATTTGAGGTTGATGTATCATTTGCCGGAACCTCAGGCGACTTATAATAAACAATTTATGGAGAATTTTTCTAAAGAACATACAAATTTGGCGGAATGCACAAAGGAATGGACCAAGAGAGATGAACCATTGAAGAAAAACAAACACGGTATGTACAGTACTAGTTCACTCACCTCTCCATATTATTTTTCTCCTACCATGTTATGCAGGCTTTTTGGAAAGCCTGACATAAATATGATCTTGCCTGAATGGCTCCGTTTGTTGAATGCTGCTGTTAACGCTACAATTGTAGACTGGGCCAAAATCTTGTCTGATATTTGGCCACTGCTATTTTTCATTACCGGTCTAAACGGACTATTTCTCAGAGGATTTATCCGCCTTTTTATTTATCTGCCTATGTTATGGATGCTATCTGTTTTGTTTCTAAATTCCCTTTGATGGGTTGGCAATGGACAATTCATGATCTTTTGCCTATTCATGTGTATCACAAGGAACTGTGGGAATCTAAGTTTGTCCCTCATTTTTACAAAATTTTCCATGGTATAATGCTGCCATTGTACAGAATATTGCATAATAAGGATGCCCCAAGGTTATCCCCAGAAACAGAAGTCGACATTCTCCCTATCGCAAGATGGTTTGGAGAAGAGTTGTTTACTTATGTTAGGGTTTTTGGAAGTTCTGCTTCCCCCCATGTTTTACCCCTGTATGTTCCGGATAAACTTGTAGCTCGGGAGATTGCTTATCAAACTTGTGGTCAAGGAGGTTTGACAAAGGAATTAAAAGAGAAGAAGAAAGGAATTTGGCCACAATTTCCCATAGCTTGTGGAACATTTTCATTGTTTGATGTTGGTCACGCATTCAAAGAGGTAAGCAATATTACATGCTTACAACTGTTCAAGTTTTCGAGAAGGTTATTTGACCCAAATGATGTTGCTAAAAATTTTACCACTGCAATCAAGGTAAGGGAATTTTCAGGAGAAGAAGATCATTTTGATGATATGTTTCAAACAAAATGTTCATTTAAATAATTTTTGCATCCAGCTCAGATACAGTTATCTCTAGAAGAATTTCAGGAATTTAAAATTTACAGAGAGAGAAGACTAACTACTATCCCTTTGGAAAATTTACGCTTGGAACCCGCAAGGGAACCAACTCCTAGTGTCAGTCTCAACGGTAGTTCAGGTACAGATAAGTCTAAGTCAAAATCTGAAAGAGAGACTTCTGAACGTTCTAATAAGTCTAATGAAGAGTAGGATAGAAATGAAGAATTAGTGAAAGATACTGCTCAATCGAAAGAACTTTCACAACAACAAATTTTGACTTCTCAGCAGATAAATCCTCCTCCTACCAATGTACAGCAACAATCAGTCACAATTGAATTAGACAAAGAATGGGAAAGCTTTAATCAATTTCTTAATGTGGAAGGACAGAATATACAGACCCCTGTACAGACAAAAAAAGTTTTGAGCACAGGAATAAGTGGCACAGTCACAGAAACTGAGCATATACTTGTCACTCCCTCTTCTGAAATTGTACTTAATGTAGAGGACATTCCTCCTCTAGATGTATTCTACAGCCCGAAGTATAAAGCAGTAGTGAAGAAGCAAAGGAAAAAGAGAAAATTAGAAGGTGCAATTGCTACTGAAGCAGAACAATTAGATGTCTTGTGGAAGGATCCTACCACAGAGCCTACTGATAATCTTGCTAAGTTATCTCAAATTATAGGAGCTTATGCTTCTGCAACTATTGACAAAGCATTTGAGATACAACTCTTATTAAATGAAAAAGAAGAACAGATACAAGTTCTGCAACAACAATTGCAACAGGTACAGGCCAATAATGAAGCACAAATGAAACTTGAAAAGTTACAGCAACAACTTCAAGAAATGCAAATTGGATATAAAAAAAGTTTAACTGATAAAGAGAAACAAATACAGATTATCCAAGATCAGCACAAAGATGATCCTAAGCTTCCAGAGTTTATTTCAGAAACTATTTCTTTAAACAATAAACTACTGCAACAAGAAGAAGTATTATGCCAAAAAATCTTGCAATGGAACTCTTTTTGTCAAGAAAGTGACAAGATCACTAATCATGTCGTAGATTTATGAAATGATTACGATTTAATTAATGAAAAAGTTACTGATTATTAGGTATGGCAAAAAACAGAGGAAGGAAGAAAAGCTGGTGCACCAATTATCAATGAAAACCATAAAGAAATACTTTTCAATGACTGGGATGCACAAATCAGAGGGGCAGAGAAAGCAGCAGAAGAGTCGGCTACAGCAGCAAGTATTCTTACTGATTGTGTAAATGAGAATTTACACAAAGAAAATTTGATTTCAGAAACTGTTCCGGGATATCTTCCACAGGTGCATCAATTGCAAACAGAATGGAGACAAAAGGCAGAAGATAAAGCAAAATCAATCCAAGGATTGACAAAGTTAGACTGGGATTCTTACTGGACATACCTAGTGAAACCACACAGTCAACACAGTGCGCTTAGTTGCATCATTAATTCTGCTGAGAAGATTGCGCCTACACTTGTCAATTCTGTCTTTTCAGGACAGTTGAAATCTGAAGTCGGTCAACCACATCTTCTCAAAACAATGCTAGATGCCTGCAAGTTTAAAGATCAAGTTCATAAGTAGTTACTTAATAGTCTTTATTTTTAGATTTAGTTTTAGTTTTACTGTATTTTTTCCTAGGAAAAGGACGGTCATTTAAACCGAATCCTTAATTTTGGTAATAAACTATTTTTAGATTTAGCTAGTGGTATTTAAACCCTTCTCATGCATTTAGAGGGGGGTCCTGAATTATTATATTTTTGACTTGGAGATTACATTTCTGTACTCCACTGACTTTTATATTTTATAAAGGATCACATCTGGTGAATTTATGCAGAATTATCTTTAAGTGTTTCATTTTTGTACCTTGGATTTGATTTTGTATCAGAATTACTGGATTAGAGTATCAGATTTCATTTGAAAGCTTTCAAGATGAATAAGGTATTTCTATCTGTTCACTATTGATTTCTTTTGTCTTATGATATTCGCTTTAAAATTTGCTATCATTTACAGATATTTGTTTTCATAACGTTTCTTTATATATATCATTTTTTAGTATAATTGAAATGTTATCTTTCATAAGTATATGTAGATGATATATTATGATGAATGAAATATGCTAATACAACTCTGTTTAATTTCTTAAACAGAGTTATCTTTATTTGTTTCTGCACATTTCGATTTAAATGATAATACATTTTTATGGTTATTGTTCAAACGGAATAATCTAAAGTTGTATTCACATATGATTGCCCGGGTTAGTGTTAGAATTTCTTTATCGGTATTTAGTTTAAATTAGATAGTTTTATTTCAGTCAATTTAGTCCCATTTCCACTCATCCAAATCAACCCATCACCAACCCATTAGTTATAAGGAAACTGGTCTTTTAAATCCAGTCGGAGCCACCATACCA